>SKCR01027058.1:0-368600 GCA_019454045.1 Zanthoxylum bungeanum | reverse complement strand
CCCGAACGCGTGAGTGCACGTGGGCCCACTTTCATTTGGAAACGTGTGGGCCCACATGACACATGTCATTGTATGTATTATTTTATTGATAATGCATTGCATGTGATAGTGTAGAATGCACTCAATGTTATTGCATGGAAATTGAGGTGTTTGACCACTCTAAGCCATTGCATGTTTTGTGTCATAATTTTATTATTTATTTATAATAATATATGGCATAAATATAATTGATTTTTGGTAATCATTTTAACTTAACACAAAACATTTCATCTCTCTCAAATGCTCTCTTCTCTCACGCCCAAATAGGCACAATGCTCACTGGTTTTGAACCAGAAAAACGTGAGCAATAGGGAAGCTAAGAGTGGTTTCTCATGGTGAGAAATCAAGTGCTATAGCACACTTACAAGTCCTGCGAAGGTGGTAGGGAGGTTTTCGACCATGAGACGGGATCCATCCGACGAAGCTAGGAGCTCCGTTTTCTCATTCAATTTTCTGTTTTTGTAGGCAGTGGACTGCATGCAGTAGGCTTACATGGCAGTGCGTTTTTTGGGTCCATTTGTCTTCAAATCGACTCTACCGATCAATGTGAGTATTCGGCTACCTCCGTTGGTGTGTTCACACATTATTTCATGTCTTGATTTGATCTTGGACCTTAGAATTAACCAACAATAAATATGATTTTGAGAGAGTAATTAGTAATTTTGGATTTGTTCGAAGGGTTCAAGACCCTACCATAGCGTTTGCGGAAACTTTTCCGCAAGATTTACCGTAAACGCTTAAAATGAGAATATGAGCTATCTAGTTAGTTTAGAATGGTATATAAAGATATACTAGAGTAATGAAGCTTAAACCGTAGGATCGGAGAGGGTTTGTGTATTCTGGGAAGGTCCGAAAGTTTATTATAGATGAGTAGGAAGTTCCGCAAATAGCGGTTTTGACATGTGTTGTTATTTGTTTTGACAGACTTAACTAGGACTTACGGCGCTCGCGAAGCCAGGTAAGTAACTCATGCGATGAGAGCTTAATGTGTGATTTCGTATCTTGATTATATATATATACACGTGTATAGATGATTAATATGTTAGGTAAAACAGAAGATAGTTAAGAAGTAGTTTGAGAAGCAGTTCAAGGTTATGTATAGCTAAGTGAAACGATCATCGCAGGTATGGCTTTTGTTATTATCATAATATGAAGTAAGAGGTTTAATGATATTAATGTCTATGAGTATGTATTCGTAAATGCATATGATACTAAGATACGTATAGGTTGGATATGTTCATTTGATAAAGATGTTATATCAAATGTTCCTAGATAGAGATCCTGAATGATTATGTTTGATCGATAAAGGAAAAGTTATGAGAATTATTAAAGGTATGACATTTAAATTTGGTAACAAGAAGTGTATTCATATGTTTGAAACATATGTTTGTATGTGAGTGTTTAAGTCGTGTTTTGGAAAGTTTGTTATGGATGTGCTTATGTATGAGAAGTCGCGCGACAAACTTGGTATGCCGTGATATGTATGTATTGTTTGACTGTATGCCTTGTGATGTATTGGTTGTTAAGTTTGCTTCATGATTAGTTGTATGATGATTGTGTGTGTGACTGTGTGTATGTACGTGTATGATGGATCTCGTTGATTATATGGATAATGAATGCTTATGTGAAATGAATGAATGAATTTGAAAACTAATGTGAACGTTAGATGTTATAAAGCGCGTTTGTTAAGCTGTATTGGTATGTATGTATATGTATAAGAACTTTAGACTTATTTTTGGCATGAATATAAGAGGGGTGTGCTAAGATATGTGTAAATGTATATGAATCTCGATTGTTAAGCCATTGTAATAATGTTGTAATTAAAGGAAGTTAAGAATGGTTTGATTTGGTATTGAGAAAAGTTTATTTAACATAGCGATTTGATGATATTTCAAAGTTGGACTATTGTGATAAAAGTATAGATATATACGATTTGCTTTGTATGCTTTGGGCGTTAGCTATTAGATTAGTACATATGTTAATATGAAAATGTTAAACTTTGATGAGAGTTAAGAATAAAGAATAATAACAAATTAATAAATTCGATTTTGAAATAACTTAGTAAATCTGACAAACAGCTGATATATTTTACTTGTTTGTTTGTCATAAATGTTTGACTTGTTTGTTGTATTACTAGCACGGTTACTTACTGATTTTTAAAAACTCAAACCAAACCATTTTGCTAGTTTTGCAAGTTGACTTGTAGATTGGTCAATCATATCGGTTTTGGAAGTCATTCTCGAGACGTGGATTACCCAAGCGGCAGTCACCCTCACAAGTGTAATGGGAAAAGTTTTAGAAGATTAGGATATCTGATTTATTTTATTTTTTTTATCGTGCTGAGCACGTGGTTTGTATTAATAAATTAAAGTTTTGATTGTTTATGATGTTGTGGGCACAGAGCCCTTGAGTGTTGATAGATGATATGGGTACAAAGTTCTTAGGTTGTGGTTTTGATGAGTTTTGTGTGGACTTGAGGTCCTTTTATTGGTTTGATATTTTCTTGGATTGCCTTTGATGCTGGACTGTGATCCAGGTTATCCAGTTTTTTAGGATACATCATGCCGAATTTTAGATAGATTCAGAGGCTTATGGAGATGGGTCAATCCTATCTTCTGTCGGTAGCATCTTGCCTCTGGCGGGGTGTTACAGAAAATTACAAAAACAAGGCTTTTCAAGCCTTTTCCCTTTAGCCTTCAAGCCTTTTCTCTCAACTTCTTTTATGTTTATTTTATGTATTTTGAACTTATGAAACCCTAAAATGTAAACAAAACAATTTATACCTCTCCCTATGGCCTTGGCCGAAAATTGGTATAAGATAAATATCTAGATATTTATTTTTGTTTCATTTATTTACTTTATCAACTTGTTAACTTTAATCATTACAACTTTAATAACTTTTAACAAGTCAACAATAGCAACTCAAGTCATTTAATAAAATATCAAAACTTAAGATATTTATATTTTTAATTAATTTAATTATTTAACAATTAAATAATTATTTAAATACAAATATATTAAATATATGTATTATATTTACATTAAATATCAAATACATATATATATTTATGATATTAGTCAAATATCTCAATTTGACAATTAATTAATGTGTATTTGATAAAATCTAACATTAAATGCAAATACACAAAAAATTAGGAAATGACTATTAGGTCCCATCGCATGTATTTTTCATTTAACCTTTAAACGATTTATAAATAATCAGTATTATTTATATATATTTCCCTAGTGCTCTACGAGTATATTTTTCATTAGTGAGACTCTTTAGATTCAGGCATATCCGTCACGAAATCCAATTTCGTGTCCATAATTTACCCACCTGTAAATTATGACGACCGCGGATAATCTCGCTGAATCATACAGGTCGAGGTCATGGCAAATATATAATTTCTCCGTCATAGTTATTCGGATATATCCCAGAGATATAGATGTAAACGTCAAATCTCTATAGGGACTATCCCGTCGACATCTCTATTAGCAATCTCAAAAAGAGAACATTTAGAATTGATTTCTAAAGTGTACCACGGGCCCATGGTTTTTATCTGATTGCTAATCATATATGGACTACCTATGCTCCGTACCTATCTCGACACACACATGACACCCTGAGGATCTATCCACACCCAACGAACAGACGGAGGTCTGATTTAAATAGATCGGTGACGTGACTGCCATCTAAGTGTGGAAGATGTCTCATGTGCCCACAGTGGTATCTCAAGTCGAAGAATCACAATGCTACTCAACCGAGAAGATTCTTATTGGCGTTGGTGTACCATCCATTAAGAATCTTCGGTGAGTCGTTCAGTGTTTAACCGCTATAAACACCTACACGTCTATACGAGTCTCCAAGACTCATGGTTCATTGAGAAACCATTAGAATCATATATTCCAGTATACGACATGTACCGGTCTCAACGGGTTTACTTTACTGACCAAGTAGTGTAAACCTTGACCAGGAATAGTCTAAGAATGACAACATCATGATACAACTCAATGTCAGTTGCGACGCTTTTGCAACAGTATCATGACTAATCATCCTAAGATCAATTACGTCTTTACCATATAAGAAGATATATTATATTATAGAAACTGTTCATTTTATTCATAATAAAATGTTTTACAAAAGTATTTTCAAGGAAATACAAACAGGAATTGGCGCTCTGAGCACTAACCCCAACAATTACTTATTTATGTTGATGATATGATTATTACTGGAGATGATATTTCAGGCATTGCACATCTCAAACAGCTCTTAGTTAACAATTTGAAATGAAAGATCCTGGTTCTCTGAGTTATTTTTTAGGCCTTGAAGTTATTTATTCTGATGATAGTTATCATCCATCGCAAGCCAAGTATGCCTCTGATCTTCTTTCTCGAGCTGGCCTTACAGACAACAAGACAGTTCCAACTCCAATTGAGTACAATACTCGTCTTACTCCTATGGATGAAGATAACACTCCTCTTGATGATCATACTCTCTACAGGAAATTGGTTGAAAGCCTCATTTATATTACGGTCACTTGACCAGAGATTTCTTATGTAGTCACATTGTCAGCCAGTTCATGACCGTTCCTCGTCCTACTCACTATGCTATAGTTCTTCGCATTCTTCATTATGTTAAAGGAGCTCCATTTACCGGTCTTCATTTTTCTGCTACTTCATCATTGGTTCTTCGAGCCTATTCTGATTCTGACTAGGCAAGAGACCCTACTGATCATCGATCAACTATGGGCTATTGCATTTTTCTTGGTAACTCACTAATTTCTTGGCGTAGTAAGAAACATACATTAGTTGCCCGCTCAAGCACTGAGGCTGAATATAGAGTTGTTGCTGCTACTATAACTAAACTTATATGGTTACGTTGGCTCTTAGAAGATATGAGAATTGATAAGCGGAAAATATATCAATATTTACCGCCCATTTTACTTAATATTTTGTATAGTTTCTTATTTTTGTGAATATTTTGATGTGTTTTGTGTTATTTTGTAGATAAATAAGAATTCATGAATCACGGGAATCAAATCAGGGCTAAAACAGCGAAAAAATGAAGAAAAATGGCAAAAATGGAAATTCGTGTCGGGACACGCACACACTCTGCGTCGCGACACGCTGTAATTATTGAGATGCCGACACTTGTCATCGCCACATCATCGCCACATCAGCACGTGTGTCACCATCACGTCATCATGACATCAACCAATAATTCAGCCTGACGACACGTCATCACTTACGTCAGCATGATGTCAGCACAAATCTATCATATAGATCACGAAAAACGGTTAGTAGAAAAAAAAAAGCAGTTTTCATATAATATCCAAAGCATTAACTAGATCATGGATTTTTAATATAAAAATGCCCCTCCCACTAAATCATGCAATACTCTAATCCCCAAATAGAATACAAAGATTTAATAATTAAATTAAATACACATAGTGAAAGGTGGATCCCATGAATATATTTCAGCTCAAAGCAGAGGTACAGTCTCGCCTACGTATATTCATCAAGTAGACAACTCACTGTCAATCACTCAATAGTGACTCATGAGTTTACGGTCCTGGTCGTTTCTCGTTGTGACAGCTTAGGCACGTTCACAAGGAAACGTACCAAGGTTAAACTCGTCAATGATAAACTCAAGCTACTTGCATAGCCCTGACAGCTTGGGCACGTTCATGATTTCGTTTTCGCTTAATTTATCTAGTATCTAATATAAATCCGGCATAAATAAATTTCTATTATTAATTCATTTGAATTTATAAATTGATGCCTAATTCATTTGAAATTTTCATACATTTTTCTGGGGATTTCCTTAAGAATACTAAGAAGATTGTATCTTGTTTTTTATTTACAGTTTTCTTGTATGCAATTTTTATTTTAAGCAATAGATCTTTCATTATTTACTTTCAAGTACGAGTAGGTAACTCTCATCTGCTGGAGTGAAAGGTAAAACTTTTATTATTATAATTTAGACTAATCTCTCTTAGTTATAATATATAAACTTTTTTAAAACCCGACTTAATGGGATACCTCCTTTATGGTCGGTCGGACTTAATTAAATTGATTTTAACCTAACTTAATTGGATACAGCCTTTTGGTCGGTCGGTAGGTTGTAATTAATCAAAATCTGACTTTAATCAGGATACGCCTATATGGTCGGTTGGTAATGTCATGCAATTTATATATTATAATAAGGGAGATTTATAATATAGAAGTAATAAAATTGGATCCTCAACTGACATGATCCAGGCCGACAACAAACCAAAGGACGCATTACAAGTACTAGAAGGGCCAATTACGAGGTAGAGGACCAAAAGACTCAGAGAAGCAATGTCGGGATTAGTTCAGAGTTTTATGGCCGACTGCAACAAACAAATAGAGATGCATGTGGGCTTCGATGGAAAGGGCCTAAAACCATTTCACTTGGCCCAAATCAGTTTAGAATAAAGCTTCCTAAGCATTTGAAGACTTAAAGACTTGATATTTGTGTAATTTCATTTTTAGGGGCATTGTTGTCTTTATGCCTTTAGGGTTTCTTTTTGTAACACTATTTAAGCTTACTTTCTTCTTCATTTGAGGGAGGAACAAAATTGTAAACTCAAAAGCTTAAAGCTTTGGCTATGGCCGAATTATTGTAAGGGAGGGATTACCCTTTTCAAGTTTGAATCGACTTATCTAAGTTTGGCACACTTAGTGGCGTCTCCATTGCTAGCAAAACACTACAAGGATTCATCTTAAAGGTTCTCAAGGGCAAAGTTCTTTGTGGCCTTGGAAGAGTTTTTGTTCCTACAAACAAAATTCGCGGTTCTTGGGTCTGTCCGTTGCTTGGGGTTTGCTTGGATTTCGAATCCAAGTGGGTTTCTTGTCATTTGTATCTAGAGCTCAGGGTTCCAAGGTCTGATTTTTTTCAATCTTTCGTTTTGTTTGATTTTGTTTTTATTTTGTTCTTTGTTATTTTCGTTTCAGTTCTTGTTGGATCTTGTTTCTGTTTTTGTTTTGTTTATATTCTGGATCTGGTTTGTTGTTCTGCATATTAGTTCATCTTTTATCATTTTCCAGTTCTGATCGTTCTTGTTTTGTTCTGTTCTTCCTGTCAGTTCATTCTAGTTGCATATCAGTTCATCTTATCACTTTTTCCAGTTCTGGGTTTCTGTTCTGTTCTTCCTATTAGTTCGTCATAGTCATTCTGTTCTTTAGCATAAGTTTAAGAAATAAGCATGTTCTTGGCGGCTGTGTGTTTTGTTTCTAAACCCTAGTGAAGTGTGAAATCAGACCTTGAAAAACTAAGTGAAGTCTGAAATCAGACCTTGAAATCTTAGCTTCTGAAATCAGACCTAAAACGTAACCTTTGAAATCTGCCTCTGAAATCAGACTCTGAATTCAGACCCTGAAATTAGACCCTTATTCGACTCTGAAATCAGACCCTGACCAGTAACCTCTGAAAATTAGCCTCTGAATTCAGACCCTGAAATCAGACCCTTATTCGACTCTGAAATCAGACACTGACCAGCAGCCTCTGAATCTAGACCCTGGATTCAGACCCTCATCAGACTCTGAAATCAGGCTTTGAAAACCAGCCTCAGAAATCAGAACCTAAATCAGCCTCTGAAATCAGAACCACATTTAGCATCTGACGTTATCAAAAAAAAAAAAGAAAAAAAAGGAAAAGAAAATGGACTTGAGTGATAGTGATCACTTGAGCAAAAAAAAAAAAAAAAAGAGAAAAAAAAAGAGTAAAAAAGTGAAATTTTTTGGTTGAATCTAGTTTGTTCCATATTATCATTTAGGTGCCCGTGGAGGATATTCCATCAAAATTTTTATAGAGGTGCCAAATTTTCTCCCGAAATTTCATACGACCGTGAATTTACATGCTTATTTTTTTTGCCATTGTGCTAATTGTTTACTCCTTATTTCTAATTACTCTAGCTTAAGTATTACTGATTGAGTCTCTGTCATTACTATTCTGTTCGCGTTTTGTTTTCCGCCTGCCCTATATATATATATATATGGTTGGGTCCGTTGTGTTCATGCTAGCTTGAGGACTATATTGGTTTGTATTCTTGGATTGAGTGTGGTTCACATTTGAATTGAGGACGAACTCAAGAGTGGTAAAAGGCAGTGATTGTGAGCACAGTATCGGGTAAAAGCCAATAGAGTGCAAACACGAGTGGAGTGATATCATTCGAGTGTAAACACGTGAGATTGTGAGGATTTAGATATTTACTTTACTTTCTTGTTATTTCTAATCTGTCTGTTTAGTGTTGAGATGACAGGTCTAACTACTGATGAAAAGCTTGAGGCTTTGGATAGGAAATTTACAGATATGATGGAGAACATGAATACTGTTTTGGAGAGATTTTCCAAGAGTGTATAGAGTATTCAAACTGGTAGCGGTCCCAGAGTGCCACCACCTCAGAATATACCACCACCTCACAATGTGCCACCTCGCCGTGTACCACCACAATATATTCCACCAGATGAAGAGGAAGCTGAAAATGAGTTTGATGATTCTGATGGTTTTGATGATGTGGAGGATAGATTTTAGCCTGGGCATGATAGGAGGCCTAATAGGAGGTTTGATAGGAGGAATGATAGGAGGGATAGACGGTTTGATGATAGAGGTGCATTTGATGCTAGAAGAGGGGATTATGATCGGAGAGGATATGGTAGGCGAGGAGATGTAGATGGTGATCTAGGTAGCATCAAGATCAAGATACCAACATTCCACGGTAAGAATGATCCTGAAGCTTATTTAGAATGGGAAAAGAAAATAGAATTGATTTTTAACTGTCATCACTACTCAGACGAGAAGAAGATCAGTCTGGCAGCAATTGAGTTTACCGATTATGCTATGATTTGGTGGGATCAGCTTGTCTCTAATCGGAGGAGAAACTATGAGAGACCGGTTCAGACATGGGCAGAACTTAGGGGTCTCATGAGAAAGAGATTTATACCCAGCCATTACTATAGAGAGTTGTATCAGAAACTACAACATCTGTATCAGGGGACCAAAAGTGTTGAGGACTATTACACAGAGATGGAAGTTGCCATGATCAGAGCAAATGTAGTTAATGATGCAGAAGCTACTACGGCACGGTTTCTAGGGGCTTGAATAGAGAGATTGCAAACATGGTGGAGTTGCATCATTATGTTGATTTGGAGGATATGCTTCACATGGCTATCAAGATAGAAAAGCAACTCAAGAAAAAGTCAACATCCAGATTGGTACTCAGACTACTTCTTTCTGCATGGAAAAGGAAATGGGTTCCGAATGAGAAGCGAGATGGAGGCTTTGACAAGCCTAGAGGCGAATTCAGTGGAGGCTTTAATAAGCCTAGGGCCGAACCTAGTGCCAAGGGTAAAGAGGCTGCAGAACCGATCAAGACTAGACCAAAACCTGATGAAGCAACTACTAGAACTAAGGATGTAAAGTGTTTCAAATGTTTGGGAATGGGACACTATGCTTCACAATGTCCCAATAGGCGTACCTTAGTGATTGATAAAAAGAGTGGAGAGGTGTACTCTACCGATAGTGAGGTTGAGGAGGAGATGCCAGAGTTGGAGGATGTTAGTGACCATGAGGGAGATGCATACCCGCTGGATAACTTATCCTTAGTTGTCAAGCGTGCTTTGAGTGCACATGTTGTAGAGGATGAGAGTGTGCAGCAGAGGGAGAATATATTCCATACTAGGTGCCGTGTGAATGGCAAGGGGTGTAGTATGATCATAGATGGGGGCAGTTGTACTAATGTTGCTAGCATAGTTTTGATTGAGCGATTGGGGTTGAGCTGCTTGAGACACCCGAAGCCTTACAAGTTGCAGTGGTTAAATGATTGTGGGGAGATAAGTGTGACAAAGCAGGTAATGTTGAGCTTTACCATTGGGCCATACACGGATGATGTCCTATGTGATGTGATACCGATGCATGCCGGACATATTCTTTTGGGCAGACCGTGGCAGTTTGATAAGAAGATTATTCATGATGGGTTCAAGAACAAGTACTCTTTTCATCATAAGGGAAAACCCATTACATTATACCCACTTACACCTGCACAAGTCCATGAAGATCAGGTTAAGTTGCAACTTGAACATGACAAAGAGATAGCGAAGGGAAACACCACTTTGGGCGAAACTAGTAAGAGTGTTGTATATGGTGAGAAAAATAAGGCCAAGGCCGTGGGAGTTTCCAAGGGGGGTGTGAGTGAACGTGAGGGGGAAACAAAAGGGAGAGTTAAAAAGAGTTTCTACATGGGTGAGGGTGAAGCGAGGAAAGCGTTCAAGGCTAGCAAGATCATGCTATTGTTAGTCTATAAAGAGCCTCATATTTATTTTACTAACGCTGACCCTTTACTTCCTGTGTCTATTTCATCTCTTTTGCAGGATTACAGTGACGTACTCACAGAGGACATACCTAGTGGACTTCCACCCATTAGAGGTATTGAGCACCAGATAGACTTCATACTTGGAGCAGTCATTCCTAACAGACCGACTTATAGGAGCAATCCCGAGGAGACAAATGAGCTACAAAGCAAGTACGGGAATTGATGGATAAGGGGTATGTAAGGGAAAGCATGAGCTCTTGTGCAGCACCAGTACTTCTAGTTCCTAAGAAAGATGAGACGTGGCGTATGTGCGTTGATTGTCGAGCTATCAACAATATTACGGTAAAGTATCGTCACCCCATTCCTAGACTAGATGACATGTTGGATGAATTGCATGGTTCCAAAATTTTTAGTAAGATTGACTTAAAGAGTGGATACCATCAAATTCGCATGAGAGAGGGAGATGAGTGGAAGACTGCATTTAAGACTAAGTATGGCTTGTATGAATGGTTAGTTATGCCATTTGGTCTCTCAAACGCACCTAGCACATTTATGAGATTGATGAATCATGTTATGCGTGCATTTTTAGGTAAGTTTGTTGTGGTTTACTTTGATGACATCTTAGTTTATAGTAAAACAGTAGATGAGCATGTAATGCATTTGGAGCATGTACTTGATGTTTTACGAAAAGAACAATTGTATGCTAACTCTGACAAATGCACATTTTACATGGATATAATTGTTTTTCTTGGCTTTGTTGTGAGTGCAGATGGCATCGAGGTAGATGTGGAGAAGGTAAAGGCAATTCAGGAATAGCACTACCCAACTTCGAGATGACATTTGAGATTGAGTGCGACGCATCAGGGTTAGGTATTGGAGCAGTTCTCATGCAAGAAAAGTGGCCAATAGCCTATTTTAGTGAGAAGCTGAATGGAGCTGCTTTGAGGTACCCCACGTATGACAAAGAGTTATATGCGCTTGTGAGAGAACTTGAGACATGGCAGCACTACTTGTGGCCTAAAGAGTTCGTGATCCACACCGACCATGAATCATTAAAACACTTGAAGGGTCAAGGTAAGCTGAATAAGCGACACGTAAAATGGATGAAATTCGTTGAGTCATTTCCATATGTTATACGCTACAAGCAAGGTAAAGAAAACATAGTGGCCGATGCATTATCTCGCAGGTATATTTTACTTACTTCAATGCATGCACGAATGTTGGGATTTGATTTGATTAAGGAATTATATGAGTGTGATTCTGATTTTGGTGAGATTTTTGCTACTTGTGCAAAGTCATCTTTTGGAAAGTTTTACATTCATGACGGATTCTTATTTAAAGTGAACAGGTTGTGTGTTCCTGCTTGTAGTATGCGTGAGTTGCTTGTGAAGGAAGCGCATGGGGGAGGTTTGATGGGGCATTTTGGGATTACTAAGACTTTAGCTATTTTACATGAGCACTTTTATTGGCCTAAAATGAAACATGATGTTGAGCGTATTTGTGATAAGTATCTAACATGTAAGCATGCTAAATCTAAATTAATGCCACATGGTTTGTATACTCCTTTGCCTGTACCTAGTGAACCCTGGGTTGATATATCGATGGATTTTGTGTTAGGTTTGCCTAGGACAAAGAGGGGAAGAGATTCAATCTTTGTTGTAGTTGATAGGTTTAGTAAAATGGCTCATTTCATTGCATGTCATAAAACCGATGATGCTACAAACATTGCAGATTTATTTTTCAGAGACATAGTGCGACTCCATGGTATACCTAGGAGTATTGTATCTGATAGAGATGTTAAGTTCCTTAGCCATTTTTGGAAGGTGTTGTGGGCTAAACTAGGCACCAAACTATTGTATTCTACCACATGTCATCCACAGACTGATGGACAAACAAAGGTAGTTAATAGGACTTTATCACAATTATTGCGCACTATAGTTGGCAAGAATTTGAAGAGTTGGGAAGATTGTTTGCCATTTATTGAGTTTGCATATAATCGTAGCATTCATTCTTCTACATCATTTTCACCTTTTGAAATTGTTTATGGTTTTCAGCCACTAACTCCATTGGATTTGTTACATTTGCCTGTTGATGAGCATGTGGGGCTAGATGGAAAACGGAAAGTCGATTTGGTGAAGCACATACATGAGAAAGCAAGAGAGCAAATACAACGAAAGAATGAGCAATATGCTTCTCATGCTAATAAGGGAAGAAAGCGTGTGGTATTTCAGCCTGGAGATTGGGTTTGGGTACACATGCGCAAGGAGAGATTGTTGGACAAAATGACCCATAGCGTCACTATTTGCACAAATCATTGTGTTGTTGTAGCAAATTAACTATGTGACAAGGAAAATGCACTCTCATCATTTGTGATTAGATCACCATAGATATATAAATGAATAGAGGTCCCTATGATTAGTTCCTGGACTGAGAATGATATGAGACACTATCAGTCCCCGAAGGATTAATCATTAAATATCCCTAGCCGGAGTATTATCGAGACTGGACATCGATAATGCAGAATAGGCTAGTACTGCACTTGTGTGCGTTGTGAGGGCACAACGGCATAGTTCTCATATATATAAGTATTGGATACTTATGCAAGTGCGATAGGAGGTCGTGTTTCACCGATGGTACGGAAACAGCTTCACTCTGGATAGACCCTTCGGAATCCCATTGGTATTATGACTATGTGTCTATGGGAGGCCGAAATCAAGGTAGGTGTGTAAAGTCTTAACCTGAGACTTACATCGCTAATACTTACGATAATCGATAGACTTTGGTCTTGGTGGTACAGGGCTTTAACCGGTTCTGCGTACACCACTTCTGGGTTTATCAGAGAGTCGTAGTGTATTGGGTGTGATGTCAAGACGGAAGTATCACTTCAGTCATAGTGGAGATGATGTCACGCAGGATACGGTATTAGTGCTCTTAAGTGTTGCGCAACCATCGGGATATTATGACTAGGTCATGCATATCCGATTATAGAGACTAGTTACCAGACATCCGACATGTGCTTCGGACGAGGCAGACACTTATCCAGCCCCAGCCCTAGCACGTGACTATCTGATACTGGGCCGATATACACAATACTACGGTATACTACGCTTGATACAGATCTATATATTCCTGTAAGAATATTTCTGGAGAATTGAGTAGGCATGGCGCTTTGCTAGAAGCCAACCTTGTCTTGTAAATCGGTATAAACGTAGTACGAGGTACTTACGTGTTCGGATAGTCCGACGATCGTATTTACTGCCAACATATCCGGAGATCTCATGGGTCGGTTCCTGAAGATTCACCGATGACGTATGACTCGCACTTTAATTAATCTGGGATTAATTACGGAGATATTTTATCTCGGATAAAATATCGTTAAAGAGAGAGAACGATTAATTTGGAATTAATCGATAAATTAATATATTCGATATATTATAACGAAATTAGATTTCGACGCGGAATTGAAATTAGATTTTAATTCGGGCGAACGAATTAATTTAGAATTAATTCTTTAGCGACGTGAATAGTGAATTCGCTAGGCGTAATCATTTAATTACGACGCAACGGAAAATTCGTTAATTTGGAATTAGCGAACCCGAGCCCGAGATTGTTTGCGAGCGCATTCGCATTTCGAATTCGAGTGCGGCACGCAAGTCAAATCAAGCGTCAAATCATTAGTCACATCAAGCGTCAAATCAATTATCACTTTGAGTGATGTGACAAGTTGTCACTTGATTGAGTGATGTGACTTGATGGAGTTGGGTGAAAAGTGAAAAAGGCTTGTACCTTTGACTTTTACAAAATTAAAAATGGTATATGTTTATTAATTTTGGAAATTAACAAAGACATTTACGCATTTTTTTTTTTCCCTCCTCTCTCTCTTGCAACCTTCACGTTTTGGAGCCCAAAACCCTTTCTCTCTCTCACGATTTTTCCTCTGCTCAATGCCTCAAAACCGTGAGTTCAAGGAGAAGATAGAGAAATTTGTGGCAAATTTCTTGGGTGCTAGCACACATAGGAGCCATCCTAAGGTGATAGGGAAGTGTCTTCATGAGCTTGGAATCACCTTGATAAGCTTGGAGCTTGGAGCATCAATGGAGGATCACCCATGGCCGATTCTTGGAGGAGGAAGCAGCCCCCACGCCGAGCAGTCCACCATGTTCGCAGCTCACTGCCGAGCAAGGGAGAGCAGTGCGTTTTGGTTCAACTTTGTTGCATCTCTACCGATCAATGTGAGTTATTCCACATCTCCTTTGATATGTATTCAACTCGTTTATGCATGATTTATGATCCTTGGGACTTGATTGAAACTCAACAATGGTATCTTGAGCCATTTGTGCATAAAACGTTTTTAGGGTTCTTGAGCAAAATTTGGGCTTTTTGATTTAAGCATGATTTTGACAAATTGTTTGTTTAAGAATGTTTGTATATGAATAACTTTGAGTTATATGTAATCAATTTAAAGAAAAATTAATTGGATTGATTTTCCCCAATTTGCTTATTGTTGGCCAAAACTTTAATTTGGGTAAACTTGATTTTGAGCATGTTTAATGAAATTGGATGATTTAGAATGCTTAAATGTTGTTTAATTGATGATTGATTAGATCAATTTGATGAAAAAGTGTTTGGAACAATTTTCCCCAATTTGCTTGTGATGGCCGAAAATATGAACCCTAATATTGTCTTGGATTTTGATTTTTTTGTTCATTGGATGACTTGGAAATCATTTAGGGATGTT
The DNA here is from genome assembly GCA_019454045.1 of Zanthoxylum bungeanum. NCBI lineage: Eukaryota > Viridiplantae > Streptophyta > Magnoliopsida > Sapindales > Rutaceae > Zanthoxylum > Zanthoxylum bungeanum. Next base: position 353,489 of record SKCR01027058.1, on the reverse strand, counting down.
GAATTTATGTTTGATTGGGTTCAATTGGATTGAATTTGATTTGGGCATATTTTTCCCCTTTGGCCGAGACACTTGAAGCATGAAATTGGGTTTGATTTTGATCAAATTATGTTGGACATGATTCATTGATGTTAAGCATGATTAATTGGACAAATTTGATGTTTTGGAAACTTTGATTTGGGTAATTAATAATGTTATACACTTTAGGTAATTTAATTGGGAAATTTGGAATTTTTGGAATTAAATTATTGGGCTTAAAATTGGATTTGGGCCTCTTTAAGTTGTTATTGGGTTTATTGGACTTTGTTGTACAAAGTTGGTTTAGGCCAAAATTGGTTGGATCCAATTAGGCCCAAAACCGCTTCCAAAAGGCCCAAATGCGACTAATGAACCTTTAACGTTTAATTGGGCCTAATGGGCCTAGATTAATTTATGGGCTTATGGGGTAACTCCCGGATTAGATTTTGGTTATTCGGTTTGACCCGAGTTGACCAAAAGTCCACGCCTTGAAGAAATTAATTAAAAGCCCATCGGACTTTAATTAAATTAATATTGGATATTAATCGGGCTTTGAGACCCGTAACGATTAAATTTGGAATTTAAGTCGTAAAGGTTTATTTTATAAAGTGTAATATTTAATTTGGAATTAAATAATGAATTAGAATTAAATGCGTATTAAATTGGATTTAATTATGTAATTTAATTTAATTCGTAGAAATCGTACTTTGAGTACGTGTTCGCAATACGAGTTTGACTCGAACAAAATCAAATCTTTGTTTGAACATTGGATGATCACTAATTATCAGATTAATTAATTTGATTAGATTGATTGATAACATGCTTGTATGAATACATGGTTGTGATGTTTGAATAATGTATATCGGATGGATATTAGAAGGGTGAGGCAATTTTAGAAATTGTTGTAATAAATTTGATTTATTAATTGGACCTGCGTGTCCAGCCTTATCACCTCCTATTCTTTGTATTCTCTTCTCACCTATTCCCCTCAATGTAAATGAGGTTTCTTTAGAAGTAGTGTATGTAACGGGTAGAAGTAATACAAGTGCTAGCTTGGAGAGAGAAAGTGAGAGACTTGATCTAGGATCAATGTGTAAAATATCCATCCGCATATCATTATTATTTTATCATATGCGCTTTATTATGTGTTTAGAATGCATGTTTAAGGGTGTATGATGATGAGACCTTAACAAAGATAATAAATTGGTTGCCAATTTGCACGCGAAAAGCCCTCATCAAATATCATGCGTCTTTTCCTTCCATTGAGTGATTCTTGCTCAAGATCCTAGATTGGCATGGGTTGTTGGCCAAAGTCAAGCCCTTGTCCGTCGAAGATGTGTTTGAATCACGAGGCTTTGTTCCATATTGGTGTCATGTCCAAGTTGTGGTTTGTTGGCCAAAGTCAAGACCACTTCTTGTCCATCGACATTGATTACGAAGCTTCCATGGTCAATGGGTCCGCGCTTGACTGGGATCACTAGGTTTGTTGTGCCAAAGCCAAGGCCTAGTTGATTCAGAGGAAAAAGGTTAGGGTATATATTCGATATATAGGCATATATAAGATATATGTTTAGGACTTGGATGTCCACCTACTAGATCTAGGAATTGGATTGGATCCAATTGATCTTAGAGATCTACCTAGTTAATTATCATACAATTTGTTGGCCAAAGTCAAGATTGTGTGATATTTAACGGGATCCTAGCCCACTAGGAAACACGGTTTCCCGAGTACTCGACAGAGGGTTGGAGGCTCGACGAAAAATAGTGGGAGGCAAGAATTGAATTTGCAATATTCGTTCAATTACTCGCCATACGCGCTCATTCAAATTATTTCGTCGTAATATTAAATGTTAGTTGGACTAATATTTAAATTGTTGTTTTAATAAACAGTTGGACTGTATTATACTTAATTATATATGATTGGATTATATTAATCAATATATTTGAATTAATTAATTTCAGTTTACAGTTGATTTTATAATTGGATTATAGTAATCAATGTAATTGAGGTTAATTAATTTGGATTATATTTGATTATATAGTTGGACTATTATAATCATTATAATATATATAGTACCACTAATCGTTGATTAAATAGTTGGACTATTGTAATCAAGATAAAATTGAAAAGTTGGATATTTAAAATATAATCTGGGATTAAAATATTTTAAATAATTTAATTTTCAAATTGGGAATAAATAATAAGTTACTTATTTGATAAAATAACTTATTATACCTTAAGCCCAAAATTAAGCAAAATAAGTAGAGCATAAAATCTTTGGAAGATTTATGTGATGATGACTTTAGTGCTTAATTTAATATACTTGTCATAAATCTAATTTTAGATTTAAGAAGTATTAAAATTGCAATTTATAATTCTTGGAGAATTAATTGACTATTCTAGAGGAGATAAAGTCAAAGTTTGCAATTGGGCATGTAGCACGAGGTGCACATCGTTTCGATATTCTAAAAACCCAAGGCTTGGCCTAAGGTTTCTGAAATATTGAAAAGGATAATTGACATATCCCAAAGTGACTACCATTTGGATATGGCAGACACGAAGGAATTAAAGAAAGGGCAAGGCTCTTACTTTGAAAATGTTTGTCTTAGTTATGTTCACAGCTAGTATTGAAATTAGATTTTAAATACTTAGTGTGGTACATAAAATATATGTATTGATGTTCAGAATCTGCTTTGAGCAGGATACTGACTTCAAGCTGAGATTGCTCTGCGAATCGGAAACGGGACGAAAGTCGCTGTTTCGACCGTAGATACCTAAGTTTAGGAACTACCCTTCGGGTGTGTACTTAAATTAGGAACTGTTATAATGTAACTAGTTTGACTAGAGACATTATCTCTTTATCAGTGTTTAACCCACTGCGGGTGAACCTTTATATTTTAGAACACTAAAGTGTTTTATTATATAAGGATGATATTGAGATAAACACATTAGATGTGAATAACAGAATTTATATTTTGAATATAAATAAATCTCAAATATATATAATGACAAACAAATAGCTCAAAGTGATTTGATCAGAAGAAACTAATTATGGCATTGTTGTCTGGGACACAATCGAACAAGACTCGTATATCCACACTTTCGAAGAGTGGGTACTCGGACTGTTTTGATTCCAATCAAATAAAGTCTACGAATCTAGTTTAATGGGCAATGTGCCTAAAACACTATTTACTTAGTAAAAGTGTAAATGCCACCGATCTGTTAGCCCTATTCATGGTGAAGTTAGTGGGCCCATATCTAGCTAGGCTAGATGTGAACATGAATATTTCGTGACCTTAACGGATGTGGCATCACGTTATGGTTATGTGTTTCTTTTGAAGAACACAAATCAGAAACTTTTAGAGTTTCGACATGAAATAGACAAACAGATCGGCTATAGTATTATACCGTCACGGTAAGACCGTAATGGAAAATACTTAAGCAATAAGTTTCTTATATACTTGAAAGAGTATAGTATTCTTTCAAATGAGGACTTCTCCCGGAACACGTCAAAGTGACGGTGTGTCCGAACGGATTAATCGAATCATGTTAGACATGATAAGGCTAATCATGAGTCGCTCTGAGCTACCATTTCCTTCAACAGATAAGTTTTAACAGTGCAATAACTTATTTAGAATAAAGTTCTATTAATAATTTGTTTGACAAATATCATATTAGATATGAACGGGAAAGAAACCGGGTTTCTCATTCCTGACCATTTGGGATGCTAGGCATATGTTTGAATGATACCAAACTAGAACCCAAATTGGATAAGTGTCAATTGTAGGCTATCCTAGGGATACCATAAGAATTGTATTTATACATCTCACCAGAGAACAATTAGATTGTTGCTCACCATGCAGTTTTCCTGAGAGGAATACAGACATGCAGTGGTAAGTGGGAGGATAGTAAAACTCGATGAAAATCGGAGTAATACTATTCAAGGCACCTATTCCTAATGGAACATAAATAGTTCATCAATGATGAAACTATTCCATTAATTTCGAGAGTACACAAGAACCGCGTAGATCAGAGAGAGTCAGAAAACAACCTGGGGTATGGGTTTCTGATCTCACCTCATAAAGATGTTAATCTTTTAAGGTACACCAACTGATTACGTATGAGGTAGTGATACAAGGTATCGACTCCCTGTTATGACAAAGTGTCATGAGTCCAAAATGGATTCCATGTATATCAACAAGTTTGGATACTAGTTGATGTACCATAAGGCATTGTGCCTATTGGTACTTTATAAGTCTTCAAGGAAGACATACATGGAAGGCAACATACCAACGTACTAAGCTAGGCTTGTAAAGAAAAGGTAGAGTTATCAACATTGTGTTGATTCCGACGAAACCTTTTACCTGTTGCCATTGTAAATCCATTTGGATAATGCTTGCTAAAGCTGTGTATTTCATTTATGAAATATGACAGCTTAACGGAAAATCGCTTTCCTGAAAAGGAAACCTTTCGGAGGATGTTTATAACATCCTGTCGGTTTTATCGTACCATAACAAGCAAACAAGGTTTGCAGGTTATTCGATCCATGTTTGGATTGAAGCAAGCATAGGTTCTAGGAATTGTCGTTTTGATGTAATCATAATGGAGTATGATTTAATTCAAAACGAAATGATTCTTGTGTATATAAAAGGGTTAGTGGGAGTGCACTGACATGAATGTCCTGTAAAATAATGATAATATGTCATTTCTTGGAAATGAAATTCCCATAAAGCAATCGGTGTGAAGCTTGGCTTTCATAAGAAATTCTCCGTAGAATTCTGGGGAGTAACAACCTTCATTCAAGGAATAAAGATCTACTGGGATAGATTTGGAGTTGTTAACACTCTCTGGGAAATTGTACATTTAAAATGTACTTGATATGGTGTCTCATGCGCTTTGAGCATATGGATCACAATCAGGACAATCCAAGTGATAGTCATTGGATTGAAGTTAAGGACATCTATTAGTATCTTAGAGAACTAAAGATGCTGTCTTAAATTATGGAGTAGGAGAACTTGAAGTGACTAGGATCACTGCTGCAAGTTTCCAAACCGGTAAATACTGCGGTACTATAAAGTTTGAACACTGGGACAGTGAGCTGGAAATCTTCCGAGCAAGATAACTGTTGCCGAATAAACAACAAATGCGGATTATTGCTGCAGCTGAGGCAGTAATAGAAGCCATTTGGATCGAAAATAAATCTAATTAGATTAGATATAGTATTTTTAGCAGCTGAGCTAGGCGTCAGCACAGGCTAAGGAATTAAAGGTCTCATCGACGATCCAGATATATACTTCTATATCATCTGATTCATTCGGATCATACATCGTGGCGATGTGATGATCGTGTAAATCGCGTCAGACGATAATTAAACAAATCCGCTGACGAAAACCTTTCCTCAGCAATTTGAGCGAACCGTTCATAGTTCGGGTGTGGGACACTTGAGTGACTGGCTATGTGCCAAGTGGGAGATTGTTGGACAAAATGACCCATAGCGTCACTATTTGCACAGATCATTGTGTTGTTGTAGCAAATTAACTATGAGACAAGGAAATTGCACTCTCATCATTTGTGATTAGATCACCATAGATATATAAATGAATAGAGGTCCCTATGATTAGTTACTGGACTGAGAATGATATGAGACAGTATCAGTCCCTGAAGGATTAATCATTAAATATCCCTAGCCGGAGTATTATCGAGACTGGACATCGATAATGCAGAATAGGCTAGTATTGCACTTGTGTGCGTTGTGAGGGCACAACGGCATAGTTCTCATATATATAAGTATTGGATACTTATGCAAGTGCGATAGGAGGTCGTGTTTCACCGATGGTACGGGAAACAGCTTCGCTCTGGATAGACCCTTCGGAATCCCATTGGTATTATGACTATGTGTCTATGGGAGGCCGAAATCAAGGTAGGTGTGTAAAGTCTTAACCTGAGACTTACATCGCTAATACTTACGATAATCGATAGACTTTGGTCTTGGTGGTACAGGGCTTTAACCGGTTCTGCGTACACCACTTCTGGGTTTATCAGAGAGTCGTAGTGTATTGGGTGTGATGTCAAGACGGAAGTATCACTTCAGTCATAGTGGAGATGATGTCACGCAGGATACGGTATTAGTGCTCTTAAGTGTTGCGCAACCATCGGGATATTATGACTAGGTCATGCATATCCGATTATAGAGACTAGTTACCAGACATCCGACATGTGCTTCGGACGGGGCAGACACTTATCCAGCCCCAGCCCTAGCACGTGACTATCCGATACTGGGCCGATATACACAATACTACGGTATACTACGCTTGATACAGATCTATATATTCCTGTAAGAATATTTCTGGAGAATTGGGTAGGCATGGCGCTTTGCTAGAAGCCAACCTTGTCTTGTAAATCGGTATAAACGTAGTACGAGGTACTTACGTGTTCGGATAGTCCGACGACCGTATTTACTGCCAACATATCCGGAGATATCATGGGTCGGTTCCTGAAGATTCACCGATGACGTATGACTCGCACTTTAATTAATCTGAGATTAATTCGATGAGAGAGAAAATTAATCTGGGATTAATTACGGAGATATTTTATCTCGGATAAAATATCGTTAAAGAGAGAGAACGATTAATTTGGAATTAATCGATAAATTAATATATTCAATATATTATAACGAAATTAGATTTCGACGCGGAATTGAAATTAGATTTTAATTCGGGCGAACGAATTAATTTAGAATTAATTCGTTAGCGACGTGAATAGTGAATTTGCTAGGCGTAATCATTTAATTACGACGCAACGGAAAATTCGTTAATTTGGAATAAGCGAACCCGAGCCCGAGATTGTTTGCGAGCGTTTTCGCATTTCGAATTCGAGTGCGGCACGCAAGTCAAATCAAGCGTCAAATCATTAGTCACATCAAGCGTCAAATCAATTATCACTTTGAGTGATGTGACAAGTTGTCACTTGATTGAGTGATGTGACTTGATGGAGTTGGGTGAAAAGTGAAAAAGGCTTGTACCTTTGACTTTTACAAAATTAAAAATGGTATATGTTTATTAATTTTGGAAATTAACAAAGACATTTACGCATTTTATTTTTTCCCTCCTCTCTCTCTTGCAACCTTCACGTTTTGGAGCCCAAAACCCTTTCTCTCTCTCACGATTTTTCCTCTGCTCAATGCCTCAAAACCGTGAGTTCAAGGAGAAGATAGAGAAATTTGTGGCAAATTTCTTGGGTGCTAGCACACATAGGAGCCATCCTAAGGTGATAGGGAAGTGTCTTCATGAGCTTGGAATCACCTTGATAATCTTGGAGCTTGGAGCATCAATGGAGGATCACCCATGGCCAATTCTTGGAGGAGGAAGCAGCCCCCACGCCGAGCAGTCCACCATGTTCGCAGCTCACTGCCGAGCAAGGGAGAGCAGTGCGTTTTGGTTCAACTTTGTTGCATCTCTACCGATCAATGTGAGTTATTCCGCATCTCCTTTGATATGTATTCAACTCGTTTATGCATGATTTATGATCCTTGGGACTTGATTGAAACTCAACAGAGATTTCCTGAACAACGTAAATCTAAGCTACAACCGAGAGGGGATGGTCCATTTCAAGTTTTGGAACGGATTAATGACAATGCATACAAGCTTGATTTACAAGGTAAGTATAATGTGTCTGCTACATTTAATATTTCTGACTTAACTCCTTTTGATGCAGGTACAGATTCGAGGTCGAATCCTTTTCAAGAGGGAGGGATGACATGATCCAGGCCGACAACAAACCAAAGGACGCATTACAAGTACTAGAAGGGCCAATTACGAGGCAGAGGACCAAAAGACTCAGAGAAGCAATGGCGGGATTAGTTCAGAGTTTTATGGCCGACTGCAACAAACAAATAAAGATGCATGTGGGCTTCGATGGAAAGGGCCCAAAACCATTTCACTTGGCCCAAATCAGTTTAGAATAAAGCTTCCTAGGCATTTGAAGACTTAAAGACTTGATATTTATGTAATTTCGTTTTTAGGGGCATTGTTGTCTTTATGCCTTTAGGGTTTCTTTTTGTAACACTATTTAAGCTTACTTTCTTCTTCATTTGAGGGAGGAACAAAATTGTAAACTCAAAAGCTTAAAGCTTTGGCTATGGCCGAATTATTGTAAGGGGGGATTCCCCTTTTCAAGTTTGAATCGACTTATCTAAGTTTGGCACACTTAGTGGCGTCTCCATTGCTAGCAAAACACTACAAGGATTCATCTTAAAGGTTCTCAAGGGCAAGTTCTTTGTGGGTCTTCTTTGTGGCCTTCGAAGAGTTTTTGTTCCTACAAAATCAAATTCGCGGTTCTTGGGGTTCTGTCCGTTGCTTGGGGTTTGCTTGGATTTCGAATCCAAGTGGGTTTCTTGTCACTAACCCCTAGCATTTTATTTTATTGTTAGTTTTATCTTATAATTTCCAAGTTTACTTTATGTCATTTTCTTTATTTAAGTCTTTAATAATCCTAGATATGTGTTGTAACTAAATATCGTTTCTGGAGTTGTGATGAATTCCAATATCACCGTTTTATAAGAGGGTATTTTGTGTCTTGGGTAATATAAAGTTTTATTTATTGAGTCTTAATCTTAATTCTTCTTATTAATTGGCCACTAATAAGATTGATTTGGTAAACTTAAAATGAACTTGACGAAGGGATTTTAGGTTTCAGACTTAGACTTAATAGCTCACGATCTCACCTTAGGGCAAAAGACTCTTAGGTAGACTTCCTTTCAAGATAGACATATACCTGTCGGACGAGAGTAGCCATAATTAGAACTTAATGTTAATGAATTCAGGTAATTTGGTTAACATAGAAAAATGATTAATTGAATTACTTTGGATGTTTACATCTGACCATCGACAGAGGCTTTTGCATATTTTCGTGTTCTAGGTTAATAAACTGATATATTGTATAAACATGAAATAATCACTTCATCTTTAAAAGATATTGGAATGATTCATAACCCTAGATAGTTTCATTATATTGATTTTTCCTTAAATTTACTTTCGCACTGTTTTATTTACTTGTTTCAGATAAAAATCACCATTCAATCAACAATCAATCAATTAGATACTCGTAGACATTTAACTTCATAAATTGATAGCTTAGGTATTAAATCCTCATGGGATCGATACATTTTATACTACGTGAGCGATACATGTGCTTGCGTTAAGTGTGTGTTTACCACCGATCAAGTTTTTGGCTCCGTTGTTGGAGACTTATTTATCTTTTACTATTAATTTTGAGGTTAGATACACTTACTTGTGTCTAATTTGTTTTTACTTATTATTTTTATTTTCTTGTGTTTCAGATTCCTGGACACTATATGAGAAGAACCAAAAGCTTTGAAATCTATTCGCTTGATCCAGTAATTGAACGAACAATCAGACAGTTGAGAAGGTAAAGGCGAGAAGGTTAAGAAGCACTGGTCAACATGAAAATTCAAGAACCTGAACCTTTAGAGGTTGCTCCACCAATTCCCATTCGAGACAGAACTATTCCGGTAGTTGACGGCTTCATATCATGCATTGTACTTCCTCTCTTACCAGCAAATACATGTGACATCAAAACATGCGTTCAGATAATACAACAATCAGTTCAGTTTGAGGGGAATGCAACCGAAGATCTTAATGCCCACATCAGTAACTTCTTGGAAGTTTGCGGCACATTCAATTACAACCGAGCGGCAGAAGAAGCAATGAAACTGCGTGTGTTTCCATATTCTTTGAAAGACAGAGCTAAGGCTTGGCTACATTCACTACCAGCAGGTTCCATCACAACTTGGAACACTCTAGCCACCGAATTCCTTGAAAAATATTTTCCACCAGCCAGAACAGTAAAGCTGAGGAATGACATTACATCCTTTGTGCAACATGACTCAGAATCCCTTTGCGAAGCTTAGGAAAGGTATAAGGAATTACTTCGAAAGTGGCTCCAGGTCCAAACCTTCTACAGTGGATTTTCTGGACTAATGAGAACCACAATAAATACTGCGGCTGGAGGAGCTTTAAGCAATATACAATGCAATGTTTCAAAGCTAATCAGCTTCTATAAAGGCTTTGGAAAATCAATTGGAACAATTGGCCAATGCTCAGAGTTACAGACCGCAAGGTACCATTCTTTGCAACACATAACCAAATCCAAGGAACATATGGAAAGAACAATGTCAAGCCATCATCTTGAAAAGCGGCACTGAAATCAACAAAGATGTTGGAGTCAAGGCATCTATTGAGGAAGTTCCAAAAGAAAGCAATGAAGCAGAACCACAGATAGAGGAAAATGAGGCAAATGATCGAGAAAGATTCACTTCACCTCCACTTTTTCCACAGTGTCTCCAGAAACATAAACTAGACAAGCAGTTTGCTCGATTTCTAGAGATCTTCAAAAAGCTGCATATAAACATTCCATTTTTTTTTGGATAAGGTAAGTATATTAACCAAAAGAAAACTAAACAAGAGCAAATGGGCATACCCCAAGCAACTAAAGAGGACATGCCCTCCTAGAAGAAAAGCCGAAAGGCTACAAGCAAAATAAGATCAAAAGAAGATGTCATCGGGCAAGTGCCAGGAGAGGTGAAGCCATTTATTGTCATAAGATGGATTCACCTTCCGTAATAATCTAGCACGATTCCGAACATCAAAAACAATATCGCAAAGAAGAACAGAAACAGGCCGAAGAGGCCCATCATGGGTACGAGCATTCCTCTCCCTCCAAATATAGTAGACTGACGCAGCGAAAGACATCCGAATAAGAAGATGGCACAAAGAGGTGTCGGAAAACTGACACATCCACTCAACAGTCTGAGGCCAATCACGGTAACTCCATTTGCAGAAGCGTTGAAACAAATGCTCAGCTATGTCAAATTCATGAAAGATATTCTATCACGAAAGAGAACATTGGGAGATTATGAGACAGTAGCATTGATAGAAGAATGCAGCGCCATCATTCAGAGGAAGCTTCCCCCAAAGTTGAAAGATCCTGACAGTTTCACCATCCCTTGCACCATAGGAGAACATAACTTTGGTAAGGCTTTGTGTCATTTAGGTGCTAGTACTAACTTGATGTCTTTGTCCATTTACAGGAAACTATAGATTGGGGAAGCAAAGCCCACCTCAATCTCTTTGCAACTTGCTGATAAAACACTCACATTTCCGAGAGGTGTAGTTGAAGATGTACTTGTCAAAGTCGACAAATTCATTTTCTCAGTAGATTTTATTGTCCTTGACATTGAGGAAGACGAAGACGTGTCCATCATCCTCGGGAGACCATTCTTGGCTACAGGTCGAACCATTATTGATGTACAAAAAAGTGAACTAACCATGATGGTACATGACCAAGAAGTAACATTCAATGTTTTCAAAGCCATGAATTTCCTGTATGACGAAAGGAATGAGGAATGTTTCAGACTTGATGTGATAGATAATACCGTCCAGAACTCAGATGCAATACAACGTTCCACTGATTTACTTAAAGTATGCCATCTTCTTGTGAAGCTTAAACATAAAGCGTACTGCTCACTGAAGAAGTTAAATCTTAAAATACAAGCAAGAGGAGAGAAACGGTTCCATCAACTCAACGAATTGGAGGAATTTCACATACAGTCTTTTGAGAATGCCAAACTGTATAAAGAAAATGCCAAGAAGAGATATGATCAGAAGATAGTGCACACACAACTGGAACTAGGACAACGAGTATTGTTAAACAAATCAAGATTGAAACTTTTCCTTGGGAAGTTAAAATCACAGTGGTCGGGTCCATCTTAATCACTCAAGTTTTACCATACGGAGCCGTTGAGTTACATGATCCCAACTCTAATAAAACATTCAAAGTTAATAGTAAGCGTGTCAAGCACTACTGGGGAGAATTATTTGAGCGACAAAAAGAAAGTGTCACACTTGCAGATCCAACCTAATGTTCGGGCAGTCATGTTTAGCTGATGACGTTAAACTTAGCGCTAGCAGAAAGGCAACCCATGAAATTTGTGTATATATTAAGATTTGGTGTGTTTTATATTTGTGTGTTTAATTTTTGTAGGTAAAGTCACAGACAGGATGGAAGACGTTCTCGCAAATCTTCACAAGCATTTTCCTTCTCTCCCTCAAAACTCTCTGATGAAAGTCTACAAAGCACACATGGAACGAATGAGACTTTTGATGATCAAAGGTATTCCTAATGATATTCATTGGATTATTGAAGCATGAGTCTGATTGGCAGGAGAATCCTCTAACTCTTTTGTTTCATTTCTGCCTGGTTTAGGAAAAAACACCTATGCTAAGAAAAGAATAGCTAAAAGATTGGGTGTTTGCTATAAATGTGCACGCATGACATGTGATACTCGTTGTCGTTCTTTAGGAATGGTGTCTGATAACCGCGAATATAAAATTAAATTCATTAGGGATGGCATGAGTCAGGAGTCTTTAGATGACATATCATTGACTCTTGAGACGCATCCCAGTGGATATGTGTATCACGCAATTCGCATGTTACATACATAGTTTCGAAAAGAAAGACAATAATTAAGTCTCGGGAATCTGACTTTAAAAGACCTTGTTTGTCAATTTATAAGAAAATTGGATGGGAAGCTTGTCTCTGACGTATAGATGTCATTCAAGCCTTTACTTCTTGTAAATATTATGATCTCTTTGTCTTTAACTAATAATTGTGATTTGTTTTGTTATTTTCTTTTATTTTCGCCAACAGGATCCAAACTTTTTGACTTTCTCGAGTTATTTTACTTTTTAGCTAATAATTGTCATTTGGCAGGTACTAGTGCTATTATTACTCACCCTTTTTCAGGATCTATAAATTGAGTTCGTCATTGCACTCTTGTAAACATCTAGATTTGAAAAAGAAATATAATTAAAAAAATGGAAGCAACTTCAAGAAGACGAGTTGTAAACATCTGTGTGTTTTGTGGTACTAATGCTGGTTCTAAACCAGAATTCGCTGAAGCATCACAGGAATTGGGACGAGTCATAGCTGAGAGGAATATGCACTTAGTATATGGCGGTGGCAATCTTGGACTAATAGGGTATGTTTCAAGGGTTGTACAGGAAAGAGGAAGCCAAGTTTTGGGAATCATCCCAAAACCTTTGGTAGAAAGCAAATCTTATAGGACCATTAAATGGAGATGGATGCATTATGCCAGGTATGTCTCAATGACTTGTTGAAATGATTAACGGTGCTGATGCTTTTATTGCTTTGCCATGTGGCTTGGGCATGATGGAGGAAATTTTTACAGTGATATCTTGGGCGAACTTGAACATACACCGGAAACTAATTGGACTGTTTAACGTTGATGGATTTTATGACTTTCTTTGTGTGTTTCTTGATGATGCCCATAGAAATGGGTTCGTTTCAAAACCTGTAAAAGATATCCTCTTCACTACCCGATCAACCCATGATTTAATTGACCAACTATTAGCCTTTGAACCACAAATTGACCCTATCCTTTCCAAGTAAGAAACGTCGGATAAATTTGGATCTTAACCTTTAATTTTCTTTTTAGATGTAGAATTCCAGCTAACCATGTACTGTTTTCTAAACTCTTCTTCTACTTTTTAGACATTGGGGACAATATTTCAATTAGATTTGGGGGAGGGGAATAGTTGATTAGTATCTTATTTTTATTTTTCGTTGTGTTGTTTTTGCTTGTTTTTAGTCAAAAATTTTCAAAAATTTTAAAAAATTAAAAACAAATATTTTGTTTTCGTGTTTTTTTAACTTGATTAATCAGGTGGAATAGTGTTTGAGATAGTTGTGTAAGGAATTTCCACTCCTGAGACGTATCTCAATATATTTCGTAATAAGTTAATTTTTATTTATTTCCTTTTGAATTATTTAAATTTGTGAATTCTCCATAATACTGACTAAATTGGATCTTAATATGCTCAGTTGACAGGTATTATCAACATGCATGGTAACATACGGACATGAGTCGTAAGTGACAAGTTTGTAATATTCAGTGCTCTAGTTTATTGGAGGAAGCATCTGAAAGCGATGGAACAAAAAAAAAGAAAAAAGAAAAAAATTGTTAACCATGCTTTTACTTAGTAACCGGACATCTTGCCTTAGTAAGCAGTGATTGTTCGCGTCAAACAAAAACGCTTGAGTTAGTTATAATAAAGTTTCTACTTAGTAACCGGGCGTCTTGCCTCAGTAATTAGAGATTGTTCGCGTCAGATGGTAGAACCTTTAAACATCCGAGATCCGAGTAATTAAGTCCGTAGGGGTGTCTTAACACCTAGTGCCCTAAAGCCAACTAGTTTGGGAGTCACTGGCCCAAAGCTCTCTACATGGATTAAAGATGTTATAAAAAAAAAATTAATTCCATTGCAAAAAAGGTGTGAATTCTGATATAACTTTAGGATAAAAATATTACTCTCTTTTCAACTATACTTATGAATATTGTGGGCACAATGATTTGATTAATACCTTGTTGGTTGTGTATATGGAGAATGGTAAAAATAATCGGAGAATTTACTTATTTGGTAATTTAGAAAGAAAGAAGACAATTCTTAACTTGGATAAGATTTTCACTTGTTTAGTCACTAACTTGTTTTGTGTGTTTGATTTTACATTTGATTGACATTTGTGGGAATCGTCGCTGTAAGCCCTCAAGAGACTACAACTCGTCCACTAGGGACACCTAGGGCTTTAAAGGCTTGTTGCATATGCTAAATGCAACTGTGATTCCTACGAAAGTGGCTTAGTTTAATTTTATTTTAAAGTTTTTTATTGTATTTAATTTTGTTGTTTTGCTCGAGGACTATCAAAATGTTAGGTTTGGGGGTGTGATAAGTGGAAAATATATCAATATTTACCGCCCATTTTACTTAATATTTTGTATAGTTTCTTGAGTTTTGTGAATATTTTGATGTGTTTTGTGTTATTTTGTAGATAAATAAGATTTCAGGACTCAATGGAATCAAATCAGGGCTAAAACAGCGAAAAAACGGAAATAAAGGGCAAAAATGGAAATTCGCGTCACGACGCGCTGTAATTATTGAGCTACCGACACTTGTCATCACCACATCATCACCACGTCAGCACATTCATCATCATCACATCATCATGACGTGAGCCAATAATTCAGCCTGACGACACATCATCACTTACGTCAGCATGACGTCAGCACAATAATTCACTCTGTCGACATGCGTCATTGCTTACGTCAGCATGACGTCAGCATCGCAACACGCAAGCCTTCACGCGTCGTGACGCTGAGCCAATAATTCTGCCGAAAGCCACGTGTCATCATCTCCTCAAAGCCATGTACCCGTGTCAAGCATCAACGTCGCGTCATGACGCGCAAAGCTTCACGCGTAGCGATGCGCATACCAAATTTTGCCTATAAATTGAGGCCGAATTTATTTGAAATTTTCATACCTTCTTCTGGGGATTTCCTTAATAATACTAAGATGATTATATCTTGTTCGTTTATTTACAGTTTTCTTGTATTTAATTTTTATTTTAAGTAATAGATCTTTCTTTATTTTACTTTAAATTATGAGAAGGTAACTTCCCTCTATTGGGGTAAAAGGTACAGCTTTTATTATTATAATTTAGACTAATCTCCCTTAGTTATAATATATAAACTTTTTTAAAACCTGACTTAATATGATATCGCCTTTATGGTCGATTGGACTTAATTAAATTGATTTTAACCTGACTTAATTGGATACCGCCTTTATGGTCAGTTGGAATTAATCAAAAATCTGACTTAATCAGGATACCGCCTATATGGTCGGTTGGTATTGTCATGCAATTTATATATTATAATAAGAGAGATTTCTAAATTAGAAGTAATAAAAGTGGATCTCTAACCCTAGCATTTTATTTTATTGTTAATTTTTTCTTTTAATTTCCAAGTTTACTTTATGTCATTTTCTTTATGTCTTTAATAATCTTAGATATGTGTTGTAACTAAATACCGTATTTGGGGTTGTGATGAATTCTAATATCACCGTTTTATAAGTGGTTATTTTTTGTCTTGGGTGATATAAAGGTTTTTTTTATTGAGTCTTAATCTTAATGCTTCTTATTAACTGGCCACTAATAAGATTGATTTGGTAAACTTAAAATGAACTTGACGAAGGGATTTTAGATTTCAGACTTAGACTCAATCGCTTACGATCTCACCTTAGGGCAAAAGACTCTTAGGTAGATTTCCTTCAAGGATAGACATATACCTGTAGGGCGGGGTAGCCATAATTGGAACTTAATCTTAATGAATTCAGGTAATTTGGTTAACATAGACATATGATTAATTGAATTACTTTAGGTGTTTGCATTTGACCATCGACATAGACTTTTACATATTATCGTGTTCCAGGTTAATAAACTGATATATTTCACAAACATGAAATAATCACTTTATCTTTAAAAGATATTGGAATGATTCACGACCCTAGATAGTTTCATAATATTGATTTTTCCTTAAATTTACTTTCGTACTGTTTTATTTACTTGTTTCAGATAAAAATCACCATCCAATCAACAATCAATCAATTAGATACTCGTAGACATTTAACTTCATAAATTGATAGCTTAGGTATTAAGTCCTCGGGGGATCGATACATTTTATACTACTTGAGCGATGCGTGCGGTTGCGTTACGTGTGTGTTTTCCACCGATCAGGAATCCCTCAACCATTTTCTCTCATCATTTACTGCGACAACAAAAGTGCTATTGAAATAGCACATAATGATGTTTTTCATGAGCGCACCAAACACATTGAGATCGACTATCATTTCATTCGCCAACACATTGCTCATGGCACTATTTCATTCGGCTGTCATTTGCCCGACTCATGTCACCATACCGTAACGAAAGACTAGCTTCTTCAGCTAACAGAGCAGAGTCACTGGGGCACTCCTATAAAGCACACTGCCCTCTATCCAACTCCATTCTAATCTCCAAAACCTTACTTGGAATCTTAGAGAAATGCTCAACATTAAACTTCTTCAAGGCCACCTTAACACTCTTCAGCTTACAACATAAACGGAACATCGGAGTACTATGAACATCAATGTCCCAAGCCCTAGCCATAGCTCGACTTGGACCAAGTTGATTATCATCTTCTATATTTCTAGGTTTTTTCTAAAGTCTAATGGTTTATGTTAAATTTGACATGTTAGTGTATATTTGATTCCATTGTTGTGTTCTAGTTTTGGAATGATTAAGATTAGTATGCATGTTAATTTTGTTTAATGACACATATTTAACCACAATCTTAAGAACTTATTAAACTTTAAGTGTTGTTAGATGGAAATTCGCATGTGTTAATAGCCATTTCTTTGGAAAATATATTATGTGCCTGAATAACATGCATGGACGTTCGAACGCCTGACGAACGCGTAGGGAAAAATTTCATTTTTCATAGTCTCATTCGAACGCATATTCAAACGCAACTCAAAATCCAGTCTTCTACCAAATAATGTTCGAACGCGTCTTCAAACGCAACAAGAACGTGAACTTTCTGGAATACTTCATTCGAACAGGTTTACGAACGCAACACGAACGTGAACTCTCTGGAACACTTCGTTCGAACGCATTTACGAACGCTACACGAACGTGAACTCACTAGAAAGTTTCATTCGAATGAAGAAACGAACGTGACACTAACAAAATTAATCTTGGAATTAATTTTAGATTAAAATAGACTTAGATTAATTTATGTTATCATAATGTTAACTTAGTAAAATCATATATTGTATTATGAGAAACTTGGTAGTATGGATTTATGTTTTTTTTTTTTTGGATAAAGTAAGTATATTAACAAAAAGAAAACTATACAAGAGCAAAGGGGCAAACCCCAGGCAACTAGAGAGGACAGGCCATCCTAGAAGAATCCGAAAGGCTACAAGCAAAATAATGTCATCGGGCAAGTGCCAGGAGAGGTGGAGCCATTTACTGTCATAAGATGGTTTCACCTTCCGTAATAAGCTAGCACGATTCCGAACATAAAAAACAATATCGGTAAGAAGAACAGAAACAGGCCGAAGAGGCCCATCATGGGTACGGGCATACCTCTCCCTCTAAATATGGTAAACTGACGCAGAAAATGATATCCGAATAAGAAGATGACACAAAGAGGTGTCGGAAAACTGACACATCCACTCAACAGTCCGAGGCCAATCACAGTAACTCCAATCTAACCCACACATAGCCAGCACAGCCGACCAGACCCTCGAAGAGAAGTAGCACTGGAAGAAAAGATGATCAATGTCCTCACTTGAACAACCACAGAGAATACAACGCGAGCAAGCAGAGATACCGAACCTCATCAAACTATCCTGGGTACAAAGGCCTCCCTGAATAGACATCCAAAGCAAAAAGGAATGGCGTGGGATGGCCTTCCGGAACCAAACAACCCGAGACCAATGCATCACAGGACCCACTGTCTGCATGGCATTCCAAGCACTATCCACTGAAAATCTCCCTCTACTATCGTCCTCCCAAACCAGCACATCTTCCCTCATACTAGAAGGATTCGGAATAAGGGACCGAGCCAAATCAACAAGGGCAGCAGATCTAGGTGGGGGCCACCGCTAAGAAGAATTAGAGATAATGGAAGCAATTGTAGCCATTCTATTCAAGCCAGAGTCATAAATCACTCTCTCACCCAACGTATCCACAATTGGACCCATATGATGCCAATAATCAAACCACAATAAAAGTCTTCTCACCATTCACAATCCTAACTCTAATCCTCTGCCAGGACCAAGAACGAAGCTCCAAGATCTTACGCCAACTCCAAGAGTAATCTGTAGGACAATGCACCTCCCAAAAACTTCTCCCCCTCAACAAGTAAGACTGAACCCAAGTCGACCAAGAAGAAACCTGGCCAGAACAAAGAAACCAAACATGCATAACAATTGTCGCTCTATTCCAAGAATCCAATCTCTTAATCCCCAACCCCCCTCATTTAGAGGTAAACAAACTCTACTTCAAGCCACTCTCGCCCCTGAAAAGGTGAGCGCACTACCATTCCAAAGGAAAGAACAGAGAGTCGTCTCCACCTTCCTAACAACAGACTTAGGATGAATAAATAAAGAAGACCAATAAACTTGAATCGAGAACAAAACAGACTTAATGAGCTGAAGTTACCCCGCATAAAAGAGACTCCCTCTGCTCAGCTGTCACATGCCTAGTAATAGCAGATCGAAGAACATCCTTATCAATATCCTGCTGACAGGGCTGGGGCCCCAAAAAGGTCTCAAAAAAAGAAACAATCTCCTCTCTAACCAACACATCATCCTCCACACGGGTCCCATCCTCCTTAGTGACAGAAGTAATCTTGCTACAACCGTGAAAACTCTTCATAGCAGTAAAGAAGAATTTAGTATTCTGATCCCCAAGGTTGAGCCATTGAACATGGGATTTATGTCTATTGAAGCCTTCCTCATCCCGAACCAAATCATCATACCGTAACGAAAGACTTGCTTCTTCAGCTAACAGAGTAGAGTCACTGGGGCACTCCTGTAAAACACACTGCACTCTATCCAACTCCCTCCTAATCTCCAAAACCTACTCGGAATATTAGAGAAATGCTCAACATTAAACTTCTTCAAGGCCAACTTTACACTCTTCAGCTTACAACATAAACGAAACATCGGAGTACCAAGAACATCAATGTCCCAAGCCCTAGCCACAACTGAGAAAAAAATCAGGATGATCAGCCCAAAAATCAAAGAATTTGAAGGGAATTTTCCTCTTTGGGAGCTCTGCAAGCTTAACCACCATAGGAGAATGATCAGAGACCCGATGGGGAAGAAAGCGGGCAGCAGAACCCGGGAAGAGACACTCCCAAGAAGAATTAGTGAGAGCACGGTCCAACTTACGCCAAATAGGAGACTGGATCTGCTTATTAAACCAAGTAAACCTACAGCCAGATAACTGAAAATCATCCAAACCAGCCTGACCCAAACAGCAGCCCAAATCATCTTTCCAAGGTGGCCACGCCACAAATCCACCACTATGCTCAACTGGAGTACGAATAGCATTGAAGTCTCCCAAAACAAGCCACGAAGAATCATAAAAAACACTACCACTAGAAATCAGGTCGGCCCAAAGCTCCCGACGCTTCTCATAGTCACACTCACCATACACCACCGAAACCACATAACTCCACAACCTAGAAATATGAGACACGCTATAGTGAATAGCTTGAGAAGAAGAGCGAATAATGCTAACAACAATGTCACTAGGGTTCCAACACACCCAAATACGGCCAAACATAAGAATATCAGAGTGGCAAAAAAACTTCCATGAAGGATTAATCGCACGAGAGACACTCACAAAATTAACCTTTTTTACCTTGGTTTCAACTATACCACAAAAAGAAAGCTTTTCATCACGAAGAAACCTCCTAACATGTATGATTTATGTTAATATTAGGGTGTTCAATTATCACAAGCATACACATAGTGATAAAGTTGAAATTTAATTGTGTGTTGCAAACTTGGTTGAGAATTAAAAGTGTAATCTTACACAAGTAATTTCATCTAAGCTTGATTGATTTATACACATACGATTGTTAGGGTTGGTGCTCAGAGTGCCAATCCGGATCGTATTTATGTTCGATTCATAAATACGAACAATTTATTTTTCCATAATATTACTTATTTAATGGTAGCACCTCTTGTCTTTATATACATATTCAATCTAATTACGATTAGATACCTAATTATAATTATATTGAAAATAAATCTAATTTAGTGATACGTGTATATTTGACAAAGACCCTAGGATTTACAATGTAGTACGCAGTTACAACGTAGTTTGTAATTGACATTGGGAAGCGTCACTATAAGTTGTTTGTCCTTAAATAAAGTTCATGGTCAAGATTTACTAACACTGGTCGGTTAGCAAAATTTGCTGAGACCAGTATATGTCATATATCGTGACATGGTCCGATGGTTTATCCCAATGAACCATGAGTCTCGAGAGATACGTATAGACATGTAGGTGTTTATTCGATAAACACTGAACGACTCACTAAATATTTCCTAATAGATGGTACACCAACGTCAATAGGAATCTTCTCGAGTTGAGCGAGCATAGTGATCCTTCGACTTGAGATATCACAGTGGATATATGAGTTATCCTCAACACTTTAATGGTAGTCACGTCACCGATCTATTTAGATCAGACCTCCGCCTGTTCGTTGGGTGTGGACTGATGCTCATGATATCTAATGCGTATCAAGTAGAATCCGTCAGTCCTATGTACAGGGCATAGACATCCTACACGTGTTTACGATCTAGTAAATCCATGGTCGTGGTATAACTTTAGAAGCTAGTTCCGAATGTTATTTAGAGATCGTAAATTTGAAAGTCGACTATATTATACCTTAAGGATTTGACGTTCTTATCTATATCGCAAGTATAATATGGATAGCCTGTGACGAAGGGATTATACGTATGCAATGACCTCGACTTGTATAGTTTAGCGAGATTATCTGTGGTCGTCATAATTCATGAGTGGGTGAATTATGGACACGAAATCGGATTTCATGACGGATAAACCTAAACTTAAAGAGTCCCACAATATGAAGTGTACTCGTTGAGCACTTGGGCAACGCTTTATGAATAATACAAATTATTCATAATACTTCACTGGATTAAATGAGTTAATTCGGATCGTTTAAACGGTTAAACGAAAACACATGCTTATGGATATTTTCTGTCAATTGTAATTATTGTGTATTTATATTTAATACATAATTTGATTAGATACACATTAATTAATTGTCAAATGAGATTTTGATACATGCCATTAATATATGTATTTGTTATTTAATGTAAATAAAAATACATATATAATAATAATTATATTAATTAATTATTTAGATATTTAAATGTTAAATATTTGAATAGTTAAATAATATCCATATTTCGTAAAAGTAATGCAATATGGCTAATTATTATTGGTTACATGTAGCATGTTTTAAATTAAACTTTAGGTGTGCAAATTTGATTTGTTAACATAAAGTTTAATTTTGTTTAATTGAATTAAATTACAAAATGACCATATTGCCCTTTGAGAGTCGTTCATTGCTTCATTTAAAGGAAAAAAAATTTCTTTTCTTGTGAATGAACACCATTACCGAAACATCTTCTAAAAAAATTCTCTAAATACTTCTTGATGATTCAAGATGGAGAAAGAAGAAAATCAAGAAAAAAGGCTAAGGAATTAGAGGATTAAAGAGTGATTTATTTCTGATTCTTCTTGGCGGTGGCCCCCATCTAGGTCTGCCGCCCTTGTTGATCTGGCTCGGGCCCTTCTTCCGAATCCTTCTAGCTTGAGGGAGAATGAGCTGGTTTGGGTGGATGATAGTAGAGGCATATTTTATGTGGATAGTGCATGGAATGCTATGCGGTCTAGGGGAACCTTGGTGCATTGGCTTCGAGTTGTTTGGTTCCGGAAGGCCATTCCCCGCCATTCCTTTTTGCTTTGGATGTCTATTCAGGGAGGCCTTTGTAGTCAGGATAGTTTGATGAGGTTTGGTATCTCTGCTTGCTCGCGATGTATTCTCTGTGGTTGTTCTAGTGAGGATATTGATCATCTTTTCTTCTAGTGCTCCTTCTCTTCTAAGGTCTGGTCGACTGTGCTGGCTATGTGTGGGTTAGATTGGAGTTGTCAAGATTGGCTTCAGACTGTTGAGTGGATGTGTCAATTTTCTGATGCCTCTTTACGCCATCTTCTTGTTCGACTGTCTTTTGCCGCGTCAGTTTACCATTTATGGAGGGAGAGGAATGCCCGCACTCATGATACGCCTCTTCAGTCTGTTTCTGTCCTGCTTAGTGATATTGTTTTGATGTTCGGAATCGTGCTGGGTTTTTACGGAAGGTGAATCCATCTTATGACAATAAATGGCTTCACCTATCCTGGCACTTGCCCGATGACATTTTCTGTTGATCTTCTTTTGCTTGTAGCCTTTCGGCTTTTCTTCTAGGAGGGCCTGTCCTCTCTAGTAGTCTGGGGTATGCCCCTTTGCTCTTCTATGGTTTTCTTTTGGTTATACACTTACTTTATCCAAAAAAAGAAAATATGTTTCTTGTTTCTTGATGATCTAGTGAGATCCTAGGGTTTCTTCTTTTCTATAGATTTGGGGCTTTTAGTGTTGGAAGATGGATTTGGAAGTGTTAAGCATGTGTGAAGTAGAATTGGAAAATATTATTGTAATATTTATTCAATTTGGTCATTTGATGATATGTTTCCATTCTAGAGTGTTATGACCACTCTTGTAATGCCTAAAATTGTTCTTGGGTGGTTCATTTGTGGTGACTTTGATTGGTGTTAAGATTAATTAGATTAATGTTGAAAAATTAGATTTTAAGCATGAAAAATTGATATTTTTGCTTTTGGATCAGATCTGGAAATAATTATTGAATTCCCATTCTTCGTTGGGGATTACGATATTACGTAAAGTAGTGGGAGACACTGCTGGGTTAAAAATTCATAACTAAGGTAGTGCATAATTTTATGGAAATTGCTGCTTTTGCTTTCCTTTATTCTATATTGTTAATAGAATTATACTTCTAATCCACTGCATACATATTATTTGAATATGTTTTCTTACTTCACTTTTGGTTGCGTATTTCTAGAATGGGTTCTAGAATATTAATAGACTTGGATATTGTTAGATTAGTCAAAACCACCGGGAATTGTTGTTACGATTTTCTTCAAAATCAAGATGATTAGTGACTTAGTTGCTAAGTCACGATAAGTAATCTAAATAGATATCTGTTTTAGGATATAATTGTCTAGAAAGAATAGTTTCTTGTGCGGTAAGAATTGACGTGAATTAGTTCATGTCTCGAGATTCTTGATTGACATTAAGAAAACTCTATTAGGTATTGTGTTTATCTTATAATGACGTTTCTTGGCTTTAGTGACTTTTTAGAAGTCACGTGTTTGACACAGTTTCCTAATCAATTATTTGCAATTGTTGTGAATAATTGAAGGCAAATTATAAAGTTAAAGAAAGGAGATGTGTATAGTTGTGTATAGAGAATATCAATTCTCACAATACGACAACTGTAGGTATTGGATACCAGATCTCCCATATAGTTATTTAAAATAATGTTTAATGACTGTTTTGATATTTGATAACAGAACTTGTGAATATTGGATATTTACTTGTTCTATATAAACAGTTGTTATATATTTTAATATGACTAGTAGTGTCATTGATAAAAGATAAACATTAAGAAAAATATTCGGTTAACTAAATAACTTATAACAGTGCTTTATGAGATTTTATCATACAAGTATTATATGCTTATTCCGTATGATAAATGATGGTTTGATACGAGATCACACCATATATCCTTATCCATTTAATGAATATTGTATTCAGGATGTGATTAACCAATGATCATCATTGGACCACAGATTTATTAAACTAATAAATTGGATGTATGTAGTTTAATGAATTATGAATTGCTTTGGATAGTTTTATTTACTTCGTAACTTAGTTAATGAGTTGTCATGACTTAGTTAGGTGTTTCTAAACGAATATATATTGAACGTCTTGAATATTTCGAGAACTTTCAATATGTTTCTGATGAAAAGCGGATATAATATTTTGAATGGTTTAAAGATATTCTATTTAAAGTGTTGAAAACTATATTTTTAAAATTCATCGTGAGTCTTTGAACTGTTCAAGAATGTTTGATATGATCAAACATATGAATTTTATGGCAATTAGTTCTAACGTTATTTAATGAATGTGATTTTACTCAATATTATTCTTCTACGATTCCATCATGATGGAATTGATCAGTGGGAGAAATTAAATCTTATATGATTTGATTTGTTTGATATTGAGTGTTACCGAATTAGTTTAATACTCTTGGGGTTATACTCCAGTTACACTAATTCATCCTTTTAATTATTATTCCATTAGTTTCTATAATTACGTATATTTTTTGGATAAAGTAAGTATATTAACCAAAGAAATAACAAAAGAACAGGGGCATACCCCAGAAGCTAAGGAAGACAGGCCTTCCTAGCTACATAACAAAAGCCATTTAGGCTAAAGACAAGCAAAATCAAATAAAAAAATATCGTCGGATAGTTGCCAAGATTGTTCAAGCCATCTATTATCATATGAAAGCTTCACCTTTCTTGACAAACTAGCACGAGTCCGTACAGTAAACATAATATTGGTCAAGAGAAAATTTTAAAAGGTATTTTAGAATACCTCTAATTCAGTGATATTTATTTATTATTATTATTATTATTATCAACAAACGCAACTACTGAGCATTGTACCCAAGATCAATGAAAGGGATTTCGAGGATCGAACCGTGGAGATACCAAATGTTTGGTATAATTACGTATATGATATGGTTGCTACAGTTGCTTCCATTATCTCTGATTCTTCTTGGCGGTGGCCCCTATCTAGGTTTTCCGCCCTTGTTGATTTGGCTCGGTCCCATCTTCTTAATCCTTCTAGTATGAGGGAGGATGAGCTGGTTTGGGAGGATGATAATAGAGGGAGATTTTCAGTGGACAGTGCCTGGAATGCCATGCTGACAAAGGGAACCTTGGTGCATTGGTCTCGAGTTGTTTGGTTCCGGAATGCCATTCCTCGCCATTCCTTTTTGCTTTGGATGTCTATTCATGGAGGCTTTTATACTCAGGATAGTTTAATGAGGTTCGGTATCTCTGTTTGCTCGCGTTGTATTCTCTGTGGTTGTTCAAGTGAGGACATTGATCATCTTTTCTTCCAGTGCTTCTTCTTTTCGAGGGTCTGGTCAACTATGATGGCTATGTGTGGGTTAGATTGGAGTTGCCGAGATTGGCTTCAGACTGTTGAGTGGTTGTGTCAGTTTTCCGATGCCTCTTTACGCCATCTTCTTGTTCGGCTGTCTTTTTCTGTTTCAGTTTACCATATTTGAAGGGAGAGGAATGCCCGCACTCATGATGTGCCTCTTCGGTATGTTTCTGTTCTTCTTGGTGATATTTTTTTTGATGTTCGGAATTGTGCTAGCTTTTTACGGAAGGTGAAACCATCTTATTACAATAAATGGCTTCACCTATCCTGGCACTTGCCCGATGACATCTTCTGTTTATCTTATTTTGCTTGTAGCCTTTCGGTTTTTCTTCTAGGAGGGCCTGTCCTCTCTAGTTGCCTGGGGTATGCCCATTTTCTCTTATTTTCTTTTGGTTATTATACTTACTTTATCCAAAACAAAATTACGTATATGATATGTATAAGTAGAAAATTCGAATCTTAAAAAATTTGAGATTTGAATCTTTCTTTTGTATAATGGTTATATAATTGAAAAGTACTTGCGCCTCGGAGGTTCAAGTAAAAGTTTATCATTTATTCTATTTAATAGAATATTGTATTCTATTTGATAGAATATCTTTTCTACGATCTCGAGTAATAAAATTGTTTTATTAGTTGGTAAGTAACATCGGATGTTAACGATTGTAGAAAAAACTTGAATTATTGAAGTCAAATGTGAGAGTGATAAACTGTAATGGAACTACATAATTAATAAGATGAAAAGACCCTTGACAACTTCCGTATAAGTTCAATAGGATGTCAGAATCATTTGCGAAGTATTTGATACTGAATGGTTCTGTTGTTTTCTTATCGAAGAAAATTATCCTATATAGTGGGAGAGATATTTAATATCGATTTCGGAAATTACCATTGGACCATAGATCTAAGATTTTTCATAGCTTACTACGATCAACTTTTGAACTTGATTGAGCTTTTGTTATGAATCGTTCATAAAATGTGCAAACTGTTTGCGCAGCAAAAGCAAAGTGAACTTGTTAAAGGTTTGACCTTTATAGTATGATAGTGAGAAAAGTTATTCTCAGTGATCTATTGTAGATTCTGAGAAAACTTGTCTCTAGTCGCACTAATTGAATGATTAAAGATCTGTTGGTTAATGTTTATATTAAACTACGTATTTTGGCTAAATAATGCAAAGTGGCGTTCCTGAATGTTTTCTTGGAATGAGAAATTTGTTGTGGTTTCTTTGTTTGAAGTGTTCATTCTAGAATCGCCCTAGAGTTTGTATTCTGTTAAGATCACAGTTTGATATACTAGCTTATAGAGCCTATTGTATACTCAAATAAGCTTTCCGGAAATCAGTGTTCTCTAATTTTGATAACAGTCAAAGTGTCTGATTTTATCAAAGCATAGAGAATACACATATGATAGTAGGGTCAGTGGGAGTGTACAAATTTCTTTTTAGTGCTATATATCCGAACGACATTATCATTATTAATGTAATAATGAGATATTTGTAAGGTAAATGTATTACCTAAGTCTTCTTTTCTCCGTGAAAGCAGTGTGAGTAGTCTCTGATATATTTGATATAAAGTTTTATATATGATATAAAACAAGAGACTCTGTGAGATACTCCCATTAGTCGTGCATTAGATATGATCTAATAAATGACACAACAAGACTATATGTATGACAGTTAGTATAACTGTTTGAAAGTTAATGTGTCTTTTGTACATAGTGTTAATCTTTCGTCAAAGGATGATTCCTTTATCGAAAGAGAAATTGATTAGAATGTCTAGTCAATCTTATGCATTATATGATGATGGCATAATGAATACTATATTGTGTTCGTTGGGTGTGAACTGATGCTCATGTATCCAGTGCGTATCCAGATAGAATTCGTCAGTCATGTGTACAGGGCATATGCATCATACACGTGTTTACGATCTAGTAAATCCATGGCTGTGGTATAACTTCGGAAGCTAGTTCCGAATATTATTTAGAGATCGTAAATTTGAAAGTAGACTATATTATATGATAAGGATTTGACGTTCTTATCTATATCCCACGTATAATATGGATAGCCTGTGACAGAGGGATTATACGTATGCAATGACCTCGACTTGTATAGTTTAGCGAGATTATCTGTGGTCGTCATAATTCACGAGTGTGTGAATTATGGAGACGAAATTGGATTTCGTGACGGATAAACCTAAACTTAGAGAGTCCCACAAGATGAAGTGTACTCATTGAGCACTTGGGCAACGCGTTATGAAAAATACAAATTATTCATAATACTTCACCAGATTAAATGACTTAATTCGGATCGTTTAAACGGTTAAACGAAAACACATGCATAGAGGCATTTTTTGTCAATCGTAATTATTGTGTATTTGTATTTGATACATAATTTGATTAGATACACATTAATTAATTATCAAATGAGATTTTGACACATGCCATTAATATATGTATTTGTTATTTAATGTAAATAAAAATACATATATAATACTAATTATATTAATTAATTATTTAGATATTTAAATGTTAAATATTTGAATAGTTAAATAATATCCATATTTCGTAAAAGTTATGCAAAATGGCTAATTATTATTGGGTACATGTGGCATGTTTTAAAATTAAACTTTAAGTGTGCAAATTTGATTTGTTAATATAAAGTTTAATTTTGTTTAATTGAATTAAATTATAAAATGACCATAATGCCCTTTGAGAGTCGGTCATTGCTTCATTTAAAGGAAAAAAAAATTTATTTTCTTGTGAATGAACATCATTACCGAAACATCTTCTAAAAACACTCTCCAAATACTTCTTGATGATTCAAGATGGTGAAAGAAGAAAATCAAGAAAAAAAGGCTAAGGAATTAGAGGATTAAAGGTAATTCTACAAATCCCTAAGCTTAGAAAATATGTTTCTTGTTTCTTGATGATATAGTGAGATCTTAGGGTTTCTTCTTTTCTATAGATTTGGGACTTTTAGTGTTGGAAGATGGATTTTGAAGTGTTAAGCATGTCTGGCGCCTTTAATGGGCAGGCGTGGGGAAATTCTCTCTCGGGCTAGTTTTGATTCATGTATTTTGTTTCATGATTTGTGATTACTTTTTGTAATCTCTTTTGGCGGTGTATTTTGGCCTGTTGAGATTTTAGCTCTTTCTTTGTGTTTTTAACACTTTCCTGGGGGATGCCCCTTGTACTTTTGTACATAACACATCTTTTGGAATACATTGTAATTTTTTCCAAAAAAAAAAAGTAGAATTGGATAATATTATTGTAATATTTATTCAATTTGGTCACTTGATGATATATTTCCATTCTAGAGTATTATGACCACTCTTGTAATGCCTAGAATTGTTCTTGGGTGGTTTATTTGTGGTGACTTTGATTGGTGTTAAGATTAATTAGATTAATGTTGAAAAATTGGATTTTAAGCATGAAAAATTGATATTTTTGCTTTTGGATCAGATCTGGAAATAATGTTCATATGGTGATGAAAATAATGTCATATAAATGTATTGGATGTGTTTTGACTGTTGGAACAATTGCCGGAAATTTTTTCGGAGTTGAAATAAGCGAAAACTGCGTTACCGGGAAACTTTTGAGCCAACCGGGTGACGGCTTCTCAAACAGTGAATTGGTCACTGTTCGGGCAGCCCATGAACTGCTCTAGCACTGCTGGGGCTGACCTGGGCAGCCCTCATATGCATTGGGTGGTCGGTTCGGTCAAAAATGTATTTTATACCATTTTATGGAAAAACATTTTCGTAAAAGTTTCGCGACGTTTCTTAGTTATTTATGTCGTTATTTGATATCGAATAAATATGTTTAGGTGAAATATGAATAAATTATTCATATTACATATTGAATAATTTATTCGGTAATTTAAAAAGTTATAAAATTACGATTTCACCTGAAACCGCAAGCTTCTGTTGCGCCCGCGCCAAAACCCCAACAAAATCTACACATATTTATTATTGTATTGTGAATTGAAGTGTAATTCTAAGTTTGAATGTCTAAGATATTCTATTGAGAAATTGGTTAAAGGATATTATGTCAACAAGGCGATAAGAGCCTAAGTGGACAGAGATTTAAGTGGTTACTCCAGACCCCCATCGTCATTTGAGAATATTCCTTTATTCACTTATCATAAGAAACTGACAAGAAACCCACTTGGATTCGAAATCCAAGCAAACCCCAAGCAACGGACAAAACCCCAAGAACCGCGAATATGATTTTGTAGAAACAAAACCCTTCCAAGGCCACAAAGAAGACCCACAAAGAACTTGCCCTTGAGAACCTTTAAGATGAATCCTTGTAGTGTTTTGCTAGCAATGGAGACGCCACTAAGTTTGCCAAAACTTAGATAAGTCGATTCAAACTTGAAAAAGGGAATCCCTCCCTTACAAGAATTCGGCCATAGCCAAAGCTTTAAGCTTTTTTAGTTTTTTATAAATTTCGTTGGTTTCTTCAAATGAAGAAGAAAGTAAGCTTAAATAGTGTTACAAAAAGAAACCTTAAAGGCATAAAGACAACAATGCCCCTAAAAACGAAATTACACAAATATCAAGTCTTTAAGTCTTCAAATGCCTAGGAAGCTTTATTCTAAACTGATTTGGGCCAAGTAAAATGGTTTTGGGCCCTTTCCATCGAAGCCCACATGCATCTCTATTTGTTTGTTGTAGTCGGCCATAAAAATCTGAACTAATCCCGCCATTGCTTCTCTGAGTCTTTTGGTCCTCTGCCTCGTAATTGGCCCTTCTGGTACTTGTAATGCGTCCATTGGTTTGTTGTCGGCCTGGATCATGTCAGAAACCTTAGTCGTAAATTCAAGGACTTGTGTTATTTGGTACCACTGTCATATAGGGGTTTTTAAGAGGTAGCACGGGTAACGCAGCGGAACGCGGGGAAAATCAAAATTTTTCGATTTCAAAAGTTTTTCTTGAACAATTAAAATAAACTTATTTATTTTAATTACTCAATACTTAAAATCTGAAATTTTTACCCAAGAAATCATATTTCTTATTAATTGCCGTAAAGGCCAGAAACTTTCCATTTTAATCATTTTAGTCCTAAGTTGTTCAAAACAAACTTAGGTGATTTCCAATCACAACTAAAATGATTTGTACATCAAATATATATGAAAATAGAATTCTGAAAACTTTTTCCAGATTTTTCATTAATTATAGAATTGCCCCAAAACTTTACATTTTGATCTCTTTGGTCCTTAAATTGTCAAATACAATTTTGAATGATTCCAAATCAGTACCAAAGTGATTTTAACATGTCATACATATCAAATTACAAATTGCAACTCAAACCAACAATTTCTTACAAATTGCTGTGAGCCCCTCCAAGTTTCCAACTTGTGCATTTTAGTCCAATCTTGTTCAAAACAAGTCAAGATGAAATCCAATAATCACCAAACCTGATATACACCATATATACATCATTACACAACACATATATGAAAAGCCCCAAATTTGGAAAGGGTATAAACCCTAATTTTGCAAAAATATCAATATGATCAAATTTGACCAAATTAAAAAAATCCAATATTTCAATGAAGTCTCTACCACACCAAACAAGTCTCACCACTTTGAAATAACTCTAGAAAAATTCTAGGTCATCAATGAGTGGCCCAAAAACTCTAGAATGGCAATTAGATCATCAAATGATCAAAAGTGTGCTAATAAACCATTTACAAGCTCACTTTGTTTATATACATGCATGGCATGCTACTTTCATTCAAGCTTTCAAACCACTTATTACAATATTAAGAGAGTAGAAAAACGTGTGAACAAATTATGTTGTAGATAAGAACCCTAGAAATATTTTTCTAGTTGAAGAAAAGTTGAAAAACTTACTTTATAACCAAGTTTTCTTCAAGTCTTTCTCAAGTTCTTCACTTTTTCTCTCAACCTAATCTTTTGTAATATTTGGAGGCTTGGCAAAAGGTTGAAGCAAGTGAAAAATATAACACTTTATATATGGTAGGGTTAGGGCCGAAAATTGCCAAAAAAAATAGATATTTTCCAATTTAATCAAAATTAAAAAAATATCTTATAAGTCAAATTCAATTCGACAACCATTTCTTTTAACGCAAAGTCAACAATATACATTTGTTAATCATTTCCCATCATTATCAAATGGTAAGATATGTATATTTTAATTACTTTAATTATTTAACAATTAAATATTTAATAAATTAATTAAATACAAATATCTCAAATATATGTATTATATTTACTTTAAATATCTCAAATACATATATTAATGATATATATCAAATATCATAATTTGACAATTAATTAATGTGTATTTAATAATATCAAATATTAAACATAAATACACACTAATTAGGAAATGACGGTTCGACCCCTAATGCATGTATCTTTCGTTTAACAGTTAAATGATTTATAAATAATCACCATTATTTATAATAGTCGTCCTAGTGCTCTACGAGTATATTTCAATAGTAAGACTCTATAGATTTAGGCATATCCGTCACGAAATCCAATTTCGTGTCCATATTCTACCCACCCGTAAGAACATGGATTAGAGAACATGGATTTCCGGAAGGCTCACCCGAGTCTACAATAGGCTCTATAAGCTTGTGTATCAAACTGCAATCTCAGCAGAACTCAACCTCTATGGCCATTCCAGAATGTAATTTTCAAACAAAGAAATCACAACTGATCTCTTTTGACGCGGAACTCACTTGGATGTTTAAGGCCAAGCAAACCCCTCGCAACGGATAGAACCCCAAGCACCGCGAATTCGATTTTGTAGGAACAAAACCCTTCCAAGGCCACAAAGAAAACCCACAAAGAACTTGTCTTTGAGAACCCTTAAGATGATTCCTTGCAGTGTTCTGCTAGCACGGAGACGCCACCAAGGTTGCCACGCCTTAGATAAGTCAAAGCTGAAACAAAGGGGAATCCCTCCATTAAGCTTGAAATTCGGCCATAGCCATTTTTCTTTGAAGAAATTCGAAATATGTAAGTTTTTATTGAAGAAGACAAAATTTACAATATATAGGATAAGGCAAATTTACTAAAAAGCCCTTCAAAATGTAAAAAGACCAAAAGGTCCTAAAACTACCCAATAGCTACATAAAACTAAAGCCCTCAATAGTCATTTACTAAATATTACAAATATCCCCTCCAAGATCTTTATGCAAGTGGCAAAAAGATCAAAAAGAAAAAGTCAACAAAAGTGACATCATTTCTAAAAATGCCTAATAGGTCTTTTAACTAACTAACTTAGTTCTAATCCAACTTAACCTAAATGGCTAAGCTAACTAAGTTACAAATAATAACTAAAGTCATAATTAGTCAACATTACAAAGATAAAAATAAAAAAAAGTCAACAAAAGTGGTAACTTTTCCCAAAATGACAAAATCATCCCTTTTGCACAAAATCCTCCAAATTTCGTGGACTTCCATTTACAAGGCCCAAATGATGTGTCTCAAGTCCATTAAGTCTTGTCTTGGTCGAATTTTTGGTGTTGGACTTGATTCGGCTTGATTCGTCAAAATACTCAAATTGTGTCGTTGATGCAATTGGGAATGTATTTCTGAGCTTTGTGATTCTTATGTTACGAGAATCATGTCAGAAACCATTCTTTCTAAGGAGTGAACCCGAAACCAAGTTTTTCAGAATATCAGGAACATACAAGATATTCTTCAATGTAAGCTCTTTCCCAGATGTCATCTTTAAAACCATTGTCCTTTGCCCAACCACTTTAGAGGTAGAAGAGTTTCTCATTGTCAGATGATCGCCACCATCGACCTTTTGATACGAGGAAAATATCTTGCTATCAGCAGAAATATGACGAGTAGCCCCAGTGTCTACCCACCATTCTCACGGATTTCCAACCAAGTTGGCTTCTGTTAGAACTGCTGAGAGGTTCATCTCTGAGATCTCATCAGTTAGCTGCTCATCCTCAGTGACATGGGCCTCATTTTTCTTTTTCTTACCTTTGTCCTGAGACTTCTTATTTCTGCAGTCCTTTGCCATGTGACCGTTTTTTCCACAAGTGTAGCACTTCCCCTTGAACTTCTTATTTGCTTGGGAAGAATCAGATCCACTGTTCTTTCTCTTTTTGCTACTCTTTCCACCTTCAACGATGTTGGCCTTAGACTCCATAGTCCTGTAGATGGTCTTCTGAGACTTCCTGTTGTCCTCTTCGATCCTCAATCAAACTCCAAGGTCTTCAAGACTCATCTGCTTCTTTTTGTGTTTCAGAATCTCAGATAGCTCCTGAAGTCCTTCCATGATGGAGGCAGCTTTTCAATTATTGTGGCAACTTGAAACATCTCGCAGAGTTCCATTCCTTCATCCAATATTTCATGAATGATTAACTGAAGTTCACCCAACTGAGACATTACCATCCTTGAAGCTACCATCTTGTAGTCCAGAAACCTACCAACGATAAATTTCTTCTATCCGGCATCATCGGTTTTGTATTTCTTTTCGAGAGATTCCCAGAGAATCTTCGTAAAAGTCATGCCTTGGTACACATTGTACAGGGTATTGTCAAGTCCTCCCAAGAGGTAATTCTTGCACAAGAAATCACTTGACGACCATATCTCTTCTCGCAGTTGTTTGGCTGTTTTCATTTCTCCCTCCACAGGACCCGAATGATCTTTAAGGTATTTAGCCAACTGCAGTGTTGTAAGGTAGAACAACATTTTGCTATGCCATTGTTTAAAGTTTGCTCCACCAAACTTTTACGATTTTTCTCCATGAGCGACCGGTACTGCGATATTTCCTTTAGCCATGTGTAACTGGAAAAACCAACAGTAACCAATAAGTCTACAAAAGACAAATTGCACAACGATCAAACGAATGATCTTGTTTAAGTGATATACTAAGAATCCACTTGTTGTTATATTGGACATGTTGGGGTTAGTGCTTAGAGCACCAATCCGGACCGTATTTATGTCTGATTCATGAATACGAACATCCCATTTTTCCATAATATTACTTTCTTAGTGGTTGCACCTCTTGTTTTTATATATGTATTCGATCTAAT
This sequence comes from Zanthoxylum bungeanum, assembly GCA_019454045.1. Classification (NCBI taxonomy): domain Eukaryota; kingdom Viridiplantae; phylum Streptophyta; class Magnoliopsida; order Sapindales; family Rutaceae; genus Zanthoxylum; species Zanthoxylum bungeanum. The sequence goes on along the minus strand of SKCR01027058.1, from coordinate 318,626 downwards.
TATTATTATATTGAAACTAAATCTGATTTAGTGATATGTATATATTAGACAAAGACCCGATACTATATAATGTAGTGCGCAGTTACAAAGTAGTTTGTAATTGACATTGGGAAGTGTCACTACTAGAAATATATTATCAAATAAGTTTCTGGTTAAAATTTACTAACATGGGTCGGTTAGTTAAATCCATTGAGACCAGTACATGTCGTATATCGTGACTTGGTCCGATGGTTGATCCCAATGAACCATGAGTCTTAGGAGACTCGTATAGATGTTTAGGTATTTATAGTGGATAAACACTGAACGACTTACCGAAGATTCTTAATGGATGGTACACCAACGTCAATAAGAATCTTCTCGGGTTAGTAGCATAGTGGTCATTCGACTTGAGATACCACTGTGGATGTATGAGACATCCTCAACACTTAGATGGTAGTCACGTCACCGATCTATTTAGATCTTACCTCCACTTGTTCGTTGGGTGTGGACTGATCCTCAGGATATCCTGTGTGTGTCCAGATATGATCCGTCAGTTTTATGTACATAGCATAGGTAGTCCAAATGTGATTAGCGATCTGTTAAATCTATGTCCATAGTATACTTCGGAAGTGAGTTCTGAATGTTATTTAGAGATTGCTAATAGATACGTCAACGAGATTATACCTATAGAGATTTGACGTTTATATCTATATCTCTGGGATAATCTGGATACCTATGACGGAGGGATTATACGTATGCAATGACCTCGACTTGTATGATTCAACTAGTTTATCTGTGGTCATCATAATTTACGGGTGGGTAGATTATGAACACGAAATTGGATTTCTTGACGGATATGCCTGACTCTAGAGAGTCTCACTAATGAAATATACTCGTAGAGCACTAGGACAACTATATAAATAATGGTGATTATTTATAAATCGTTTAACTGTTAAATGAAAGATACATGCATTAGGGGCCGAACCGTCATTTCCTAATTAGTGTGTATTTGTGTTTAATATTTGATATTATTAAATACATATTAATTAATTGTCAATTTATAATATTTGACATATATCATTATTATATGTATTTGAGATATTTAAAGTAAATATAATACATATATTTGAGATATTTGTATTTAAATAATTAATTATTTATTTAATTGTTAAATAATTAAAGTAATTAAAATATAAATATCTTACCAAATGATAATGATGGGAAAATTAACAAGTGTATATTGTTGACTTTACATTAAAAAAATGGTTGTCAAATTGAATTTGACTTCGAAGATATTTGTTTAATTTTGATTAAATTGGAAAATATCTATTTTTTGGGGCAATTTTCGGCCCTACCCTACCATATATAAAGTGTTATATTTTTCACTTGCTTCAACCTTTTGCCAAGCCTCCAAATATTACAAAAGATTAGGTTGAAAGAAAAAGTGAAGAACTTGAGAAAGACTTAAAGAAAACTTAGTTATAAAGTAAGTTTTTCAACTTTTCTTCAACTAGAAAAAATGTTTCTAGGGTTCTTATCTACAAAATAGTTTGTTCACACGTTTTTCTACTCTCTTAATATTGTAATAAGTGGTTTGGAAGCTTGAATGAAAGTAGTACGCATGTATATAAATAAAGTGAGCTTGTAAATAGTTTATTAGCACACTTTTGATCATTTGATGATCTAGTTGCCATTCCAGAGTTGATGGGTCATTCATTGATGACCTAGAATTGTTCTAGAGTTATTCCAAAGTGGTGAGACTTGTTTGGTGTGGTAGAGACTTGATTGAAATATTGGATTTGTTTAATTTGGTAAAATTTGATCTTATTGATGTTTTTGCAAAATTAGGGTTTATACCCTTTCCAAATTTGGGGCTTTTCATATATGTATTATTTAATGATGAATATATTACGTATATCAAGTTTGGTGATGATTGGATTTCATCTTGACTTGTTTTGAACAAGATTGGACTAAAATGCACAAGTTGGAAACTTGGAGGGGCTTGTAAGAAATTGTGGGTTTGAGTTGCAATTTATAATTCGATGTGTACGACATGTTAAAATCACTTTGGTACCGATTTGGAATCATTCGAAATTGTATTTGGCAATTTAAGTACTAAAATTATCAAAATGCAAAGTTTTTGGGCAATTATGTAATTAATGAAAAATCTGGAAAAGGTTTTCAGAATTATATTTTCGTGTATTTTGATGTACAATTCATTTTGGTTGTGATTGGAAATCACCTAGGTTTGTTTTGAACAACTTAGGACTAAAATGATTAAAATGGAAAGTTTCTGGCCTTTACGATAATTAATAAGAAATATGATTTCTTGGGTAAAAATTTCAGATTTAAGGTATTGAGTAACTAAAATAAATAAGTTTATTTTAATTGTTCAAGAAAAACTTTTGAAATCGGAAAATTTTTATTTTCCACGTTCCGCTGCGTTACTTGTGCTACCTCTTAAAAACCCCTATAAATGGTATTAGAGCGAGTATGATTCTAGGCCCTTGATATGATTAGCCCTTTAAATCTAATGTTTGATCTTGTCTTTGCTTGATACATGCATGTTTTAATTTAATTTGATTAAATTTAGGGTGTATGACACTTTGCTGAAAATCCATAATTAATAAGGTTTTAAAGTAACTAGTATAGAGATACTTGTTTCTTGGTTCGCCTTATCAATACGGTTTATGGATATCTGTTCTATGACTACATCTCAGAACGTGCCAAAACAGTGAGGGTGTAGCCGATAGAAATTTATTTATGCCGGATGTAAATTTGATACTAGATAAATTCAAGCGAAAGCGGAATCCTGAAGTGCCAAAGTTGTCAGGGTTACGTAAGTAGCTTGAGTTTATCATTGACGAGTTTAACCTTGGTGCGCCTCCTTGTGAACGTGCCAAAGCTGTCACAACGAGAAACGGTCAGAACCAAAACCGGAGTCACAATGAGTGTGATTGACAATGAGTTGTCTACCTGTGAATATACATAGGCGAGAACGTGCCAAAGCTGTGAGTCGAAATATATTCATGGGATCCACTTCCCATTATGGAATTCGATTTAATTATTGAATTATCATTTCTTCATTGGGGATTATGATATTACGTAAAATAGTGGGAGACACTGCTAAGTTTAAAATATTTCATAACTTAAGCTGTGTGTAATATTATGAAAATTACCGCCTGTTTGTTTTCTTTATTCTATAGTAGATAGAATTAAACTTTTAATCCACTGCTTACATATTTTAATACGTTGTTTCTGACTTTACTTATGATTGCACTTTTTTGGAATAAGTTCTAGATACTATTATATTAGGATATTGATAGATTAGTCTAAAACCATCGGGAATGTTGTTCCGATTTTCTTGAAAAATCAAGATGGTTAGTGACATAGTTACTAAGTCATGATAGATAATCTAGATAGATATCTGTTTTAGGATATTATTCTGTAGAGAGAATAGTTTCTTGTGTAGTAAGAATTGACACGAATCAGTTCATGTCTTGAGATTCTTGACTGGCATTAAGAAAACCCCATTAGGTATTTGTTTATTTGATAATGACGTTTCTTAACTTTAGTTACCTTTTGAGGTAATATGTCTGACACAGTTTTGACAAGAAACCCACTTGGATTCGAAATCCAAGCAAACCCCAAGCAACGGACAGAACCCCAAGAACAGCGAATATGATTTTGTAGAAACAAAACCCTTCCAAGGTCACAAAGAAGACCCACAAAGAACTTGCCCTTGAGAACCTTTAAGATGAATCCTTGTAGTATTTTTCTAGCAATGGAGACGCCACTAAGTTTGCCAAAACTTAGATAAGTCGATTCAAACTTGAAAAGGGGAATCCATCCCTTACAAGAATTCGGCCATAGCCAAAGCTTTAAGCTTTTGAGTTTTATAAATTTCGTTGATTGTTTTCCAAATGAAAAAGAAAGAAAGCTTAAATAGTGATACAAAAAAAAACCTAAAGGCATAAAGACAACAATGCCCCTAAATACGAAGTTACAAAATTACCAAGTCTTTAAGTCTTCAAATGCCTAGGAAGCTTTATTCTAAACTGATTTGGGCCAAGTGAAATGGTTTTGGGCCCTTTCCATCGAAGCCCACATGCGTCTCTATTTGTTTGTTGCAGTCGGCCATAAAACTCTGAACTAATCCCGCCATTGCTTCTCTGAGTCTTTTGGTCCTCTACCTCGTAATTGGCTCTTCTGGTACTTGTAATGGGTCTTTTGCTTTGTTGTTGGCCTGGATCATGTCATCCCCTCCCTCTTGAAAAGGATTCGACCTCGAATCTGTACCTGCATCAAAATGAGTTAAGTCAGAAACATTAAATGTAGCAGATACATTATACTTACCTTGTAAATCCAGCTTGTATGCATTGTCATTAATCCATTCCAAGACTTGAAATGGACCATCCTCTCTCGGTTGTAGCTTAGATTTACGTTGTTCAGGAAATCTCTCCTTGCGTATGTGTACCCAAACCCAATCTCCGGGATGAAATACCACGCGCTTTCTTCCCTTATTAGCATGAGAAGCATATTGCTCATTCTTCCGTTGTATTTGCTCTCTTGCTTTCTCATGTATATGCTTGACTAAATCGGCTTTCCTTTTTCCATCCAGCCCCGCATGCTCATCAACAGGCAAATGTAACAAATCTAATGGAGTTAGTGGCTGAAAACCATAAATAATTTCAAATGGTGAGTAAGATGTAGAGGAATGAATACTATGATTATATGCAAATTCAACAAAAAGCAAACAATCATCCCATGTTTTTAAATTCTTATTGATAATAGTACGCAATAACTGAGTCAAAGTCCTATTAACAACCTCGGTCTGGCCATCAGTTTGGGGGTGGCAAGTAGTAGAATATAAAAGTTTAGTTCCCAACTTACCCCATAAAACTTTCCAAAAGTGACTAAGGAATTTGACATCACGATCTGAAACTATACTCCGTGGAATCCCATGGAGTCGTACTACTTCTCTAAAGAACAAGTCAGCAATGTTAGTGGCATCATCAGTTTTATGACATGCTATAAAGTGTGTCATCTTACTGAACCTATTAACCACTACAAAGATGGAATCTCTACCCTTCTTAGTCCTAGGTAAACCCAAGATAAAGTCCATCGATACATCTACCCATGGCTCACTAGGTATAGGCAATGGTGTATACAACCCATGAGGCATAACCTTAGATTTAGCCTGTTTACAAGTTAAGCATTTATCACACAAACGCTCAATATCTCTCCGCATTTTAGGCCAATAAAAATGTTCACTCAAAACCCCTAAGGTTTTGGCAATGCCAAAGTGCCCCATTAAACCTCCCTCATGTGCTTCCCTCACTAACAACTCACGCATACTACAAACAGGAATGCATAATCTATTCTCCCTAAACAGAAACCCATCATGTTGGTAGAATTTACTAAAAGCAGACTTTTCACATGCAGCGTAGATTGTACTAAAGTCAATATCACTAGCATAAAGTTCTTTAATAAATTCAAACCCAAGCATTCTTGCACTCAATGAAGTAAGTAAAGCATACCTTCGCGATAGTGCATCGGCGACAATGTTTTCCTTACCTTGTTTGTAGCGGATTACATATGGAAATGTCTCAACAAACTCTAACCATTTTGTGTGTCGTTTGTTCAGCTTACCTTGGCCCTTCAGATGCTTCAATGATTTATGATATGTATGGATCACAAACTCTCGAGGCCACAAATAATGCTGCCAAGTCTTAAGGGCTCGCACTAGTGCATACAACTCCTTGTCATATGTGGGGTACCTCAAAACTGCTCCATTAAGCTTCTCACTAAAGTAAGCTATTGGTCGCTTTTCTTGCATAAGAACCGCTCCAATGCCTATCCCGGATGCGTCACACTCAATCTCAAATGCCTTCTCAAAGTTGGGCAGTGCCAAGACTGGTGCACTGCACAACTTCATTTTCAGATCTTGGAATGCACGCTCCTGCTCTTCACCCCATTTGAAGCCAACAGTCTTCTTCACTACTTCAGTCAATGGTGCTGAAATACTACTGAAGTCTTTAACAAATCTACGGTAGAAGCTTGCTAATCCATGGAAGCTTTTGACTTCTGTCACTGTTGTTGGTGTGGGCCAATCCTGAATTGCCTTCACCTTTTCTAAATCAACCTCGATGCCATCTGCACTCACAAAAAATCCAAGGAAAATAATTCTATCCATACAAAAAGTGCACTTATCAAAGTTAACATACAGTTTTTCTTGCCTTAACACATCAAGAACATGCTTCAAATACATAACATGCTCATCTACTTTTTTACTGTAAACTAAGATGTCATCAAATAAACCACAACAAACTTACCTAAAAATGCACGCTTAACATGATTCATCAATCTCATAAATGTGCTAGGTGCGTTTGAAAGACCAAATGGCATAACTAACCATTCATACAAGCCATACTTAGTCTTAAATGCAGTTTTCCACTCATCTCCCTCTCTCATGCGAATTTGATGGTATCCACTCTTTAAATCAATCTTACTAAAAATTTTGGAACCATGCAATTCATCCAACATGTCATCCAGTCTAGGAATGGGGTGACGATACTTTACCGTAATATTGTTGATAGCTCGGCAATCAACGCACATACGCCACGTCTCATCTTTCTTAGGAACTAGAAGCACTGGTACTGCACAAGGACTCATGCTTTCCCTTACATACCTCTTGTCCATCAACTCCCGTACTTGCCTTTGTAGCTCATTTGTCTCCTCGGGATTGCTCCTATAAGCCGGTCTGTTAGGAATGACTGCTCCAAGTATGAAGTCTATCTGGTGCTCAATACCTCTAATGGGTGGAAGCCCACTAGGTATGTCCTCTGTCAGTACGTCACTGTAATCCTGTAAAAGAGATGAAATAGACACATGAAGCAAAGGGTCAGAGTTAGTAAAATAAACATGAGGCTCCTTATAGACTAAAAATAGCATGAGCTTGCTAGCCTTGAATGCTTTCCTCGCTTCACCCTCACCCATGTATAAACTCTTTTTAACTCTCCTTTTTGTTTCCCCCTCACGTTCACTCATACTCCCCTTGGGAACTCCCACGGCCTTGGCCTTATTTTTTCCACCAGATACATCACTCTCACTAGTCTCACCCAAGGTGGTGTTTCCCTTCGCTCTCTCTTTGTCACGCTCAAGTTGCAACTTAACCTGATCTTCATGGACTTGTGCAGGTGTAAGTGGGTATAATGTAATGGGTTTTCCCTTATGCTGGAAAGAGTACTTGTTCTTGAACCCATCATGAATAACCTTCTTATCAAACTGCCACGGCCTGCCCAAAAGAATATGTCTTGCATGCATCGGTATCACATCACATAGGACATCATCTGTGTATGGCCCAATGGTAAAGCTCAACAATACCTGCTTTGTCACACTTATTTCCCCACAATCATTTAACCACTGCAACTTGTAAGGCTTCGGGTGTCTCAAGCAACTCAACCCCAATCGCTCAATCAAAGCTGTGCTAGCAACCTTAGTACAACTGCCCCCATCTATGATCATACTACATCCTTTGCTATTCACACAACACCTAGTATGGAATATGTTCTCCCTCTACTGCACACTCTTATCCTCTACAACATGTGCACTCAAAGCACGCTTGACAACTAAGGATAAGTTATTCAGCGGGTATGCAGCTCCCTCATAGTCACTAGCATCCTCCAACTCTGGCATCTCCTCCTCGACCTCACTATCGGTAGAGTACACCTCTCCACTCTTCTTATCAATTACTAAGGTACGCCTATTGGGACATTGTGAAGCATAGTGTCCTATGCCCAAACACTTGAAACACTTGACATCCTTAGTTCTAGTAGCTGCACCCTCAGGTTTTGGTCTAGTTTTGCTCAGTTCTGCAGCCTCTTTACCCTTGGCACTAGGGTCGACCCTAGGCTTATTAAAGCCTCCACTGAACTCGCCTCTAGGCTTGTCAAAGCCTCCATCTCGCTTCTCATTCGGAACCCATTTTCCCTTCCATGCAGAAGTAGCCTGAGTACCAAATCTGAATGTTGACCTTTTCTTGAGTTGCCTTTCTACCTTGATAGCCATGTGAAGCATATCCTCCATATCAACATAGTGATGCAACTCCACCATGTTTGCAATCTCTCTATTCAAGCCCCCTAGAAACCGTGCCATAGTAGCTTCTGCATCCTCAACTACATTTGCCCTGATCATGGCAACTTCCATCTCTGTGTAATAGTCCTCAACACTTTTGGTCCCCTGATACAAATGTTGTAGTTTCTGATACAATTCCATATAGTAATGGCTGGGTATAAATCTCTTTCTCATGAGACCTCTAAGTTCTGCCCATGTCTGAACCGGCCTCTCAAAATTTCTCCTCCGAGTAGAGACAAGCTGATCCCACCAAATCATAGCATAATCGGTAAACTCAATTGCTGCCAGATTGATCTTCTTCTCGTCTGAGAAGTGATGACAGCTGAAAATCAATTCTATTTTCTTTTCCCATTCTAAATAAGCTTCAGGATCATTCTTGTCGTGGAATGTTGGTATCTTGATCTTGATGCTGCCTAGATCACCATCTACATCTCCTCGTCTATCATATTCCCTCCTATTATAATCCCCTCTTCTGGCATCAAATGCACCTCTATCATCAAACCGTCTATCCCTCCTATCATTCCTCTTATCAAACCTCTTATTAGGCCTCTTATCATGTCCATGCTGAAATCTCTCCTCCACATCATCAAGACCATCAGAATCATCAAACTCATTTTCAGCTTCCTCTTCATCTGGTGGTACATACTGAGGTGGTACACGTCGAGGTGGCACATTATGAGGTGGTGGTACATTCTGAGGTGGTGGTATATGCTGGGGTGGTGGTGCTCTGGGATCGCTACCAGTTTGAATACTCTCTACACTCTTGGTCAATCTCTCCAAAGCAGTATTCATGTTCTCCATCATATCTGTAAATTTCATATCCAAAGCCTCAAGCTTTTCATCAGTGGTTAGACCTGCCATCTCAACACTAAACAAACAGATTAGAAATATCAAGAAAGTAAAGCAAATATGTAAATCCTCACAATCTCACATGTTTACACTCGAATGATAGCACTCCACTCGTGTTTGCACTCTATTGGCTTTTACCCGATACTGTGCTCACAATCACTGCCTTTTACCACTTTTGAGTTCGTCCTCAATTCAAATGTGAATCACACTCAATCCAAGAATACAAACCAAATGTAGTCCTCAAGCCAGCATGAAACACAAAGGTCTAATAATATATATGGGGCAAGTGGAAATAAAATGCGAACAAGAATAGCAATGATGAAGACTCAATCAATAATACTTAAACTAGAGTATTTGGAATAAAGAAGTGAACAATTAGCACAATGGAAAAAAAATAAGCATGCAAATTCGCGGTCGTATAGAAATTTTGATGGGAGACCCTCCACGGGCACCTAAATGATAATATGGAACAAACTAAATTCAACCAAAAAATTTCACTTTTTTTACTAATCTTTTTTTTCTGCTCAAGTGATCACTATCACTCAAGTCCCTTTTTTTTTTTTAACTTTAGAAGCTGTTTGAGGTTCTGATTTCAGAGGCTGATTAAGGTTCTGATTTCAGAGGCTGATTTAGGTTCTGATTTCAGAGGCTGATTTTCAGGGTCTGATTTCAGAGGCTTTTGCTCAGGGTCTGATTTCAGAGGCTACTGGTCAGTGTCTGATTTCAGAGGTTACTCTTCAGGGTCTGATTTCAGAGGCTACTGGTCAGGGTCTGATTTCAGAGGTTACTTTTCAGGGTCTGATTTTCAGAGGCTAATCTTCAGGGTCTGATTTCAGAGACTAAGTTTCAGGGTCTGATTTTAGAGTCAGATTTCAAAGGCTAAGTTCTTAGAGTCTGATTTCAGAGTTTTCAGGGTCTGAATTCAAAGGCTAAGTTTTAGGGCCTGAATTCAGAGTCAGATTTCAAACTTCACTAGGGTTTTAGAAACAACACACAGCCGCCAAAGAACATGCTTATTTCTTCAACATATGCTAAATAACATAAAGTATATGACGAACTGATATGAAGAACAGAACAAAAACCCAGAACTGGAAAATGATATAAGATGAACTGATATGCAAAACACAACAAAATCAGATCCAGAAATAAACAAAACGAAAACAGAAACAAGATCCAACAAGAACTGATTTAAGCTTTTGACAGGAATTCCGTTGATTGATCCAACAGGTTTCGGCCATAGCCAAAGCTTTAAGCTTTTGAGTTTTATAAATTCCGTTGATTGTTTTCCAAATGAAAAAGAAAGAAAGCTTAAATAGTGATACAAAAGAAACCCTAAAGGCATAAAGACAACAATGCCCCTAAAATACGAAATTACAAAAATACCAAGTCTTTAAATCTTCAAATGCCTAGGAAGCTTTATTCTAAACTTATTTGGGCCAAGTGAAATGGATTTGGGCCCGTTCCATCGAAGCCCACATGCGTCTCTATTTGTTTGTTGCAGTCAGCCATAAAACTCTTAACCGATCCCGCCATTGTTTTTTCTGATTCTTTTTGCCTTCTGTCTTGTGATTGGCCATTCTAGTAATTGCAATGGATTCGTTGGGTGAGAGAGTGATTTATGACTCTGGCTTGGATAGGATGGCTACAGTTGCTTCCATTATTTCTGATTCTTCTTGGCGATGGCCCCCTTCTAGGTCTGCCGCCCTCGTTGATTTGGCTCGGACCCATATTCTGAATCCGTCTAGTATAATGGAGGATGATAGTAGAGGGAGATTTTCAGTGGATAGTGCCTGGAATGCTATGCGGGCAAGGGAAACCTTGGTGCATTAGTCTCGAGTTGTTTGGTTCCGTAAGGCCATTCCCCGCCATTCCTTTTTGCTTTGGATGTCTATTCAGGGAGGCCTTTGTACTCAGGATAGTTTGATGAGGTTCGGTATCTCTACTTGCTCGCGATGTGTTCTCTGTGGTTGTTCAAGTGAGGATATTGATCATCTTTTCTTCCAGTGTATCTTCTCTTCGAAGGTCTGGTCGGCTGTGCTGGCTATGTGTGGGTTAGATTGGAGTTGCCGAGATTGGCCTCAGACTATTGAGTGGATGTGTCAGTTTTCTTGCGCCTCTTTACGTCATCTCATTGTTCGGCTGCATCAGTTTACCATATTTGGAGGGAGAGGAATGCTCGTACTCATGATGCGCCTTTTCGGCCTATTTCTGTTCTGCTTAGTGATATTGTTTTTGATGTTCGGAATCGTGCTAGCTTTTTACGGAAGGTGAATCCATCTTATGATAATAAATGGCTTCACCTATCCTGGCACTTACCCGATGACATCTTCTGTTGATCTTTTTTGCTTGTAGCCTTCCGGCTTTTCTTCTAGGAGGGCTTGTCCTCTCTAGTTGTCTGGGGTATACCCATTTGCGCTTGTATAGTTTTCTTTGGTTAATACACTTACTTTATCCAAAAAAAAAATTAGCTTAAGTGAGATTAGCTTCTAATCTTTGTTTTAAGTTTATTTAGGTGCAAAAGGACCTTAATGGTCGTGGTTGAGGTGCTTGACTTAGGGCTTTTGGTAATTTTAGCTCTAGGGTCATTTTAGTCTTTTTACTCTCTTGTAACCCTTATTATATGACTCTTCTTTGTATTTTGGATACAACCAACGTAATATAAAAAATTTGAAAGAGAGAAAAGCTTGAGCTTTCCATGGCTATGGCCGAAACCTTGTTGAGGGAGGGATTCCCCTTTTCAAGTTCAAATTGACTTATCTAAGCTTGGCAACTTAGTGGCGTCTCCATTGCTAGCAAAATATAATCTGATTTCATGCTTGTGGTTATCATGGGCGTGAGTTTCATGGTAGTTAGGGACTGATCTTGGTTGGGTTTTGTTCCTACAAAATCAGTATTCAAAGTTCTTGGGGTTTTGAGAAAAATGCCAATCACACGTCAAAGAGCAAAGAAGATCAGAGAGGCATTTACGGGACTAGCTCAGAGCTATGTGACCAGTAGCAGCAACCAAGTCAAGTGCACACCAGAGACACATATGGGCATAACCAGAGAGGTCCCCAAGCTATTTCATTTGACCCAGATGAGCTCAGACTGAAGCATAGCAGAGCAGCTTCAGCACCAGCACCCTTTTGACCCGATTTCACCCAATTTGGGACTATGTTGAATTCGGCCAAATGGGGGCATTTCTTGTCATTTGGTATCATGAGCTTAGGGTTCTGAGGTCTGATTTCCTATCCTTTGCGTTGTTTAATCTTGTATTCATCTTTGTTTTTGTTGTTGTTGTTGATTTCGGCCATTAAGGAATTTGTCCTCAAGTTTCGGCCATTGGTGTTCTTGTGTCTTCTTTGTTCTTTCTTGTTGTTTCTTGCTGATTCTTGTTGATTTTCGATCAAAATAGCATGAATAACATTCTGCCCTTGAGTGTTTTTGATTGATCATGAGTATTTCTTTGAGTTAATCTTTGGCTACTTAGGTCAAAATTGGGGCTTTTGTTTTCTTTGCTTGAATCAAGTGTTTAGTTGTTAATTCTATGTTACTAGGACGTGTTTAACATTGTTATTAAGTTATTAGTGTCAAAAATCTAAAAAAAATGAATCAGATCAGATTCGACCTAGTGAGATTTATTAATATATCTTGTCTTGCTATTGTTGAATACATGCAATTAGTGTTGTTTCCATGGGTATTATTCATATCAACTTTGCAAAAAATCAGAATTGACATCATTCATCTTGGTATTTACGTGAACTTACTTGTTTGCATTCTTGTGAAGTTAGCACAATCTTGTGAGTTTGAGTGAAAAGAAAGAAAGATTGAGTGCATTATTGATGAATGTGAATGTGTAATTGATGAAACAAATCTGAATGCACCAAATTTGGTGATTGGAGTGAGTTGTATCATTGTTATCTTGCTGATTTGTGTTGTTAATGTTGAAGAATCAAGTGAAGCAAGGTTGAGTGCAACAAATTTGCACTAAATTCGTGTGTATCCAAGCAAGTATCACTTGCCACCTCTTGAAATATTGTTATTATAAGTGAAGAGGCAATAAATTCATCATTAGCTTGACATGGGAACTTGTGTGTAATCATTTGTTTTTAAGGTGCTTGAAGAGGCAAGTAGCTGCATCACTTAGTTGCTTGCATAAACTATTTACTTGGCTTGTAATTTGACTTGGCTGAATTCGAAATTGAGTTAGTTACATTGTAACTAGATCATTTATACTCATTTGCAAGTTGAAAGGTAGATATTACCACATTGTCGAATTGATTATATGAGTTACATTGTCATTTGAGTTGTATTTATATGTATTAAGGATATAACTTGAAAATTACCGAATGTGGTAATCTTGTTATTTACATTATATTTCATTTGCTTTGTATACACTTTGAGTGTGAGAGACAAAAGAAAAGAGTGAAAGAAAAAAGTTAAAAAAAGGAGAAAAGAAAAAAAAAAAAAAAAGAAAAGAGTGAGACAAAAACAATAGCGAGTGATCACAAAATTGACTAAGTGTCACATTGAGTGCTTGCTTGTTTGTTTGCACATTTAGCTAACTCATCTTTTTTCTTATTCTGTGCACTCTAGCTTAAGTCTCTTTGATTGAGTCTTCGTGATTACTATTCTTATTCACATTATTCCACATGCACTATATACATTATTGGTTCTTTGTGTTTCTGCTAGCTTATGGACTACACCTTAGTTGACCATTTTGGGAATTGAGTTGATTTGTAATTGAATTGAGGAAGAACTCAATAGTGGTAAAAGGCAGTGAGTGTGAGCAAAGTATCGGGTAAAAGCCAATAGAGTGCAAAAACATGAGTGGAGTGATATCATTCGAGTGTAAACACATGAGATTGTAAGGATTTACATATTTGTTTTGCTTTTTATTATTTCTAATCTGTTTGTTTAGTGTTGAGATGGCAGGTCCAAGTTTAACCATTGACGATAAGATCGAGGTTTTGGATACTTTCAAAAGTGATATCCAAGATATTATGAGTGATTATAGAAGATCTTATGAGAAATGGAAAAAGACTTGGAAGGTAACTAAATATGCAGTGAATGAAGAGAGTACTCAACAACCAAAAGCTATTGAAGTTGTGTGTAATGAAGTGAGAAGCACTTGTGATGTTGAGTGCATAGCGAATGAAAACACTTGTGAGGCCTTGAATGTTGTGAATTGTGTTATAAGTGACATGGTGTGTGAAAATGCTTGTGAGACCGTGAGTATTGAGGGAGTAAACACTTGTGAGGTAGTGTGCTTTGAGGTTGAAAAACATAGTGAAGCTGAGCAGATGTGTGAGGAGGTCTTTGCAAGTATGGTTGAGATAGTGGCCATGAGTAATGATGAAGCTGTGCGAGCTGGTGAAAAGAAAGTAGATGTGGTAGTGAAGTTTTTCCATAACATTTTATCTATTATTTATGTTTTTTCATCGCAGGTACAAGTGGTCAAATATGATTCTTTTATATTTCAATATCATCGTCCAATTGATTTTGTCATAACTATCTATAATCCGGGTTCAGATTCGAAGACGAATCTATTTCAAGAGATGGAGAATGACATGATCGAAGGACAACATTTGACATGAATGCAGTCACCCAAGGAACATTAGAGCCTTTTCAATTGCCAACAGGCCCAATCACAAGCCAAAGAGCTAAGAAGATCACAGACGCAATAGCGGGGCCAGAGTTTGGATATAATAGATGCATTAATTCTTCTAGTTTTTACTTGCCTTATGAGATTGATTATGATTCTAATTCTTTAACTCCTATGGATTTATTATCTTTGATTGTTATTAAGCTTGGGAGTATGAATGATAAGGGAAAGGCAGAGTTGGTGAGAATAATAGGTTTCCAACGCATTGTGTTTGACCCCGGCAATTGGGTGTGGCTTTATATGCAAGAGGAAAAGATACAAGCATAACGAAGATCCAAGTTGCAACCAAAAGGGGATGGTCTATTTCAAGTCTTGGAACGGATTAACGACAATGCATATAAGCTGGATTTGCAAGGTAAGTACAACGTATCTGCTACTTTTAATGTTTCTAACTTAACTCATTTTGATGCAGGTTCAGATTCGAGGTCGAATCCTTTTTAACAAGGAGGGAATGACATGAGTCCAACCACACCAGAGACATGACAGGATGCAGCTTACAACTTGGAGGAACCCATGCAATTGCCAACAGGTCCAATCACACGCCAAAGAGCAAAGAAGATCAGAGAGGCCTTTGCGGGACTAGCTCAAACTATGTGACCAGTTGCAGCAACCAAGTCAAGTGCACACCAGAGACACATATGGGCATAACCAGAGAGGTCCCCAAGGTATTTCATTTGACCCAGATCAGCTCAGACTGAAGCATAACATAGCAGCTTCAGCACCAGCACCCTTTTGACCCGATTTCACCTATTTTGGGACTATGTTGAATTCGGCCAAATGGGGGCATTTTTTATTTGTGCTCGATATTTTGACTTTATTTATGATGTAATTAGCATGGTTGACTATAGCATGTAAGTACCTCAATTAGCTTAAGTGAGATTAGCTTCTAATCTTTGTTTTAAGTTTATTTAGGTGCAAAAGGACCTTAATGGTCGTGGTTGAGGTGCTTGACTTAGGGCTTTTGGTAATTTTAGCTCTAGGGTCATTTTAGTCTTTTTACTCTCTTGTAACCTTTATTATATGACTCTTCTTTGTATTTTGGAGACAACCAACGTAATATACAAAATTTGAAAGAGAGAAAAGCTTGAGCTTTCCATGGATATGGCCGAAACCTTATTGAGGGAGGGATTCCCCTTTTCAAGTTCAAATTGACTTATCTAAGCTTGGTAACTTAGTGGCGTCTCCATTGCTAGCAAAATACAATCTGATTTCATGCTTGTGGTTATCATGGACGTGAGTTTTATGGTGGTTAGGGGCTGATCTTGGTTGGGTTTTGTTCCTACAAAATCAGTATTCAAAGTTCTTGGGGTTTTGAGAAAAATGCTTGGGGGTTTGCTTGGTTTCAAACCCAAGTGAGTTCTTGTCATTATCGATTCTCACAATACTACAACTATAGGTATTAGATACCAGATCTCCCATCTAGTTATTCAAAATATTATTTAATGATTGTTTTGATATTTGATATCAGAACTTGCGACTATTAGATAGTTACTTGTTCTTAATAAACAATTGTTATATATATTTTAATACAACTAGTAGTCTCATTGACATAGAGATAAACATTAAGAAAATATTCGGTAAAGTAAATAATTTAGAACAGTGCTTTATGAGATTTCATCACTTAAGCATTAGATGCTTATTCCATATGGTAAATGATGGTCTGATATGATATCACACCACATATCCTTATCCATTTAATGAATATTGTATTCGGGAATGTGATTAAATCTCATTTAACCAATGATTGTCTTGGAGCATAAAATTTATTTAACTGTACATTAGATGTATGTAGTTTAATGAATTGTATAATTGCTTAAGGTAGTTTTCTTTACTTCGTAACTTAGTTGATGAATTGTCATTACTTAGTTACATGTTTCTGAAAGAACACATATTGAACGTCTTGAAAGATTCAAGAACTTTCAATCTGTTCTTATGAAACGCAGATATAACATCTTTGACTAGTTCAAAGATATTCGATCTGAGGTTTTTTTTTTTGAAAACTTTATCTTTAAAATTCATAACAAGTCTTTGAATTGTTTAAAGATCTTTGATATGATCAAATGTATGAATTTATGGCAATCAGTTCTAAGATTATTCCCTGAATATGATTCTCACTCAATATAAATCTTCCACGGTTCCATCTTGATGGAATTCGACAGTGGGAGTAATCGAATCTTATATGATTTGATTCGTTTGATATTGAGTATTACCGAATTAGTTTTCAATACTTTTGGGGATATACTCCACTAACACTAATTCATCCTTTTAATTAATGTTCCATTGGTTTCTACAGTTACGTATATGTAGAAAATTTGAATCTTTAAAAGTTTGAGATTTGAGTCTTTCTTTTGTATAATGGTTATATAATTGAAAGTACTTGCGCCTTGGAGGTACAAGTAAAAGTCTATCATTTATTCTATTTAATAGAATATTGTATTCTATTTGATAGACTATCTTTTCTACGATCCCGAATAATAAAAATTATTTTATTACTTGGTGTGTAACATTTGATGTTGGCTATTATAGAAAAGACTTGACTTTTTTTTTTTATAACCAGAAAATACTTGACTTATTGAAGTCAAATGTGAGAATGATAAACTATAAATAGAACTACGTAATTAATAAGATGAAACGACCCTTAGACATCTTCCATATAAGTCCGATAGGATGTTAGAATCATTCACGAGTATTTGATACTTAATGGTTCTGTTGTTTTATTATCGAAGAAAATTATCCTATAACTTATAGTAGGAGCGATATTTGATATCGATTTCGGAAATTACCATTGAACCATAGATCTAAGATTGTTCATAGCTTACTACGATCAAGTTTTGAACTTGATTAAGATTTCGTTATGAATAGTTCATAAAATGTGCTAATGGTTTGCGCAGCAAAAGCAATGTGAGCTAATTAAAGGTTTGACCTTTATAGTATGACAATGAGAAAGGTTATACTCATCAATCTTTTTTTGGATAAAGTAAGTATATTAACCAAAGAAAACTATACAAGCGCAAAAGGGCATACCCCAGACAACTAGAGAGGACAAGCCTCATAGAAGAAAAGCCCGAAAGGCTACAAGCAAAAAAGATAAACAGAAAATGTCATCGGGCAAGTGCCAAGATAGGTGAAACCATTTATTGTCATAAGATGGATTCACCTTCCGTAAAAAGCCAGCACGATTCCGAACATCAAAAACAACATCACTAAGCAGGACAGAAACAGGTCGAAGATGCGCATCATGAGTGCGGGCATTCCTCTCCCTCCATAAATGGTAAACTGACGCGGCAAAAGACAGCCGAACAAGAAGATGACGTAAAGAGGCATCGGAAAACTGACACATCCACTCAACAGTCTGAGGCCAATCTCGGCAACTCCAATCTAACCCACAAATAGCCAGCACAGCCGACCAGACCTTAGAAGAGAAAGAGCACTGGAAGAAAAGATGATCAATAGCCTCACTTGAACAACCACAGAGAACACATCGCGAGCAAGTAGAGATACCGAACCTCATCAAACTATCCTGAGTACAAAGGCCTCCCTGAATAGACATCCAAAGCAAAAAGGAATGGCGGGGAATGGCCTTACGGAACCAAACAACTCGGGACCAATGCACCAAGGTTTCCCTTGCCCGCATAGCATTCCAGGCACTATCCACTGAAAATCTCCCTCTACTATCATCCTCCCAAACCAACTCATCCTCCCTCATACTAGAAGGATTCGGAATATGGGTCCGAGCCAAATCAACAAGGGCGGCAGACCTAGAAGGGGGCCATCGCCGAGAAGAATCAGAAATAATGGAAGCAAATGTAGCCATTTTATCCAAGCCAGAGTCATAAATCACTCGCTCACCCAACGAATCCACAATCGGACCCATAGGATGCCAAAAATCAAACCACAATAAAGTCTTAACACCATTCCCAATCCTAACTTTCATCCGCCGCCGGGACCAAGAACGAAGTTCCAAAATCTTACGCCAACTCCAAGAACAATCTGTAGGACAAGGCACCTCCCAAAAACTTCTCCCCCTCAACAAATAAGACTGAACCCTATTCGACCAAGACGAAATCTTGCCAGAACAAAGAAACCAAATGTGCTTAACAATAGCCGCTCTATTCCAAGTTTCCAATCTCTTAATCCCCAACCCCTCCTCCTTTAGAGGTAAATAAACTCTACTCCAAGCCACTCTCGCTCCAGAAGAAGAGAGCTCACTACCCTTCCAAAGGAAAGAACGGAGAATCGTCTCCACCTTCCTAATAACAGACTTAGGAAGAATAAATAAAGAAGACCAATAAACTTGAATGGAGAACAAAACAGACTTAATGAGCTGAAGCCGCCCCGCATAAGAGAGAAACTTACTACTCCAACTCTTAGCACGCATAACAATACGATCCACAAGAGAAGCACAATCTGAGGCCCGGAGTTTAGTAGAAATCAAAGGGACTCCCAGGTACCTCACAGGAAGAATCCCTTCCTGGAAGCCCAGAACATGACGCAGCTGGCCCTGAAGAGAAGAAGAGATGCCAGAGGAGAAGAAATGACTTTTAGTTGGATTCGGGATTAAACCTGATAAACCACTGAACTGCCCGAGACAATCATTGATCAAGGAAACTGAGGAGACATCCGCTTTACAAAAAATCATAAGGTCATCCGCAAAGCAAAGATGAGTGAGACGGTTCTTAGAACACCGCCCATGGAATTTGAACTCCTGATTAAGAGCCATATTATGAAGTAAGCCTGACAGAACTTCCATAGCTAAAACAAAGAGATAAGGAGACAAATGATCACCTTGTCGCAACCCGCGACCCCCAGAAAAAAAACCATGCAACTCCCCATTAATAGACACAGAAAACCTAGTAGAAGTCATACACTCCTGAATCCAACCCACCATCCTCTGAGGAAAACCAATAGTTCGCAAAACCTCAACCAAAAATTCCCAACGAACAGTGTCATAAGCTTTCATCAAATCAATCTTAAGAGCACATCTCGGGGAACCACCAGTCCGATGATAATTCCGAACCAACTCCTGACACAAGAGAATGTTATCGCTGATACGCCTACCCGAAACAAAAGCAGATTGATTATGACTAATCACTGAAGGAAGGATAACCTTGATCCTATTCGCAATAAGCTTAGCAATACACTTGTAAATAGTGTTGCAACAAGAAATAGGCCGATAATCCTTAACCATGGAAGGGTTAGGAATCTTAGGAATCATAGCAATAGAAGTAGAATTAACCTGCCTCAAGAGACGCCCAGAGGAAAATAAAGAGTGAATAGCACAAATGACATCATTCCCCACAACACTCCAAGACTTCTTAAAGAAACCTGAGTTAAAACCATCTGGGCCTGGAGCTTTATTGTCCTTCAGCGCGAACAAGACAGCCTTAATCTCCTCATCTGAAACCTCCCGGGAAAGAATCTCACTCTGCTCAGCTGTCACATGCCTAGTAATAGCAGATCTAAGGGCAACCATATAAATATCCTGCTGACAATACTGGGGGCCCAAAAGGGACTCAAAAAAAGAAACAATCTCATCTTTAACCAAAGCCTCATCCTGCACACGGATCCCATCCTCCTTAGTGATATAAGTAATCTTGCTACGGCCATGAAAGCTCTTCATAGCTGTAAAGAAGAATTTAGTATTCTGATCCCTAAGGTTAAGCCATTGAACACGAGACTTCTATCTATTGAAGCCTTCCTCAGCCCGACTCATGACACCATACTGTAACGAAAGACTAGCTTCTTCAGCTAACAGAGCAGAGTCACTGGGGCACTCCTGTAAAGCCCGCTGCACTCTATCCAACTCCCTCTTAATCTCCAAAACCTTACTCAGGATCTTAGAGAAATGCTCAACATTAAATTTCTTTAAGGCCACCTTAACACTCTTCAGCTTACAACATAAACGGAACATCGGAGTACCATGAACACTAATGTCCCAAGCCCTGGCCACAACTGAAAGAAAATCGGGATGATCAGCCCAAAAGTCAAAGAATTTGAAGGGAATTTTCCTCTTTGGGAGCTCGGCAAGTTTAACCACCATAGGAGAATGATCCGAAATCCGATGGGGAAGAAAACGGGCAGCAGAACCCGGGAAGAGACACTCCCAAGACGAATTAGTGAGAACACGGTCCAACTTACGCCAAATAGGAGACTGAATCTGCTTATTAAACCAAGTAAACTGACAACCAGAGAACTGAAGATCATCCAAACCAGCCTGACCCAAACAGCAGCCCAAATCATCTTTCCAAGCCGGCCATGCCACAGAACTACCATAATGCTCAATCGGAGAGCGAATAGCATTGAAGTCTCCCAAAACAAGCCACGGAGAATCATCAAAAACACTACCACTAGAAATCAAGTCAGCCCAAAGCTCCTGACGCTTCTCGTAGTCACACTCACCATAAACCACCGAAACCACACAAGTCCATAACCCAGAAATATGAGAAACACTACAATGAATAACTTGAGAAGAAGAACGAATAATGCTAACATCAATGTCACTAGGGTTCCAACAAACCCAAATACGGCCAAACGGAAGAATATCAGAATGGCAAAAAAACTTCCATGAAGGATTAATCGCACGAGAAACATTCACAAAATTAACCTCCTTTACCTTGGTTTCAACTAAACCACACAAAGAAAACTTCTCATCACGAAGAAACCTCCTAACTTCAGCTTGTTTTATTGTGTCATTGAGACCCCGAATGTTCCAACAACCAAAAATCATTAAAACAGAGAAGAGTAGAGCCAAACTCAAACAAATCAATGCCGTCGACCCCCTCTCGGGGACTGCCATTTCTGACTCCTCTTACCACCAGAACCCCTTCTAGATTTGTTGCCATAAACCAATTTCCTGATCTCCTGAGAATCAATGACCTTATTGGCCAAACTGTTATCATTGGGAGTGGGCGAAACATAAGTTACAGAAGGCGGAGACTCAGCTAAAACAGACTTGGGAAGATCCTTGACAGGAGGTGAAAAAGCAAGGGAATATTCTCATTCCTCCTTATCCTCTGCCTCCGAAATAACTGCCTCAGATGGAACCACGGACGTAGGAGGAGTTACTAGAGCCGATTCCAACCTATTGGAAGAGCACTCACCCATAACAATAACCCTATCAGTGGGAACACTCTGAATCACATCACTGCTCGAGCTAATAGGAGTAGTCACAGTCGCTCCCTTACCTTTCTTCTTCTTAGAGACCGGAATCCAGACACCCTCCTTTATCTCAGTAGTGTCAGCCGTAACAACTGTATCCGTAGAAGAAATAGATGGCTTGGGAATCCAGGACTGAGAAGGTGTACTAACCTCCTTATAAGGGGCCTTATCTGGGCAGGAACTCACCGAATGGCCAAAAACTTCACAAGTAGTACATTTCACAGGAACCCATTAAAACTCAACCCTAATAGGTGCCCTAGTACTATCAGGATACTGGAAGACAATCTCCTCAACAATGGGGTTCCGAGCATCAATCTCAACACAGACTCTAGCGAAACTAAGCCGTTTACTGGATAGGGTAATGTGGTCAGTATTAAGAGGTCTTCCAACAGCACTTGCCACATAACTAGTCTCTAGTCACACTGATTGAACAATTTAAGATATGTTGGTTAATGTTAATATTAAATTGTGTATTTTAGGTAATGAATACAAAGTGGCATTTTTGAATGGCTTCTTCAGATAAGATGACATGATTCTCGTAGCATAAGAATCACTCAGCTCAGAGATACATTCCCAACTGCATCAATGACACAATTTGAGCATTTTGACGAATCAAGTCGAATCAAGTCCAACACCAAAAATTCGACCAAGACAAGACTTAATGGACTTGAGACACATCATTTGGGCCTTGTAAATGGAAGCCCACGAAATTTGGAGGATTTTGTGCAAAAGGGATGATTTTGTCATTTTTGGAAAAGTTGCCACTTTTGTTGACTTTTTTATTTTTATTTTTATCTTTGTAATGTTGACTAATTATGACTTTAGTTATTTGTAACTTAGTTAGCTTAGCCATTTAGGTTAAGTTGGATTAGAACTAAGTTAGTTAGTTAAAGGACCTATTATGCATTCTTTAGAAATGATGCCACTTTTGTTGACTTTTTCTTTTTGATCTTTTTGCCACTTGCATAAAGATCTTGGAGGGGATATTTGTAATATTTAGTAAATGGCTACTTAGGGCTTTAGCTTTATGTAGCTATTGGATAGTTTTAGGACCTTTTGGTCTTTTTACCTTTTGAAGGGCTTTTTAGTAAATTTTCCTTATCCTATATATTGTAAACTTTGCTTTCTTCAATAAAAACTTACATATTTCGAATTTATTCAAAGAAAAATGGCTATGGCAGAATTTCAAGCTTAAGGGAGGGATTCCCCTTTGTTTCAGCTTTGACTTATCTAAGGCGTGGCAACCTTGGTGGCGTCTCCGTGCTAGCAGAACACTGCAAGGAATCATCTTAAGGGTTCTCAAAGACAAGTTCTTTGTGGGTCTTCTTTGTGGCCTTGGAAGGGTTTTGTTCCTACAAAATCAAATTTGTGGTGCTTGGGGTTCTATCCGTTACGAGGGGTTTGCTTGGCCTTAAACATCTAAGTGAGTTCCGCGTCAGTTTCAAGCTTGTATTTGTTTCTGATAAGTTTGTATTGACCAAGAATAATGTTTATGTAGGAAAATGATACTTCACTGAGGGCCTTTTCAAGTTCAATGTAATGACTATCAATCGACACAGTGCTAATAATAAAGTTATATCTTCCGCTTGTATTATTGAGTCACAAAATGTATTGCATGAGAGGTTAGGACATGTTAATTATGATACAATGCATAAATTAATTAACATGGACCTTATACCTAAATTTACAATTGATAACCAACATAAATATGAGGCATGTGTTGAAGCAAAAATGCATATAGCATCATTTCATTCCATAGAATGAAGTTCTGAACCCTTGGAACTTGTACACTCTGATGTGTGTGATATGAATGTTGTGCAAACAAGAGGCGGTAAAAAGTACTTTGTCACTTTTATTCGATGATAGCACAAGATTATGTTATGTTTATTTGCTAAGGAGCAAATATGAAGCTATTGAGAGCTTTATACATTATAAGAACGAAATTGAAAATCAACTTGGTAAGAAAATCAAGAGAATCACGAGTGATAGAGGAGGTGAATATTGTTCTAATCTTGGAATTATTCAAGAAACTACTACTCATTATTCACCTCAACAAAACAGGATTGATGATCGCAAAAACTGAACATTGAAGGAAATGATGAAAGCTATGTTGACAAGCTCTGGTTTACGCCGGAACTTGTGAGAGGAAGCCTTACTTTCCGCCAACTACGTTATGAACAAGCTACCTCACAGAAGATTGGACAAGACACCATATGAATTTTGGAAAGGTCACGTACCTTCCTACAAATATCTTAAAGTGTGGGGGTGTCTCGCTAAAGTGATGGTTCCTAAACCTAAGAAGGTTAGAATATGACCCAAAACTATTGATTGTATATTCATTGGATATGCTCACAACAGTAATGTGTATCGATTCTTGGTACATAAGTATGAAATTCCTAACATCAATCTGAATATGATAATTGAGTCAAGGAATACGACATTCTTTAAAGAGATATTTCCATGTAAGGAAAGACAAAGAACATAGACTCTCAAAAGAACTATTAATATAGTCAAAGACAATGATCAGGATGACCAAGAGTCAGGTCAACATGAAAATGTTGAGGAAATTGAATCTAGACGTAGCAAAAGAGCTAGAACGTAGCAAGATTACTTTTATCACTAAGGAGGATGGGACCCGTGTAGAGGATGATGTTTTGGTTAGAGATGAGATTGTATATTTTTTAGACCCTTTTGGGCCCCCAACATTGTCAGCAGGATATTGACAGGGTTGCCCTTCGATCAGCAATTACTAGGCATGTGACAGCTGAGCAGAGTGAGTCTCTTACCCGGGAGGTTCGAATGAGGAGATTAAGGCTGTCTTGTTCGCGCTGAAGGACAGTAAAGCTCCAGGCCCAGATGGGTTTAATTCGGGATTCTTTAAGAAGTCTTGGAGTGTTGTGGGGGATGATGTCATTTGTGTTATTCACTCTTTCTTTTCCTCTGGGTGTCTCTTGAGGCAAGTTAATGCTACTTCTATTGCTCTGATTCCTAAGATTCCCAACCCTTCCCAGGTTAAGGATTATCGGCCTATTTCTTGTTGCAACACTATTTACAAGTGTATTGTTAATCTTATTGCGAATAGGATCAAGGTTATCCTTCCATCAGTGATCAGTCATAATCAATCTACTTTTGTTGCGGGTAGACGTATCAGCGACAACATTCTTTTGTGTCAGGAATTGGTTCGGAATTATCATCGGACTTGTGGTTCCCCGAGATGTGCTCTTAAAGATTGACTTGATGAAAGCTTATGACACTGTTCGTTTGGATTTTTTGGTTGAGGTTTTGCGGACTGTTGGTTCAGAGAGGATGGTGGGTTGGATTCAGGAGTGTATGACTTCTACTAGGTTTTCTATGTCTATTAATGGGGAGTTGCATGGTTTTTTCTCTGGGGGTCGCGGGTTGCGACAAGGTGATCATATGTCTCCTTATCTCTTTGTTTTGGCTATGGAAGTTATGTCAGGCTTACTTCATAAAATGGCTCTTAATCAGGGTTTCAAATTCCATGGCCGGTGTTCTAAGATCCTTGCAATTACTGTTTTTTCGGTAAGCAATATAGTCTCTTTCAATATCTCTTCTACAAGAAAATCAGAGTTACTCAGTCTGGTGTACTCTGATATTTGTGGTCCCTTGGAGGTAAATTCACTAGGCGATAACAAATACTTTCTTACTTTTATTGACGATGCTCCTCGAAAGGTATGGGTGTATTTTCTGAAATCAAAAGATCAGGTCCTGGACTATTTCAAACTGTTTCATGCCATGGTCGAGCGTGAAACATGAAAGAAATTGAAGTGCCTTCGCACAGACAATGGAGGCGAGTACACTTTCAGGGAGTTCGATGCCTACTGTGGAAGTCACGACATTCGACACGAAAGGATTGTTCCACGCACCCCACAACACAATGGTGTCACTGAAAGGATGAACCGCACCATTATGGAGAAATTCAAAAGCATGATCAGCTGGCTAAGCTGCCAAAGCTATTTTAGGGAGAAGCTGTTCATGCTGCCTATTACCTGATCAACAGATCACCATATGTACCGTTGAACTTTGAGATTTCAGAGAAAGTGTGGTATGGTAAGAATCCCTCATATTCTCACCTTAGAACATTCGGTTGTTTAGCATTTGCACACATATCCAATGAGCTCAGGCAGAAACTCGATGCAAGGACTACTCGATGCATCTTCATAGGTTATTGAGATGAGGAATTTGGATACAAGCTATGGGACCCGAAGGAAAGGAAGGTCATCAGAAGTAGGGATATAGTGTTTCTTGAAGATTAGACAATAGAAGACATTGAAAATCACATGATGTCTTCTAATTCCAGTGCCAACAAAGCCTATACAAATCCAGACACAACCCCAGCACCAACATGAGTTGCCACATATGATGATGGGGTACAAGACATGCCAGAAGCAGAATCAAATGAGGAATGTGGTGTTGAGCAGAGGGAGCTACATCCTGCTCCATCAGAGGCTACATGATCATCCATAGATCAAGACGACAACAGACAGCCAGAAATCAATGAACCTCCAGTACGAATATCTGAGCGAGGTTGGATTCCATCATCCAGATACTCAGGATTAGAATACATTCTGCTTACTGACGAGGGGGAGCCAGAAACCTTCAACGAAGCTGTATCTCATAAAGACAAAGACAAATGGCTACACGTATTGCAGGATGAAATGAAATCTTTGCAGAAAAATAACACTTATGAGATAGTCAAGCTCCCACATGGAATGAAGGCACTGAAGAACAAACGAGTGTTCAAGCTCAAGAAAGATGGCAGCGGAAATATGGTGAAACACAAAGCTCGGCTAGTAGTCAAAGGATTCCTACAGAAAAATGGAATTGACTTTGATGAGATCTTTTCACCAGTGGTAAAAATGGCTTCAATCCGAGTTATCCTAGGATTGGTAGCAAGTTTGAACTTGGAGCTTGAATAGATGGATGTTAAAACATCATTTCTTCATGGTGATCTAAATGAAGAAATCTACATGGAGCAGCCAGAAGGATTCAAGGTTTCAGGAAAAGAAAACCTTATTTACAAGCTGAAAAAGAGCTTGTACGGGCTCAAGTAAGCACCGAGGCAGTGGTACAAGAAGTTTGACTCATTCATGGTGGGTCAGAGATACAAAAGAACTGCAGCAGATCAATGTGTAAATATTCAGAGGTTTCCAGATGGAAATTTCGTTGCTCTTCTACTATATGTGGATGACATATTGCAGCTAAAGAAGGAACTCTCTAAGTCTTTTGATATGAAATACTTAGTACCAGCTCAACAGATTTTGGGAATAAAGATTGTTCGTGATAGACAGAACAAGAAGTTGTGGCTTTCATAAGAAATTTATATTGAACGGATAATCAGAAGGTTCGATATACAGAAAGCCAAACCAGTCAGCATTCCGCTAGCGCACCATTTCAAATTGAGCAAGAGTTTGTGCCCCTTATCCAAGAAAGAGATAGATGAGATGTCATTGATACCATATTCTCCAGCTGTTGGAAGCCTAATAATGCAATGGTATGTACCAGGCTAGATATTGCATACGCAGTGGGTGTAGTGAGCCGTTTTCTCTCTAACCCTGGAAAGAAACACTGAGACGCAGTCAAATGGATTCTCAGGTACCTAAGGGTACATCGAAGTTTCGTCTGTGCTACGGGGGAGTTGATCCGATCTTGGAAGGCTATACAGATTCAGATATGGCAGGAGATCTTGATGGTAGGAAATCTATATCATGTTTCATCTACACTTTTGCAGGGGGAGTTGTGTCATGGCAGTCAAGATTGCAGAGGTGTATTGAATTATCCATAACAGAAGCATAGTACATTGCTATAATTGAGGCATTAAAGGAAATGTTGTGGCTAAACTGTTTTCTCCAAGAGTTAGGGATCAAGCAGATAAAATACAAGATATATTGTGATAGTCAGAGTACTCTGGACTTGAGCAAGAACTCAATGTTTCATTCCCGGATGAAGCACATCGATATGCGCTATCATTGGATACGCGAGGTGATGGATCAACAACTGCTGAGACTAGTGAAGATCCATACAGATGAGAATCCAGCTGACATATTAACGAAAGTGGTTACTAGAGACAAGCTAGAGTTGTGCAAAGACATAGCCGGGATAGCTATCAGATGATGATTGTTTCAGATGCAACTGGAGGGGGAGAATTGTAATGAAATCTAGCTAGCAGAAACATACATTCAACTTTCGGTGCTCCAGCCATGCAACTTCATGCACTCCAGGTTGGCCAACTTGGCCAATGAGTATAAAGTTGGCAAAAATATGTGGCACTGTAGCACACATTTTTGCCCTATAAAAGGGAGCTTGAATCTCAGTTGTAAATCATCTCAAAGTTGTGTAATTGAGAGAGTGTTTGAGAATAAAGATTTTTTGTAATGTTTAAAAACTTTATAATATATTCTTGTAAGTAATAGAAAGATTCAGTTTTTCCTTCAAAATACTCTAGAGTGATCAGAGAATCACAATAAAATGTTCCATTTTCTAACTATACACGCACAGTGCTATGCTAAAACTTATATATTTGTATTGGGGTTTCTTTACATGGAATTTTCTTGTGTCTAGTATATTTTGTTTCTCAAATCGTGTCTCTTTGACTTGTTTCTTGGATTTTGAAAATCTTTTTTTCTTTGCTGATTTCGATATGGAACGGCTAACTTTATAACCTTCTAGACTACTACTATCTAATCTAATTAATCTATGTTGTTCTTGTGACTATTGTTGCAGAATTCTCTGTATTTGGATTGCAATGTCTTGTATACTTGTAACATATCTTACTTAACATTATTTTGAAATTTGAATTATACAGTTTCAGGCGCAACATAGCACTATTTATTTGAACTCTTTTAAGCAAAACAAAATTTATAATTAATATTGAGTCTGGTGATCCTTGGATAGATCTTGGTCGCTGACAGATTTATTTTATGTGGCGTATTTCTATTTCTTCATAAGTAACCTTTATTTTTATTTTATGAATCTATTATTTCCCTTTTAATGAACCTTTTTCAGGTCTTTAATGATTTGAACTCAGTGGGTTTAGAGAATGATGGTATGTGTGTTCAAAGTATTATTTTTCCAATTATTGTTGTTATATTATACAATTCAACTAGTCTTGCAAAAGCAATCATTCGAGAATATGTTGAGTTTGATATATAACTAGTCTTACCAAAATAATGAGTCGAACAATCTCAGGTACTTAATTGATGTTTCCAACGGGTTTTTTATTCGAGTATTATTAATTTTCCCATTCAAGAATATATATGATGACTTTGATATATAGTGTAGATAGATAGTTTTTTCTAATTAAAAGGTAAGAAGACTTATATACTTGATGAAATACATGAAGTTCGTGTTCAGTAGGCAAACCATGTTTTAGAAATACTTACTGCAAGTTTCTATTTTTTAGTCATTTATATACATTATATTTTTTGATGGGTGTGTTCATGAGTTCTTTTGAATATAAAGTAATTATCACTTAATCATTTTTTTTGCTTGTCAGATCAATAATAACAGATCAAGATGAAGTGCGAATCGAATTAATCAACTATATACAATCCATTATGTTGTAATTATTAGATTAGTGGTTCGTTTGTAGTAATTATTACTTAAGTAATTTTTTTTGGATAAAGTAAGTATATTAACCAAAGAAATAACAAAAGCACAGGGGCATACCCCAGAGAGCTAAGGAAGACGAGCCTTCCTAGCTACAGAACAAAAGCCAATTAGGCTAAAGACAAGCAAAATCAAATCAAAAAAATATCGTCGGATAGTTGCCAAGATTGTTGAAGCCATCTATTTGTTGAGTTTTTCTAAGGTCCCATGATCAAACAAGACATGAAATAATGCGTGAATACACCAACGAAGATAGCGGAATACTTACATTGGTTGGTAGAGTCGATTTGAAGACAAATGAACCCAAAAAACGCACTGCCATGTAAGCTTACTGCATGCAGTCCACTGCCTCCAAAAACAGAATTTTGAGATGAGAAACGCAGCTCCTAGCTTCGTTGGATGGATCCCGGCTCATGGTCGAACCTCCCTACCACCTTCGCAAGACTTGTAAGTGTGCTAGCACTTGAATTTTCACCATGAAAATCCACTCTTGCTTCCCTATTGTTCACGCCCAAACTGGTTCAAAACCAGTGAAGAACAGCCACTATTTTGGCGTGAGAGAGATGAGAGAGTTAATCTGAAT
The DNA here is from genome assembly GCA_019454045.1 of Zanthoxylum bungeanum. Taxonomy (NCBI): domain Eukaryota; kingdom Viridiplantae; phylum Streptophyta; class Magnoliopsida; order Sapindales; family Rutaceae; genus Zanthoxylum; species Zanthoxylum bungeanum. The sequence continues at coordinate 288,648 of SKCR01027058.1, read as the reverse complement.
TTTGTTACAAAAAATCAATTTATATTTATGCCATAATATTTATTAAATTAATAATAAACTTATGACACAAATCATGCAATGGCTTAGAGTGTCAAACACTCAATTTTCATGCAAAACCATTGAGTGCATTGTACACTATCTCCATGCAATGCATTAGAATTAAATAATGCATAATATGACATGTGTCATGTGGGCCCACACGTTTCCAAATGAAAGTGGGCCCACGTGCACTCACGCGTTCGGGTTCGATATTTCCGAAATACCGAACTTACGTCGCGACGTTAATTAAATCGAATTTAAATAAATAATTGCGCCTAGCGAAATTATTATTTACGTCGCTAACGAATTAATTCTAAATTAACTCATTGCCCGAATTAAAATCTAATTTTAATTCCGCGTCGAAATCTAATTTCGTTTAATATATCGAATATATTAATTTACCGATTAATTCCAAATTAATCGTTATCTCTCTCTAGACGATATTTTATCCTAGATAAAATATCTCCGTAATTAATCCTAGATTAATTTTCTCTCTCATCTATATAATCCCAGATTATTCAAGAGTGCAAGTTGTGCGTCATCGTGGATTATCGGGAAGCGACCCATGAGATCTCGGATAAGTTGGCAGTAAATACGGTCGTCGGAGTATCCGAATCACGTACGTACAAGTACTACGTTCTACTACCGATTTACGAGACAAGGTCAACTCCTAGCAAAGCACCAAGTCATCCCAATTCTCCGGACATATCCTTTTAAGAATATTTAAGATCTATATCAAGCGTAGTATACTAATGTATTGTGCATATCGGCCCAGTATCGGATAGTCACGACGTGCTAGGGCTGGGGCTGGATAAGTGTCTGCCCCGTCCGAAACACATATCGGATGTCTGGTAACTAGTCTCTATAATCGTATATTCATGACCTGGTCATAATATCACGATTGGATGCGCATCTCTTAAGACCACTAATACCGTATCCTGCGTGACAATCATCTCCACTATGACTGGAGTGATACTTCCGTCTTGACATCACATCCAATACACTACGATTCTCAATATACCCGGCATTGGCGTACACAGAACCGGTTAGAGTCCTAGACGACCTCAACTAAAGTATCGATTGTCGTAAGCATTAGCGATGTAAGTCTCAGGTTAAGACTATACACACCTACCTTGATTTCGGCCTCCCATAGACACATATTCATAATACCAATGGGATTCCGAGGGGTCTATCTAGAGCGAAGCTGTTTCCCGTACCATCGGTGAAACACGACCTCCTATCGCACTTGCATAAGCATCCAATACTTATCTATATGAGAACTATACCGTGGTGCCCTCACAACGCACACAAGTGCAATACTAGCCTATTCCGCATTATCGATGTCCAGTCTCGATAATACGCCGGCTAGGGATTTTTAATGATTAATCCTTCGGGGACTGATACTGTCTCATATCATTCTCAGTCCAGGAACTAATCATAGGGACCTCTCTCTTCATTTTATATCTAAGGTGATCTAATCACAAATGATGAGAGTGCAATTTCCTTGTCAAATAGTTAATTTGCTACAACAACACAATGATCTGTGCAAATAGTGACGCTATGGGTCATTTTGTCCAACACTATTATCATATGAAAGCTTCACATTTCTTGACAAACTAGCACGAGTTCGTACAGTAAACATAACATTGGTCAAGAGAACTCTATATGGACTAAGAGACTCATCATGTAGTCGAGCATTCCTCTCCTTCCATATGAAGTAAACTGTAGCGACAAAAGATAATCGAACAAGTAAATGACACAAAGATCCACTACTATACTGCTCCATCCACTTAATAGTCTGCATCCAGTCACGAGAGCACCAATCTATACCACATTTAGCCAAAATAGACGACCATATCTGAGAAGCAAATGAACACTTGAAGAAGAGATGATCTCTATCCTCCCCCGAATGACCACAAAGCACACACATAGAACAACCTGAAATGCCAAAAGCCATTAACCGATCATGAGTATAAAGACCTCCTTGAATCGTGAGCCAAAACATGAAAGCATGTCTTGGAATGACCTTTGGAAACCAAACAATTCGGTACCAACTCACCCAATTACTTCTTACCCTCAACGCATCCCAAACACTCCTGACAAAAAAAAATACGTTCTGATAATCCTCCCACACCAGCACATCCTCCTTAAAATCCAAAGGCATAGAACAAGCGAATTGGAGAAGATTGGTTGACCTCACTGATGGCCAGGGCAAACAGTTACCATCAACAATAGCGGCCACCCTAGCCATCTTATCTAGTCCTGAATCATAAATGACTCTCTCTCCCAAGGTATCCACAATTGGTCCCAGAGGGTGCCAATTTTCATACCATAATAAAACCTTCTCACCATTCCCAATCCGAAACCTCATCCTACGACGCACAAAATTACAAAGGCTTAAAATTTTCCGCCAACTCCAAGAACAATCACTAGGACAAGTAACTTCCCAAAAACTACGCCCCTTCAACAAGTAAGAACGTACCAACGTAGACCAAGAGGATTCCTTACCCGAATTAAGAAACCATAAGTGATTAGTAATAGCCGCCTTATTCCAATCCTCTAGCTTCTTAATCCCCAAACCCCCTTCTTTGACAGGCAAACAAACTCTATCCCCAGCCACCTTCGCCCCTGTCGAAACAAGCTCACTACCCTTCCAAAGAAATGACCTCAGGATAGACTCCACCTTCCTAATTACAGTCTTTGGCAATATAAACAATGAAGACCAATACACCTGGATAGAAAATAGCACTGATTTAATTAGCTGTAAACGCCCCGCAAAAGAGAGAGATTTACAGCACCAATTCTTAGCTCGGCCAATAATACGCTCTACAAGGACATTACAATAAGAAGCCCGAAGTTTTGAAGAAATCAACGGAATTCCCGGGTAATGCATATGGAGCACACCTTCCTGAAAACCCAAAAGGCTGAGCAACTTGTGCTTGTATACTAAGGAAATACCACTAGAAAAAAGTTGGCTCTTTGCTGGATTAGGAACCAAACCTGACAACCCCATAAACTGATGAAGACAATCCCTTACAATGGAAACTGAAGCCTTCTCTGCTCGACAAAAAAATCATGAGATCGTCCGCAAAACAGAGATGGGTAAGATGATTCTTAGAACACCGCCAATGATACCTGAAACCCTGCTTTTGAGTCATCATGTGAAGTAAGCCCGAGAGAACTTCCATAGCCAAAACAAAAAGATATGGAGACATAGGATCCCTCTGACGTAAACCACGACCTCCTGGAAAGAAACCATTCAACGCCCCATTAATAGAAACATAAAACATAGTAGAAGTCATACATTCTCCTATCCAACTAACCATCCTCTCAGGAAACCCAATAGTTCTAAGCACTTCCAACATAAAATCCCATCGAACAGTATCATAAGCCTTCATCAAATCAATCTTAAGAGCACCTCGGCACCCCACCACTCCTATGATAGTTCTTGACCAACTCTTGACATAATAAGATATTGTCACTAATACGTCGACCCGCCACAAAAGCAAATTGGTTGGAGCTTACCACGAAAGGAAGAACAATTTTAATCCGATCTGCAATAATCTTAGAGATACATTTATAGATAGTGTTGCAACAAGAGATAGGCCGAAAATCCTTAACCTGAGAAGGATTAGGGATCTTCGGAATATGAGTAATAGATGTGGCATTCACATGTTTCAAGAGCTTCTCTGAGATTAAAAAATGAGCGAATAGTATGAAAAACATCACCACCTACCACACATCAGGCTTTCTTGAAGAAACTTGAGTTAAAACCATCTGGTCCAGGAGCCTTATGATCTTTTAAAGAAAACAGTGCAGCCTTAATCTATTCTTCTGAAACCTCTCGGCTAAGGACCTCTCTCTGCTCATCAGAAACAAACTGAGTAATGGTAGAGTGAAGAAGATCTCCATCAAAATCTGGCAAACTCGGCTGAGGCCCTAAAAGAGTACTATAAAAGAACACAATCTCCTCTCGGACCAATGTAGGATCCTCCAAACGAGTATTATCCTATGTGGTTATAGAAGTAATCTTACTTCTCTGATGATGATTCTTCATAGCTTGGAAAAAAACTTCGTATTTTGATCACCAAGATTAAGCCACTGAACTCGGGATTTCTGTCTCATGAAATTTTCCTCATCTCGACTCAGATTTCCAAAAAGCAAAGACAATCTCACCTCTTCACTCAGCAGAAAGGGATTAGAAGGAGACTCTTGTTGCGCACTCTGCACCCCCTCCAACTCTGTTTTAACACATGTGGTCCTCCCATAAAGATTAGAAAAGTGATCTAAATTAAACTTTCGTAGCGCCACCTTCACACTCTTCAATTTCTTACACAACCGAAACATTGGAGTACCACAAATATCCACATCCCAAGCTTTAGCTACCATTGAAACAAAATCTGGATGCTCAGCCCAAAAATCAAAAAACTTAAAAGGAATCTTCCTTGTAGGGAAGTTCAAGAGAGTAACCATCATAGGAGAATGATCTGAGATTCCCGAGGGTAGAAACCTAGCTACTGAACCAGGAAAAGAGCACTCCCAATAGGTATTAGCAACCACCCGATCTAGTTTCCGCCAAATAAGAGAATCAATCTGTTTATTATGCCAAGTATACCTACAACCCGAAAACTGAACATTTGCCAAACCAGCTCGGCCCAAACACAAACCCAACTCATCCTTCCAAGAAGGCCAATCCAAACTGCCATCATGATGCTAGAATGATTGGAAATCGCATTAAAATCCCCCATTACTAACCACGGAGAGGTGTCAAACTCACAACCACTAGTAACCAAGTCAACCCAAAGTTCTCGACGCTTCTCATAACTACATTCTCCATAAACCACTGTTACCATACAACTCCAAGAAGAAGAGATATGAGCAACACTACAGTGAATAGCTTGAGGAGAAGATCGAATAACAATAACATCCACATCCGAGGGGTTCCAACATACCCAAATTTTTCCAAAAAAAACAACACTTGATTGATAAACAAACTTCCAAGAATGATCAATAGCACGAGACACATGTAGAAGATTACCATCCTTAACTTTAGTCTCAACTAGTCCACAAAGTGAAAGATTCTCATCACGGAAAAACCTCTGAACTTCAGCCTGCTTAGTAGGGTCATTAAGACCCCGAATGTTCCAACAACCAAAAATCATTTAAACAATAAAGAGAAAACCAACACAACATATCATCTCCACCTTCCACCACGAGGTGAATGGCTCTTCTGACCCCTCTTACCACCAGAGTTCTTCTTATTTTTACCACCCTGACCCAACCATTTCTTCTCTAAAAAATCTTTAGCTTTCAATGCCAAAGAGTTATCAATACGAATGGGCGATACATCATCCTCACATTGCTCATTTACGGCCTCCTTATCAAGATCAGATACGGCTTCCTCACCATTTATAGATTCGGTACCCTTGGTTTCCAAAGCCACCGTACAACACAACTCATTACTATGATCTGCAGGCTTCTTCATATTCGACATTCTCACTAAAGGGGAGCATTCCCCTTCTTCCTTATAAACACAAACAATAATGTCCACACCTTTGGAACGTATCTCAGAGACATCAACTGGAACTAAAGCCAACTCCTCATGAGGAAAAATGTCAACTGCCTTCACCACACCCTTACCCTTATTCTTCCTTGAAACTGTTACCCATTCATTATCCTTCTGCTTATTTTTACTCATACTTGCCGAACAATCTATAGCTTTAGGCACCCAAACTTTAGAAGGCTTGTTTTCCTCATCCTTAGGCTTGCTTTCCTCATCCTTAGGTACTCTACTAAGACAAGTACCCAATGTATGGCCAAATACCCCACAAGAAGAACACTTGATAGGAATCTATTCAAATTCAGCCCGAATCTTAATCCACCTACCATTGGACCATTCGAAATCAAAATCCTCAACTAAAGTATCACTTGCATCAACTTCAACACAAACTCGAGCATAACTTAGCCTCATTTGAGAAAAAGTGATATGATCAGCATGAAGTGGGCGCCCAACAACACTAGCAACAAAGCTCAACCCCTTGGAAGTCCAATACTCTAACGGAACATTGTATAGACGAACCCACACCGGAACCTTATGAACATCTTCTTTGGCGAGAGGCAAGCCAGGTTGCCAATGTTTAAGAACTAATGGCCGATTGGCCATATGCCATGAAGCTCTCTCCATAACCACACATGCATCTTGAAAGTTATCAAATTTAAAGAAGAAAAACCCATTGTCAGAAGATAACACCTCACGCAATCCATATCTCCCCCCATATTGATAAGAACTCACTTGGGTTGGAAACCAAGCAAACCCCCCAAGTATCTTTCTCAAAACCCCAAGAACTTTGAATATTGATTTTGTAGGAACAAAACCCAACCAAGATCAGCCCCTAACCACCATGAAACTCACATCCATGATAACCACAAGCATGAAATCAGATTGTATTTTGCTAGCAATGGAGACGCCACTAAGTTGCCAAGCTTAGATAAGTCAATTTGAACTTGAAAAGAGGAATCCCTCCCTCACAAGAAATTTAGCCATAGCCAAAGCTTAAAAGCTTGAAAGCTTGATGAAAATGTCGTGAATGTTATTGCAAAGAAGAAGAAAATAAAGTTTAAATAGGTTACAAAGAGAAACCCTAAAGGTGTGAATGGACAAAAATGTCCCTAAAGTGAAATTACCAAAAGACCTAAAAACTACCCAAAGCTTTCACTCAAGCACGTCCCCAAAAGTCTTTTCCCACCTAAAGTAGCTTAAAAAAATGATTAGAAACTAATCTAACTTAAGCTAATTTGAGGTGCTTACATCAAATAGTAAATTGACGTGCTTAGTCAATAAGGTTCTAAGCATAATTAACCTTAATGACCTGGTCAACTAGCTTAATTACATCATAAATAAAGTCAACATGTCGAGCAAAAATGACAAAAATGCCCCAATTTGGCCGAATTCAACATAGTCCCAAAATAGGTCAAATTGGGTCAAAAGGGTGCTGGTGCTGAAGCTGCTCTGCTATGCTTCAGTCTGACTGATCTGGGTCAAATGAAATAGCTTGGGGACCTCTCTGGTTATGCCCATATGTGTCTCTGGTGTGCACTTGACTTGGTTACTGTAACTGGTCACATAGCCCTGAGCTAGTCCCGCAAAGGCCTCTCTGATCTTCTTTGCTCTTTGGCGTGTGATTGGACCTGTTGGCAACTGCATGGGTTCCTCCAAGTTGTTAGCTGCATCCTGTAATGTCTCTGGTATGGTTGGACTCATGTCATTCCCTCATTGTTGAAAATGATTCGACCTTGAATCTGAACCTGCATCAAAATGAGTTAAGTCAGAAACATTAAAGTAGCAGATACGTTGTACTTACCTTGAAAATCCAGCTTATATGGATTGTCTTTAATCCGTTCCAAGACTTGATATAGAACATCCCCTCTTGGTTGCAACTTGGATCTTCGTTATGCTTGTATCCTTTCCTCTTGCATATAAAGCCACACCCAATTGCCGGGGTCAAACACAATGCGTTGGAAACCTATTATTATTCTCACCAACTCTGTCTTTCCCTTATCATTCATACTCCCAAGCTTAATAACAATCAAAGATAATAAATCCATAGGAGTTATGGTGTGTTTACTTGAGGGTAATGGGAATGGAGGAGTGAGAATCATTTCCATTAAGGTTGTTTACTTCCAAAAATTGAATAAAAATGGGAATTAGAATGAGTGTGGGGCCCATAAATTTGGGAAAGGGAAATGAGAATCACATTCCCACCACCCCCATAGGAATGGGATTCTCATTTCCATTATTGATGGAAATTACAATATTATCCATAAGATAATTAATATTAATTTATAAATAATAAATAAAATATATTAATAATTAATCAATAATTAATAATTAATAAAAAAATAATATTTACTATTTTAATAAAATAATAATTTAATAAAATATATATTAATATTTACTTAATTTAACACATTAATAATTAATTAATAAAGTAATAATTAATTAATACTTAATTTATAAATAATAAATAAAATTAATAATATTTAATAATAAAATAATATTTAACTTTTCAATAAAAATAATAATTTAATATTTAGTAATTTAATACAATAATAAAGTAATAATTAATTAATACTTAAATAATAAATAATTAATAAAAATTATTAATCAGTAATTAATAATAAAATAATATTTAATATTTTAATAAAAGAATAATTTAACATTGAATATTTTAATACATCAAAAATTAATAATAATTAATAAATAAAAAATTAATATATAATTATAACTAAGGGTATTTTTGTAACTTTTTAACAATCGATTGGACGATGATATTGAAATATAAAAGAATCATACTTGACCACTTGTACCTGCGATGAAAAAAGCATAAATAATAGAGAAAATGTTATGGAAAAACTTCACTACCACATCTACTTTCTTTTCACCAGCTCGCACAGCTTCATCATCACTCATGGCCACTATCTCAACCATACTTGCAAAGACCTCCTCACACACTTGCTCAGCTTCACTATGTTTTTCAACCTCAAAGCACACTACCTAACAAGTGTTTACTCCCTCAATGCTCAAGATCTCACAAGCATTTTCACTCAACATGTCACTTATAACACAATTCACAACATTCAAGGCCTCACAAGTGTTTTCATTCGCTATGCCCTCAACATCACAAGTGTTTCTCACTTCATTACACACAACTTCAATAGCTTTTGGTTGTTGAGTACTCTCTTCATTCACTGCATATTTAGTTACCTTCCAAGTCTTTTTCCATTTCTCATAAGATCTTCTATAATCACTCATAATATCTTGGATATCACTTTTGAAAGTATCCAAAACCTCGATCTTATCATCAATGGTTAAACTTGGACCTGCCATCTCAACACTAAACAAATAGATTAGAAATAATAAAAAGCAAAACAAATATGTAAATCCTCACATTCTCACGTGTTTACACTCGAATGATATCACTCCACTCGTGTTTGCACTCTATTGGCTTTCACCCGATACTTTGCTCACACTCACTGCCTTTTACCACTATTGAGTTCTTCCTCAATTCAATTACAAATCAACTCAATTCCCATAATGGTCAACTAAGGTGTAGTCCATAAACTAGCAGAAACACAAAGAACCAATAATGTATATAGTGCAGGTGGAATAATGCGAATAAGAATAGTAATCATCAAGACCCAATCAAAGAGACTTAAGCTAGAGTGCACGAAATAAGAAAAAAGACGAGTTAGCTAAATGCACAAACAAACAAACAAACAAGCACTCAATGTGACACTTAGCCAATCTTGTGATCACTCGCTATTGTTTTTGTCTCACTCTTTTTTTTGTCTCTCACACTCAAAGTGTATACAAAGCAAATGAAATACAATGCAAATAACAAGATTACCACATTCGGTAATTTTCAAGTTATATCCTCAATACATATAAATACAACTCAAATGACAATGTAACTCATATAATCAATTCGACAATGTGGTAATATCTACCTTTCAACTTGCAAATAAGTATAAATGATCTAATTACAATGTAACTAACTCAATTTCCAATTCAGCCAAGTCAAATTACAAGCTAAGTAAATAGTTTTTGCAAGCAACTAGGTGATGCAGCTATTTGCCTCTTCAAGCACCTTAAAAACAAATGATTACACACAAGTTCCCATGTCAAGCTAATGATGAATTTATTGCCTCTTCACTTATAATAACAATATTTCAAGAGGTGGCAAGTGATACTTGCTTGGATACACACGAATTTAGTGCAAATTTGTTGTACTCAACCTTGCTTCACTTGATTCTTCAACATTAACAACAGAAATCAGCAAGATAACAATGATACAACTCACTCCAATCACCAAATTTGGTGCATTCAGATTTGTTTCATCAATTACACAATCACATTCATCAATAATGCACTCAATCTTTCTTCTTTTTTTTTTCACTCAAACTCACAAGATTGTGCTAACTTCACAAGAATGCAAACAAGTAAGCTCACGTAAATACCAAGATGAATTATGTCAATTCTGATTTTTTGCAAAGTTGATATAAATAATACCTATGGAAACAGCACTAATTGCATGTATTCAACAATAGCAAGACAAGATATATCAATAAATCCCACTAGGTCGAATCTGATCTGATTCTTTTTTTTTTTGGATTTTTGACACTAATAACTTAATAACAATGTTAAACACGTCCTAGTAACTTACAATTAACAACTAAACATTTGATTCACGCAAAGAACAAAAAAGCCCCAATTTCTGACCTAAGTAGACAAAGCTTAACTCAAAGAAATACTCATGATCAATCAAAAAAACACTCAAGGCAGAATGTTATTCATGATATTTTGATCACAAATCAACAAGAATCAGCAAGAAACAACAAGAAAGAACAAAGAACACACAAGAACACCAATGGCCGAAACTTGAGGACAAATTCCTTAATGGCCGAAATCAACAACAACAACAAAAACAAAGATGAATACAAGATTAAACAACAAAAAGGATAGGAAATCAGACCTCAGAACCCTAAGCTCATGATACCAAATGACAAGAACTCACTTGGGTTGGAAACTAAGTAAACCCCCAAGCATCTTTCTCAAAACCCTAAGAACTTTGAATACTGATTTTGTAGGAACAAAACCCAACCAAGATCAGCCCTTAACCACCATGAAACTCACGTCCATGATAACCACAAGCATGAAATCCGATTGTATTTTGCTAGTAATGGAGACGCCACTAAGTTGCCAAGCTTAGATAAGTCAATTTCAACTTGAAAAGGGTAATCCCTCCCTCACAAAAAATTTAGCCATAGCCAAAGCTTAAAAGCTTGAAAGTTTGATGAAAATGTCGTAAATGTTATTGCAAAAAGAGAAGAAAACAAAGTTTAAATAGGTTACAAAGAGAAACCCTAAATGTGTGAATGGACAAAAATGTCCCTAAAGTTAAATTACCAAAAGACCTAAAAATTACCCAAAGCTTTCACTCAAGCATGTTCCCAAAAGTCTTTTCCCACCTAAAGTAGCTTAAAACAATGATTAGAAACTAATCTAACTTAAGCTAATTTGAGGTGCTTACATCAAATAGTAAATTGACGTGCTTACTCAATAAGCAAGGTTCTAAGCATAATTAACCCTAATGACCTGGTCAACTAGCTTAATTACATCATAAATAAAGTCAACATGTTGAGCACAAATGACAAAAATGCCCCTATTTGGCCGAATTCAACATAGTCCCAAAATAGGTCAAATTGGGTCAAAAGGGTGCTGGTGCTGAAGCTGCTATGCTATGCTTCAGTCTGAGCTGAGCTGGGTCAAATGAAATAGCTTGGAGACCTCTCTGGTTATGCCTATATGTGTCTCTGGTGTGCACTTGACTTGGTTGCTGTAACTGGTCACATAGCCCTGAGCTAGTCCCGCAAAGGCCTCTCTGATCTTCTTTGCTTTTTGGCGTGTGATTGGACCTGTTGGCAACTGCATGTGTTCCTCCAAGTTGTTAGCTGCATCCTGTAATGTCTCTGGTGTGGTTGGACTCATGTCATTCCCTCATTGTTGAAAATGATTCGACCTCGAATCTGAACCTGGATCAAAATCACTTAAGTCAGAAACATTAAAAGTAGCAGATACGTTGTACTTACCTTGAAAATCCAGCTTATATGCATTGTCGTTAATCCGTTCCAAGACTTGATATAGATCATCCCCTCTTGGTTGCAACTTGGATCTTCGTTATGCTTGTATCTTTTCCTCTTGCATATAAAGCCACACCCAATTGCCGGGGTCAAACATAATGCGTTGGAAACCTAGTATTCTCACCAACTCTGCCTTATTGAATAAAAAATCCATATGAGTTATGGTGTGTTTACTTGAGGGTAATGAGAATTAAGGAATAAGAATCATTTCCATTAAGGTTGTTTACTTCCTAAAATTGAATAAAAATGGGAATGGGAATGAGAGTGGAGCCCCATAAATTTGGGAATGGGGAATGAGAATCCCATTCCCACCACCCCCATGGGAATGAGATTCCCATTCCCATTATTGATGGGAAATTACAATATTATCCCTAAGATAATTAATATTAATTTATAAATAAAAAATAAAAAATATTAATAATTAATCAATAATTAATAAGAAATAATATTTACTATTTTAATAAAATAATAATATAATAAAAAATATATTAATATTTACTTAATTTAATACATTAATAATTACTTAATAAAGTAATACTTAATTAATACTTAATTTATAAATAATAAATAAAATAAATAATATTTAATAATAAAATAATATTTAACTTTTCAATAAAAATAATAATTTAATATTTAGTAATTTAATACATTAATAAATAATAATTAATTAATATTTAAATAATCAATAATTAAAAAAATTATTAATCAATAATTAATAATAAAATAATATTTAATATTTTAATAAAAGAATAATTTAACATTGAATAATTTAATACATCAAAAATTAATAATAATTAATAAATAATAAATTAATATATAATTATAACTAATAGTATTTTTGTAACTTTTTAACAATCCATTCCGATTACTGGACAAGGTAAACACATCAATGATAATACTACTTCATTCAGATTCTGATTCCTACAGTTAAGTAAACAACTTATTCTGATTCCGATTTGTCATTCCCATTCCAGCTCATTCCGATTCCATCTCATTCCGATTACGAGTACGTAAATGCACCATTAAAGAATTAGAATTAGAATCAATCTCATATGGCAAGTAAAAACTAGAAGAATGAATGCATCTATTATATGCAAACTCTGGCCCCGCTATTGCGTTTGTGATCTTCTTAGCTCTTTGGCGTGTGATTGGGCCTGTTGGCAATTGCAAAGGCTCTAATGTTCCTTGGGTGACAGCATTCATGTCAAATGTTGTCCCATGGATCATGTCATTCTCCCTCTCTTGAAATAGATCGTCCTCGAATCCAAACCCGGATCATAGATAGTTATGACAAAATCGATTGGATGATGATATTGAAATATGAAAGAATCATACTTGACCACTTGTACCTGCGATGAAAAAGCATAAATAATAGAGAAAATGTTATGGAAAAACTTCACTACCACATCTACTTTCTTTTCACCAGCTCGCACAGCTTCATCATCACTCATGGCCATTACCTCAACCATACTTGCAAAGACCTCCTCACACACTTGCTCAGCTTCACTCTGTTTTTCAACCTCAAAGCACACTACCTAACAAGTGTTTACTCCCTCAATGCTCACGATCTCACAAGCATTTCCACTCACCATGTCACCTATAACACAATTCACAACATTCAAGGCCTCACAAGTGTTTTCATTCGCTATGCACTCAACATCACAAGTGTTTCTCACTTCATTACACACAACTTCAATAGCTTTTGGTTGTCGAGTACTCTCTTCATTCACTACATATTTAGTTACCTTCCAAGTCTTTTTCCATTTCTCATAAGATCTTCTATAATCACTCATAATATCTTGGATATCACTTTTGAAAGTATCCAAAACCTCGATCTTATCATAAATGGTTAAACTTGGACCTGCCATCTCAGCACTAAACAAACAGATTAGAAATAATAAAAAGCAAAACAAATATGTAAATCCTCACAATCTCACTTGTTTACACTCGAATGATATCACTCCACTCGTGTTTGCACTCTATTGGCTTTTACCCGATACTGTGCTCACACTCACTGCCTTTTACCACTATTGAGTTCTTCCTCAATTCAATTACAAATCAACTCAATTCCCATAATGGTCAAGTGTAGTCCACAAACTAGCAGAAACACAAAGAACCAATAATGTATATAGTTGTAGGCATTGCGTTTTTGCATGTGCAACCCGATGATGAGTCTCAGTTGGAGGCACTACCTTTTAAGTCACGGAAGTCGCGAGAAACGGATATCGGAAGGGGAAATTCAGGATGAGTATGCTATCAAAGTCGTTTTACGTGTTCATTGTTTCCGTTCGTGCTGCGTTCTTAAACACGTTCGAACGTCAGACAGATTGCGGGTGTTCATGTCGCGTTCGAATTGGCGTTCGAATAGTATCGGTATTTTTGGTTTTGCTGTTAGCCTTATGACCCGAGCCCATTTAGCCCACATGCACCCTAGCCTAGCCCAAGCCCACTTAAAACACACCCAAATTAAATCAAATATTAAGTTAAATATTAATTAGATAATATAATTAAATAAAATAATTAATTAAGTCATATACCAAATTAAATAAAACAAATAAAATCTAAATAATCACCTACCAAAATAAATAAAATATTTACCAAACATAAAATAAGTATATGCCTAATATAAACTAATCAAATATAATCATTCCTAACTAAATAATATATTTACCAATCTAAAATATTTGACTTCCTAATCAACACCAATCTAATCTTGTAACTTCCTAATTTATAATATTTTGTCCCCCCTCAATCTTGTGTATGCCATTCTTGAGAAGCCTAAATTAGAAACCAAGATCCTATTCCTTGTGAGACAAGGTGAAACCCTAGCCATTCTCTATATAAACAACCACCACCCAAAGCCTCTCCTCCCATCTCTAGTTCACGTTTTTCACAAGCAAAAGAAGCCAAAAATTTTGTCCACTCTCCATTCTCTAAAGTTCACACATACTACAAAGAAATAACACAAAAATTCTCTTCATCTCCTTCCCCTAATCACCGAAAATCATACTTCCATTTAGCAACCTAAATCACCCCAAAAGAAAACGTCAAAAACAGCAGCCATACACTCCCAAAACAGCAGAAAAACGACCTTAAAACAGTAGCCCAAAATCACCTTAAAACCGCAGCAAAAATACCCCAAAACAGCCCATAAATCACCTAAACCAGTAACTAAATAACTGTACTTTTAATCCTTAAAACAATAACTAAAAAACTGCACTTAAAGCCTTCAAAAAACACCAAAACAGTGACTTGAACAGGAAGCAGAAATACAGAGGAAACAGTAGCAAAGTGGAGGCCAAACAATAGCAAAACGGAGGCCAAACAGCAAGCAAAACAGCAAAACAGTGAGCCAAGACGCTAAACCAGTGAATCGGAGAAGTAGCGGTGTGATAGCCCTTCCGACGGCCGTGAAACGCGAGTTCGAAAGTCGACATAAAAGGTTAGACCTGAGGGTATTTTTCACATTCATTTTCTGTTTTATTTGTATTATTTATTGAATATTGCTTGCATGATTGTTATGATGAAATACATGTTGTGGCCCTTGAGTAGATAAATACGCATGGATTATGAGATATGGTATGTTGTGGCTTTGGAATAAAACGAAAAATGTGTCAACTCTCGCGGTATATCGGATGGAAACCCGGACATAAATTTCATAGCCGATTCCGAATGGACGGTAGTATGATCTGTACTCGGGATACAACTCAACGTACCGCTTGAGTAAATGACACTTTCTTTTGTCTTATATTGCTTTGATTTATTTATTTTTCGTCATTTGAATTCTGCATGTTACTTTTGTATGCGTGATTCAATCGAGCGCATGGGCTTAGTAAGTGCGATGAAAGGTCCCCTATTTGGAGGGGTTAAAATCCTTTACCACGATGCTTTGCGTCACCGGTTGATGTGTATTCGGTTGAATGCAAGATACGTTCAATCGGGCATACTAAGTTTGATATTATTGTTTTTTAATTCTTTGTATGCATGATTCAATCGAGCGCATGGGCTTAGTAAGTGCGATGAAAGGTCCCCTATTTGGAGGGGTTAAAATCCTTTACCACGATGTTTTGCCGCGCCGGTTGATATGTGTTCAGTTGAATGCAAGATAAGTTCAATCGGCAACCTACTAAGTTTGATATTATTGTTTTTTTAATTCTTTGTATGCATGATTCAATTGAGCGCATGGGCTTAGTAAGTGCGATGAAAGGTCCCCTATTTGGAGGGGTTAAAACCCTTTACCACGATGTTTTGCCGCGCCGATTGGTGTATACTCGATTGGATGCGAGATGAGTTCAATCGGATACGTGAGGTCCCACATTATGGATTTGTTTGTCTATGAATGTGTTGCATGCATCAGGTCTGGTTCCGTTCGAACGCGTTCTCGAACGCCACACAAACGTGAACCTTCTATTTACCGTTCGAACGCGTTCTCAAACGCTACGCGAACGCGCATGCATTTTCTTAGTTTCATCATGCATCAGGTCTGGTTCCGTTCGAACGCGTTCTCGAACGCCACACAAACGTGAACCTTCTGTTTACTGTTTGAACGGGTTCTCAAACACTACGCAAATGCGCACGTATTTTTTAGTGTTTCATGCATCATGTCTGGCTCCGTTCGAACGCGTTCTCGAACGCTATACGAACGCGAACCTTCTGTTTACTGTTCGAACGCGTTCTCGAATGCTACGCGAACGCGCACCCACTGAACTGAGTCCTTTTCATCAGATTTCATACATAATTGTTCCTAGTAGCTATCCCTTCGTATGATGAATCTGATTGCTTCTCTGTGTTATGCAAGATTGAGTAGGTATCATTCATCTGTATTATTCACATGTATGAGTACAATGTGTTTAATGTATTACAATTCATATATCCATGTCGTGATAACATTTGAGTATTATTTCTTGTGGTATATCGGACGGAAACCCAGACATAAATTCCGTAGCCGATTCCAAATGGACGGTAGTGCGGTCTGTACTTGGGATACAATTCCACGTACCACTTGGAAAAGTGCTCACATGTGTGCTTGTGTCCATATTAGTTATCTTCTTTTGCACCACGTCATAGCATGCCCACTTTAAATGCCTAATTGCATCCTTAAGTGTCTTTTTGCATTATGTACTTAGTTGACTCTTTTATTCACGCATGAACATATAATGGCTATTTGTTTATGTTTCTGCATGTATAAGTATGATATGTCTATGAAATCACATGTTCGATGTTATTTGATTCGCTTTTATGTGTGCCTGCGTGGTTATTGTGTGCTTGTGTTTCCATGAATACGATATGCCTATGAAGTTGTATGTTCGTTGTTATTTTGATGTACTTTCAAGCATGCAATCTTATAAGTGAAATATATGCAAATTTAGGTGTAAGTTTTATGTTTGCGCATATGAATTTAGAAGCATAATACTCTTGGAAATAAGTGTTACTTAAGCTTGATTAAATTATTACACAAATCTTTTCATTACAAGTGACATAAGTAAGGGACCATTCCGAACCCAACGGTTTGAGGTCTTCCCTTGCGAGGGGTGAGTGCGGCCTTAAATCTCATTTTCCCGGTTCGCACCGGGTGGCGACTCCATTATTCTCCGGTTTAGTCCCCCGTGGCTACTCCGTACTCCCAACCGGGCCGCGAGCCTGGGACAGCATGCGTTGTCCATTTTCTGTGTCCCACAATAGTGCAGGTGGAATAATGCGAATAAGAATAGTAATCACGAAGACTCAATCAAAGAGACTTAAGCTAGAGTGCACGGAATAAGAAAAAAGACGAGTTAGCTAAATGCGCAAACAAACAAGCAAGCACTCAATGTGACACTTAGCCAATCTTGTGATCACTCGCTATTGTTTTTGTCTCGCTATTTTCTTTTCATTTTTTTTCCTCTTTTTTTTTTGTCTTTCACACTCAAAGTGTATACAAAGCAAATGAAATACAATGCAAATAACAAGATTACCACATTCGGTAATTTTCAAGTTATATCATTAATACATATAAATACAACTCAAATGACAATGTAACTCATATAATCAATTCGACAATGTGGTAAAATCTACCTTTCAACTTGCAAATGAGTATAAATGATCTAGTTACAATGTAACTAACTCAATTTCCAATTCAGCCAAGTCAAATTACAAGCTAAGTAAATAGTTTTTGCTAGCAACGAGGTGATGCGGCTACTTGCCTCTTCAAGCACCTTAAAGCAAATGATTACACACAAGTTCCCATGTCAAGCTAATGATGAATTTATTGCCTTTTCACTTATAATAACAATATTTCAAGAGGTGGCAAGTGATACTTGCTTGGATACACAATAATTTAGTGCAAATTTGTTGCACTCAACCTTGCTTCACTTGATTCTTCAACATTAACAACACAAATCAGCAAGTTAACAATGATACAACTCACTCCAATCACCAAATTTGGTGCATTCAGATTTGTTTCATCAATTACACATTCACATTCATCAATAATGCACTCAATCTTTCTTTTTTTTTTTTCACTCAAACTCACAAGATTGTGCTAACTTCACAAGAATGCAAACAAGTAAGCTCACGTAAATACCAAGATGAATGATGTCAATTTTGATTTTTCACAAAGTTGATATAAATAATACCTATGGAAACAACACTAATTGCATGTATTCAACAATAGAAAGACAAGATATATCAATAAATCTCACTAGGTCGAATCCGATCTGATTCTTTTTTTTTTTGGATTTTTGACACTAATAACTTAATAACAATGTTAAACACGTCCTAGTAACTTACAATTAACAACTAAACACTTGATTCACGCAAAGAATAAGAAAGCCCCAATTTTGACCAAAGTAGACAAAGCTTAACTCAAAGAAATATTCATGATCAATCAAAAAAACGCTCAAGGAAGAATGTTATACATGATATTTTGATCACAAATCAACAAGAATCAGCAAGAAACAACAAGAAGGAACAAAGAACACACAAGAACACCAATGGCCGAAACTTGAGGACAGATTCCTTAATGGCTGAAATCAACAACAACAACAAAAACAAAGATGAATACAAGATTAAACAACAAAAATGATAGGAAATCAGACCTCAGAACCCTTAGCTCATGATACCAAATGACAAGAACTCACTTGGGTTGGAAAGTAAGCAAACCCCCAAGCATCTTTCTCAAAACCCCAAGAACTTTGAATACTGATTTTGTAGGAACAAAACCCAACCAATATCAGCCCCTAACCACCATGAAACTCACGTCCATGATAACCACAAGCATGAAATCCGATTGTATTTTGCTAGTAATGGAGACGCCACTAAGTTGCCAAGCTTAGATAAGTCAATTTGAACTTGAAAAGGGGAATCCCTCCCTCACAAGAAATTTAGCCATAGCCAAAGCTTAAAAGCTTGAAAGTTTGATGAAAATGTCGTGAATGTTATTGCAAAAAGAGAAGAAAACAAAATTTAAATAGGTTACAAAGAGAAACCCTAAAGGTGTGAATGGACAAAAATGTCCCTAAAGTGAAATTGCTAAAGACCTAAAAATTACCCAAAGCTTTCACTCAAGCATGTCCCCAAAAGTATTTTCCCACCTAAAGTAGCTTAAAACAATGATTAGAAACTAATCTAACTTAAGCTAATTTGAGGTGCTTATATCAAATAGTAAATTGACGTGCTTACTCAATAAGCAAGGTTCTAAGCATAATTAACCCTAATGACCTGGTCAACTAGCTTAATTACATCATAAATAAAGTCAACATGTAGAGCACAAATGACAAAAATGCCCCTATTTGGTCGAATTCAACATTGTCCCAAAATAGGTCAAAAGGGTGTTGGTGCTGAAGCTGCTCTGCTATGCTTCAGTCTGAGCTGAGCTGGGTCAAATGAAATAGCTTGGAGACCTCTCTGGTTATGCCTATATGTGTCTCTGGTGTGAACTTGACTTGGTTGCTGTAACTGGTCACATAGCCCTGAGCTAGTCCCGCAAAGGCCTCTCTGATCTTCTTTGCTCTTTGGCGTGTGATTGGACCTGTTGGCAACTGCATGTGTTCCTCCAAGTTGTTAAATGCATCTTGTAATGTCTCTGGTGTGGTTGGACTCTTGTCATTCCCTCATTGTTGAAAATGATTCGACCTCGAATCTGAACCTGGATCAAAATGAGTTAAGACAGAAACATTAAAAGTAGCAGATACGTTGTACTTACCTTGAAAATCCAGCTTATATGCATTATCGTTAATCTGTTCCAAGACTTGATATAGATCATCCCCTCTTGGTTGCAACTTGGATCTTCGTTATGCTTGTATCTTTTCCTCTTGCATATAAAGCCACACCCAATTGCCGGGGTCAAACATAATGCGTTGGAAACCTATTATTCTCACCAACTCTGCCTTATTGAATAATAAATCCATATGAGTTATGGTGTGTTTACTTGAGGGTAATGAGAATGGAGGAATGAGAATCATTTCCATTAAGCTTGTTTACTTCCTAAAATTGAATAAAAATGGGAATGGGAATGAGAGTGGGGCCCCATAAATTTGGGAATGGGGAATGAGAATCCCATTCCCACCACCCCCATGGGAATGGGATTCCCATAACCATTATTGATGGGAAATTACAATATTATCCCTAAGATAATTAATATTAATTTATAAATAATAAATAAAATATATTAATAATTAATCAATAATAATAAAAAATAATATTTACAATTTTAATAAAATAATAATTAATAAAAAATATATTAATATTTACTTAATTTAATACATTAATATTAATTAATAAAGTAATACTTAATTAATACTTAATTTATAAATAATAAATAAAATATATAATAATTAATCAATAATTAATAAAAAATAATATTTACAATTTTAATAAAATAATAATTTAATATTTAGTAATTTAATACTTTAATAAAGTAATAATTAATTAATATTTAAATGTTTTTTAATTTAATAAAATTTATTAATCAATAATTAATAATAAAATAATACTTAATATTTTAATAAAAGAATAATTTAACATTGAATAATTTAATACATCAAAAATTAATAATAATTAATAAATAATAAATTAATATATAATTATAACTAATGGTATTTTTGTAACTTTTTAACAATCCATTCCGATTACTGGACAAGGTAAACACATCAATGATAATACTGCTTCCTTCAGATTCTGAATCCTACAGTTAAGTAAACAACTTATTCTGATTCCGATTTATCATTCTCATTCCAGCTCATTCCGATTCCATTTCATTCCGATTCCATCTCATTCCGATTACGAGTACGTAAACGCACCATTAAAGAATTAGAATTAGAATCAATCTCATATGACAAGTAAAAACTAGAAGAATGAATGCATCTATTATATGCAAACTCTGGCCCCGCTATTGCGTTTGTGATCTTCTTAGCTCTTTGGCGTGTGATTGGGCCTGCTGGCAATTGCAAAGGCTCTAATGTTCCTTGGGTGACAGCATTCGTGTCAAATGTTGTCCCTTGGATCATGTCATTCTCCCTCTCTTGAAATAGATCGTCCTCGAATCCAAACCCGGATCATAGATAGTTATGACAAAATCGATTGGACGATGATATTGAAATATAAAAGAATCATACTTGACCACTTGTACCTGCGATGAAAAAGCATAAATAATAGAGAAAATGTTATGGAAAAACTTCACTACCACATCTACTTTCTTTTCACCAGCTCGCACAGCTTCATTATCACTCATGGCCAATATCTCAACCATACTTGCAAAGACCTCCTCACACACTTGCTCAGCTTCACTATGTTTTTCAACCTCAAAGCACACTACCTAACAAGTGTTTACTCCCTCAATGCTCACGATCTCACAAGCATTTTCACTCACCATGTCACTTATAACACAATTCACAACATTCAAGGGCTCACAAGTGTTTTCATTCGCTATGCACTCAACATCACAAGTGTTTCTCACATCATTACACACAACTCCAATAGCTTTTGTTTGTTGAGTACTCTCTTCATTCACTGCATATTTAGTTACCTTCCAAGTCTTTTTCCATTTCTCATAAGATCTTCTATAATCACTCATAATATCTTGGATATCACTTTTGAAAGTATCCAAAACCTCGATCTTATCATCAATGGTTAAACTTGGACCTACCATCTTAACACTAAACAAACAGATTAGAAATAATAAAAAGCAAAATAAATATGTAAATCCTCACAATCTCACGTGTTTACACTCGAATGATATCACTCCACTCGTGTTTGCACTCTATTGGCTTTTACCCGATACTGTGCTCACACTCACTGCCTTTTACCACTATTGAGTTCTTCCTCAATTCAATTACAAATCATCTTAATTCCCAGAATGGTCAACTAAGGTGTAGTCCACAAACTAGCAGAAACACAAAGAAATAATAATGTATATAGTGCATGTGGAATAATGCGAATAAGAATAGTAATCACGAAGACTCAATCAAAGAGACTTAAGCTAGAGTGCACGGAATAAGAAAAAAGACGAGTTAGCTAAATGCGCAAACAAACAAGCAAGCACTCAATGTGACACTTAGCCAATCTTGTGATCACTCACTATTGTTTTTGTCTCACTCTTTTCTTTTCTTTTTTTTTTCCTCTTTTTTTTTTTTGTCTCTCACACTCAAAGTGTATACAAAGCAAATGAAATACAATGCAAATAACAAGATTACCACATTCGGTAATTTTCAAGTTATATCCTTAATACATATAAATACAACTCAAATGACAATGTAACTCATATAATCAATTCAACAATGTGGTAATATCTACCTTTCAACTTGCAAATAAGTATAAATGATCTAGTTACAATGTAACTAACTCAATTTCCAATTCATCCAAGTCAAATTACAAGCTAAGTAAATAGTTTTTGCAAGCAACTAGGTGATGCAGCTACTTGCCTCTTCAAGCACCTTAAAAACAAATGATTACACACAAGTTCCCATGTCAAGCTAATGATGAATTATAATAACAATATTTCAAGAGGTTGCAAGTGATACTTGCTTGGATACACACGAATTTAGTGCAAATTTGTTGCACTCAACCTTGCTTCACTTGATTCTTCAACATTAACAACACAAATCAGCAAGATAACAATGATACAACTCACTCCAATCACCAAATTTGGTGCATTCAGAGTTGTTTCATCAATTACACATTCACATTCATCAATAATGCACTCAATCTTCTTTTTTTTTTCACTCAAACTCACAAGATTGTGCTAACTTCACAAGAATGCAAACAAGTAAGCTCACGTAAATACCAAGATGAATGATGCCAATTTTGATTTTTTGCAAAGTTGATATAAATAATACCTATGGAAACAACACTAATTGCATGTATTCAACAATAGCAAGACAAGATATATCAATAAATCTCACTAGGTCGAATCTGATCTGATTCTTTTTTTTTTTGGATTTTTGACACTAATAAGTTAATAACAATGTTAAACACGTCCTAGTAACTTACAATTAACAACTAAACACTTGATTCATGCAAAGAACACAAAAGCCCCAATTTTAACCTAATTAGACAAAGCTTAACTAAAAGAAATACTCATGATCAATCAAAAAAACACTCAAGGCAAAATGGTATTCATGATATTTTGATCACAAATCAACAAGAATCAGCAAGAAACAACAAGAAAGAACAAAGAACACACAAGAACACCAATGGCCGAAACTTGAGGACAAATTCCTTAATGGCCGAAATCAACAACAACAACAAAAACAAAGATGAATACAAGATTAAACAACAAAAAGGATAGGAAATCAGACCTCGGAACCCTAAGCTCATGAAACCAAATGACAAGAACTCACTTGGGTTGGAAACCAAGCAAACCCCCAAGCATCTTTCTCAAAACCCCAAGAACATTGAATACTGATTTTGTATGAACAAAACCCAACCAAGATCATCCCCTAACCACCATGAAACTCACGTCCATGATAACCACAAGCATGAAATCAGATTGTATTTTGCTAGCAATGGAGACGCCACTAAGTTGCCAAGCTTAGATAAGTCAATTTGAACTTGAAAAGGGGAATCCCTCCCTCACAAGAAATTTAGCCATAGCCAAAGCTTAAAAGCTTGAAAGTTTGATGAAAATGTCGTGAATGTTATTGAAAATAAGAAGAAAACAAAGTTTAAATAGGTTACAAAGAGAAACCCTAAAGGTGTGAATGGACAAAAAATGTCCCTAAAGTGAAATTTCCAAAAGACCTAAAAACTACCCAAAGCTTTCACTCAAACACGTCCCCAAAAGTCTTTTCCCACCTAAAGTAGCTTAAAACAATGGTTAGAAACTAATCTAACTTAAGCTAATTTGAGGTGCTTACATCAAATAGTAAATTGACGTGCTTACTCAATAAGCAAGGTTCTAAGCATAATTAACCCTAATGACCTGGTCAACTAGATTAATTACATCATTAATAAAGTCAACATATCGAGCACAAATGAAAAAAATGCCCCCATTTGGCCGAATTCAATATATTTCCAAAATAGGTCAAATATGGTCAAAAGGGTGCTGGTGCTGAAGCTGCTCTTCTATGCTTCAGTCTGAGCTGATCTAGGTCAAATGAAATTGCTTGGGGACCTCTCTGGTTATGCCCATATGTGTCTCTGGTGTGCACTTGACTTGGTTGCTGTAACTGGTCACATAGCCCTGAGCTAGTCCCGCAAAGGCCTCTCTGATCTTCTTTGCTCTTTGGCGTGTGATTGGAGCTGTTGGAAACTGTATGGGTTCCTCCAAGTTGTTAGCTGCATCCTGTAATGTCTCTGGTGTGGTTGGATTCATGTCACATATCTTATGAGCAATAGAATTAACTACCTTGAAAGGAAGTTTCTTGCCAACAAAATTGCCAACAAAAGTATTCTTCCATAACAAACTACCTTCCTCCGCAACATCCAAATGAGGGAAAACTTTAATACGTCCATCAATAACATTTGGTTTAATAAACTCAAGTGCAACGGAGCTAGATGAAGAAAACCGGTTCCCCTCACCATTTGAACCACCAAGAATATACGCATAACTAGAGGTTCCATTCACATTTTTTCCATTTTTAGACTTATCCACAACACCATGGTTAAAACGTGCCACGTCAGCAGCCACTTCAGATGCCACCACACCACACTTATCTTTGGAAATAAAATTAACATCAGCCCTCCCATTTAAATTCGGCCCCATCACATTAATGCCAAGCTTATCATGTCTTTGCAAAGGAGGGAAATCACAATTAAAGCTTTCCATATTTACAATTGGGTATGGAAGTTCAGTCAGGGTTACTTCATAAAATGGCTCTTAATCAGGGTTTCCAATTCCATGGGCGGTGTTCTAAGGACTGTCTCACTCATCTTTGCTTTGCAGATGACCTTATGATTTTTTGTAAAGCTATGCATCCTCGGTTTCCTTGATCAAGAATTGTCTCGGGCAGTTCAGTGGTTTATCAGGTTTAATCCCGAATCCAGCTAAAAGTCATTTATTCTCCTCTGGTATCTCTTCTACCCTTCAGGGCCAGCTGCGTCATGTTCTGGGCTTCCAAGAAGGGATTCTTCCAGTGCAGTATCTAGGAGTCATTTTGATTTCTACTAAACTCCGGGCCTCAGATTGTGCTTCTCTTGTGGATCGTATTGTTATACGTGCTAAGAGTTGGAGTAGTGAGTTTCTCTCTTATGCGGGGCGGCTTCAGCTCATTAAGTCTGTTTTATTCTCCATTCAAGTTTATTGGTCTTCTTTATTTATTCTTCCTAAGTCTGTTATTAGGAAGGTGGAGACGATTCTCCGTTCTTTCCTTTGGAAGGGTAGTGAGCTCACCTCTTCTAGGGCGAGAGTGGCTTGGAGTAGAGTTTGTTTACCTCTAAAGGATGTGGGCTGGGGATTAAGAGATTGGATACTTGGAATAAAGCGGCTATTGTTAAGCACATTTGGTTTCTTTGTTCTGGCCAGGTTTCTTCTTGGTCGAATTGGGTTCAGTCTTATTTGTTGAGGGGGAGAAGTTTTTGGGAGGTGCCTTGCTCTACAGATTGCTCTTGGAGCTGGCGTAAGATTTTAGAGCTTCGTTCTTGGTCCCGGCGGCGGATGAGAGTTAAGATTGGAAATGGTGAGAAGACTTTATTGTGGTTTGATTTTTGGCATCCTATGGGTCCGATTGTGGATACGTTGGGTGAGAGAGTGATTTATGACTCTAGCTTGGATAAGATGGCTACAGTTCATTCCATTATTTCTGATTCATCTAGGTCTGCTGCCCTTGTTGATTTGGCTCGGGTCCATCTTCCGAATCCTTCTAGTATAAGGGAGGATGAGCTGGTTTATGAGGATGATAGTAGATGGAGATTTTCAGTGGATAGTGCCTGAAATGCCATGCGGATGAGGGGAACCTTGGTGCATTGGTCTCGAGTTGTTTGGTTCCGGAAGGCCATTCCCCGCCATTCCTTTTTGCTTTGAATGTCTATACAGGGAGGCCTTTGTACTCAGGATAGTTTGATGAGGTTCGGTATCTTTGCTTGCTCGCGTTGTATTCTCTGTGGTTGTTCAAGTGAGGATATCGATCATCTTTTCTTCCAGTACTTCTTCTCTTCGAGGATCTGGTCTACTGTGATGGCTTTGTGTGGGTTAGATTGGAGTTGCCGAGATTGGCTTCAGACTGTTGAGTGGATGTGTTAGTTTTCTGATGCCTCTTTACATCATCTTCTTGTTCGGTTGTCTTTTACTGCGTCAGTTTACCATATTTGGAGGGAGAGGAATGCCCGCACTCATGATGCGCATATTCGGCCTGTTTTCTGTTCTGCTTAGTGATATTGTTTTTGATGTTCGGAATCGTGTTAGCTTTTTAAGGAAGGTGAATCCATCTTATGACAATAAATGGCTTCACCTATCCTGGCACTTGCCCGATGACATCTTCTATTGATCTTATTTTGCTTGTAGCCTTTCGGCTTTTGTTCTAGGAGGGCCTGTCCTCTCTAGTAGTCTGGGGTATGCCCATTTGCTCTTGTATAGTTTTCTTTTGGTTAATACACTTACTTTATCCAAAAAAAAAATATTTATTACCATTATCAATTCGCCCATTAATACTCCCTTTAATACGATCAGATTTTAAATCAGATTTATTAGCATTACTTTAGTATTTATATTAATGAGGTATGATGTATGAAATATTACTTTAATATTTATGTTAATTTTAAGTTTCTTTCATTATTTTTTAATTATGTATTATTGATTAAAATGTTTTATACTGATATTAAATCATGTAAAAATAATTAAATAATATTTCAGCAAAACAAATCATCAGATTTTCCACCAAATATATAATTCTATTCAAATTTAAAATTGAAAAATTTAAATTCAAATTCCTAAGAATTACGATACTAATATGTCATAATTTAATGACATATTAGTGTCATAAATTTAATTTTTAATGACATATATATGTCATAAAATCAAAGACTTATGACATTTATGCATCATAAATTTATGATATTTAGGTGACAATTTTAAATGTCAAAAAATCGTCATAAAAAATCATCATAAAAACATGACATAGTAAATTTTGACAGTTTTAAAACTATAATAAAATAACATTTATGACGATTTTAAACCGTCATAAATCACAGTTTTTCTAGTAGTGACACAACTTGAACTGTAATATATATCAGTTTCAATTCAACTTTTGGAACTAAATTGTAAATAACTACAGAAAAATAGAATCCTAGAAGTTAATTGTAAGTGTTAGGGACTGATATTGGTGATGTTTTGGCACTTGATATATCAACTGGTCAGTTGATGTGGAGACTAATTGACCATCTATAACATCCCCGATCTGGAAGATGTTACTGGCAGGGGATAGACCATACTAACCCCATAAGCCTCTAACTTTATAACCATAGACAAATACTAATATTATTTTCTTTAATTGATTATGCTATATGTGGGACCGTAGCCCAACCTCAAAATTATTACATACATCTCAACATCTGAACTGAAAACTCAATAATACACTTTTATAATGACTGTCTACAAGTCAAATACTAATACAAAACTTTTAGTTGACTTTGACTGACTCACACTCTATCTAACTTATACTGGTGGACTCCATCCCTAGTGACTGCAACAGTATCTGTCCTCCAAAGCTTGTCCTCCGAGAAACATGCAAAATAAGAAAATTGGGAGTTGAGGGGTTAGATCGTCGTACGATCTAAGTGAGTGGACGAAAAACTGAAATACTGATATGAAATCATTTGATTCTAAAATCAAAACTTCAAAGTAATGACTTATAAGAAAACTCTCTATCTGAAAACTTTACTGGAAATCTCTTTTATAAGACTTAACCTTTCTGAAAACTACTTTCTGAAAACTGCTTTTTAAAATCTGGTCTCTGAAAACTATTTCCTGAAACTCTGATACCTGAAAACTCTTTTCTGAAAATCTGATGTCTGAGTACTAATCTGTATATGAAAACTTGGTGTATGAGGGCGTTACGTATCATCGTCCTCTCATACGCCTAACTAGAACCAGTAGTGCAAATCCATGACTTTGGGGCGTTATGTATCGCCGTCCCCCAAAGCATGCCACTACTGTCCCTGAAACTGGTGGTCTTGGGGCGTTACGTATCGCTGTCCCCCAAACCAAAAAACTAGAACTGGGGGTGCGGATCTATGCTACCCTTCAAGCTCTGAAACTAGGGTCTAGGGCATTACGTATCGTCGTCCCCCTAGCACTGAACTAGGATCTGGGGGCGTTACGTATCGCCGTCCCCCCAGTCCTCTACATGTGCACATGTCCTCTGTTCGTCAATTCCAGGCTATCTCAAGTTACATACTGGGGTGATTTTTTCCCCATGCCCCGAAAACATAAAACTCATGCTTTGAATCTCAACTATATAAAATATTTTCTGAAAAATATATTTCTTTTCTCAAAAGTAACTTTGCATGAATTAACTGTAATAGAAAATCATCTACGCCCTATAGCGTAAGAATTTAAGTTTGAATCAAAAATAACAAAATAAAGGTCAATTTAAAAGAAAAGTGTCCTCTCCTTGTTTGGAGTTCCGCTAGCCTTTTATCACTTCGCTGAAGAACTTGTGTTTCCTGTGATGATCTATCATCAGATAAACTAAATTAGAATTGGACTAAGAAATGCATTCGGAATTAGACTAAGATTTCTTATTCAAGTAAACGTTTTAACTTTGAAGGTATTGTACAGATATTATGATGTATCATGAACATACGAATTAATACGGGACTTATAGGGTAGCCCCTAACGTGTATGGGTGACACTAAAATGGTTGGAAACGAACTTAAGGAGATTTTTAAACTCGCGTCGCGATGCAGGTTTGAGTGCGTCGCGATGCGTTCTTTCCAGAAGCGTGCCCCAACTTTTGCCTTGCGCATTGCGACGTAAGAACCTTGTGCATAGCAACGCGTAACATACTAGAGGCGTTCTTGGGAAATTCCCAGATCACGTCGCGATGCATGGCATTCTGCGTCGCGACGCAAGACCAATTTCAGGCCTAAATTTTCATTCATTCATCAACAATATTTTCCAAATATTCCCCAAACAATCACACAATAAAGTCCTCATTAAATATTCTTAAACACCATCAGTTTTCATCTTAAAAACACCTCTTAACATAATTGGTCCTACAATTTCACTAATCCTTTAAGATTATCAAAAAAATATTAACACTCAATCATATATCCAATTCCTCTCCTATCAATCATTAATACCCAAACCCTAACATGTCACTACCATAAACAAATGCTTATTTAATAAATATTTTACAATTTCCAATTTGGGTCAAGATTTCTTATCTCTTCTCTTGTGAATTTCCTCATCTCTCAAGGGTGCTATGCTCAACTTTGCCTCATCTTCCTTCTACTACATTTATTCTACCTCTATTTCTTCACTTCTTCTTCTTCTTCTTCTCCTTCTTCTTCTTTTCCCTCCTCTTCCATCTACGTTTTCTTTTTCTTTATCTTGTTTTCTAATTTTGTGAATTGTCAATAGTAACCCCTTTTTTATACTTGGGTTTCTTTGAAATTGTCAAGGGTAGAGAAAAGTGTGGAGTTTTGTAGAAGTTTTGGGATTTCTCTAGAATGACCCCCGAGCACTATTCATCCGAATTTTTAATCTGTATTTATGACTCGCTTCTGCTCCGAATTTGGAAAAATATTCAACGCGAAAGTTGTAGATCTCGATCTCATCTTTTCGATGATATAAAAGTCGTAAAAATCAGAGTTTGTATGAGAATGTTATGGCTCAAATACCATGAGTTATCCAGAATAGAACATCATAAGATTTTCGCTTTGTAGTACCATTTACGTAACACTCACTCCGCGATATAACAATTCTTCAGTGCAACAGTAGTAAGAGCATCTTTGTAACATCCCTGATCTGGAAGATGTTACCGGCAGGGAATAGACCGTACTATCCCCTGAGCCTATGTTCTCTAACTATAGACTACAATATTTTCCTTTTATTAATCAAGTTCTTAATTATGGAACTAATGCCCAAAACTCAAACATATAGAAGACAAATTCATTATTCATATCTGTATACTTACATACACTTGTGTTTACAAATGATTGCATATAACCCACCTACCAATACATAACTTTTATTTAACTCGTATTGGACTCTCACTCTAACTCTAACTCATACTAGTGGACTCCAACCCTAGTGACTGCATCAGTATCCGCCCTCCCGAGCTCATCCTTCGAGAATACCTGCAACCAAAGAAAAATTGGGAGTGGGGGATTAGATCGTTATACGATCTAAGTGAGTGGACAAGAAACTGAAAACTGATATAAAAGCTTTTGGTTCTAAAACCTAAGTTCCTGAAATATCTTTATATGAAAAGTTTTTTAATGAAAACTTCATCTGAAATCTCTTTTATAAAACTTATCTTTCTGAAAACTGCTTTTGTAGCTCTGGTTTCTGAAAAATATTTCAAAAAGTTGCTTTCTGAAACTTATTTCTGAAAATTTGATAACTGTAAACTGATATGTATCTGAAAACCTTGACGTATGGGGGCGTTACGTATCGTCGTCCCCCCATACGCCTAACTAGAGCCAGAAGTGCAAATCCATGACTTTGGGGCGTTACGTATCGCCGTCCCCCAAAGCATGCCACTACTGTCCCTGAAACTGGTGGTCTTGGGGCGTTACGTATCGACGTCCCCCAAGCCACTGATCTAGAACTGGGGGTGCAGATCTATGCTACCCTCCAAGCTCTGAAACTAGGATCTAGGGGTATCTGTCATCCCTAGTCCTGAACTAGGATCTGTGGGTGTTACATATCGGCGTCCCCCCAGTCCTCTACATGTGCACATGTTCTCTGTCAGTCAATTCCATATATGTACTAGTTACATACTGAGGTGGGTTTTTCCCCTATGCCTCGAAAATCATAAAACTCATTCTTGAATTTCAAAACTGTATAAAACCTTTTCTGAAAAATATTTTTTTCTTAATTAAATCTCAAATCATAACTATTTATGAAATAACTGTAATAGTAAAATATTCTAACGCCCTAAAGCGTGAAAGTAAGTCTGATATCAAAACTTAATACATAAAACCAGTTTGAGAAAAGAGGTCCACTCACCTAGAAGGAGTTCCGCTTAGACCCTGCCACGGTTCCGGTTCCGAACCGGAACCGTTGGCGACCGGTTCGGTTGGGGTTCGACCCCAACTCGAACCGGTCGGAACCGGTGGAACCATACGGTTCCACCGATTCGATGGTTCCAACCGGAACCGAAACGGTTCCGATTGGAACCGTAGGGTTCCTGTTGGAACCGTAGGGTTCCAACAGGAACCCTTCCCCAACGGCTAGTAGCCGTTCCCTGCCCAAATAAGAAAAAAAAAATTTAAAAAAAATTATAAATTAAAATATAAATTACTAATATATCCCTAATAACGGTAATAAAACGGTTATATTTAGGGGCATTTTTGGTATCAAAAAAATTCTAAAACTCTATAAATATGATTCATTTTTCATTATTTCAACACACCAAATTCTCCACTCTCTCATTTTCTATAATTATCTTATTCTCAATCTCACTTCAATACAATTCTCTTATAATCTTATTCTCAATCTCAATTCAATTAGTTGTTAATTTGTTATCATTCGCAATTATTCAATTTTCTTATTTTTCTTCCTAATTTCTCAAACGAAAAATGGCAAGCTCATCTGAGAACATAATGTCAAATATGCCAACCCAAGAGAGCGGCCATATTGTCAGTGCACAATCACGGAGAAGAGAAGTTAAGGCTCGGTCCTCGGATATTTTCAAAATTCATTTTCATTTGGAACGCCTAGAAGATGATACACAACGAGAAATTTGCACATATTGTGGGGTGCAATATAAATTTTTTGGTGGATACGGCAATATGATCAAGCACATGGAAAAACATCATCCGGTTGAACTTGGAATTGATACGACGCACACTCAAATGACCAGGTACGCATCATCTAGTAGAGGTACGAGTGCTTTAGATTTATTTAAATATTCTAATGTAAAAAATAGAGAAGAATTTGCGAAATTAACTTGTATGGCACATCTTTCTTTAAGCTTTGGTGAAAAACTTCATTTTACTAATTACGTGCATAATGCTTTAACCCTTCTGCATGTAGAATGACTCGAAACACAACAAAACGTCATATTTTCAAATTATATAAAGATGGTAAAATTATTTTAAATGAAATATTTAAAGAGATGAAAGGTTGTATTTCTATATGTTCTGATATTTGGAGTGACCATTGGCAAAAACACTCATACATGGGTGTGACTTGTCATTGGATTGATGCATCATTTACCATGCAAAAATGACTTATTGCATTTAGAGTTTTTGATGACCAACATACTGCACATAATATTTATAGAATGATGAAGGTAATTTTTGATGAATATGGTTTAGTAGAAAAAAAATTAACAATTGGATTTGATAATGCATCTGCAAATACTACATCCATCAATGATTTAAAAGAAATATGTCAACCAAATTTATGGGGTCAGTTTTTTCATATTCGTTGTACATGTCATGTCCTTAACTTATGTGTGCAAGACAGTCTAAAATTATTATCACCTTTCCTTTATCCAATTAAAACGGCACTTAACTGTATTTGGTCATATTCTCAAGTTAGGAGAGAATGGATGAAGTTTTGTAAAATAAATGGTATTAAACCGATTAAATTTTCAAGAGATGTTCCAACACGTTGGAATTCAACTTATTTTCTTTTATGTCAAGCATTTCAATACAAAGATGCATTATGTAGTTTTTTTTCTCAACATGTTCAAAATGTCACACTTTATCCTAGTCAATGGGATATTTGTGAAAAAAATTTAGATATTTTAAGAGTTTTTAATGATGCTACTTTAGTTTTTAGCGGTATTTATTATCCTACAGCACATTTATTTCTTCTTGAGAGTTTGAATATTGTTGGCACTCTCGATGAGCATGTTGACAGTAGCGATCCTAATGATATTGTTTTGTTCGAAGCCATTATGCTATGAAGGTAAAATAGTTGCATTATTTTAGAGAAATTCCTTTACTTTATCTTATTGCTGCTGTTTTTGATCCTAGATTTAAATTAGAAGGTTTGAATGGTGCTTTACAAGCTTATTATGGTTATTTAGGAATATTAGATGAAATTGATATTACAAGATTAATGACGAAATTAAGAAATGATTTAATTATTTTATTTAATGATTATATTGTAAGATATAACTTATGAACATTAAGTGAATCTAGTAGTAGCGAACCGGTAATTCAAACAAGACTTAGCGCAGGGGATCGTTGGTTATTGCAACGAAATAAAAAAGCTAGGGATACGACAACTAATAACTCTGAATTAGATAATTATTTATCTACAAATTTTGAGTTTTCTAATGAAAGTTTATGCAGTAAAAATTTTAAAATCCTTGAATGGTGGAACCAGCATCAAAATATATATCATGTTTTATCAATTATTGCTAAATAGATATTGGCAGCACCTATTTCCACCATTGCGGTTGAGCAAGCCTTCAGCTTGGGAGGTAATATATTGGAAGCTAGGCGATCTTCATTACATCCAAGCACTCTAGAAGCAACAGCTTGTGTGGATGATTGGACTCGAGCTGATCTGAGACAACAAGAAGATGCCCCCGATGATTTTGAAGATTTGTTCGATAATACATCTGCAAGTGCAACAACAAGTGCAAGCGGAACCGGAG
This sequence comes from Zanthoxylum bungeanum, assembly GCA_019454045.1. Classification (NCBI taxonomy): domain Eukaryota; kingdom Viridiplantae; phylum Streptophyta; class Magnoliopsida; order Sapindales; family Rutaceae; genus Zanthoxylum; species Zanthoxylum bungeanum. The sequence continues at coordinate 254,713 of SKCR01027058.1, read as the reverse complement.
CCGAAGGATCAACTGATAATGATGATTGATAATTGTAAAATTGTAATTTACAAAGGGGATATGTCTTAAAATTGTAATGGAACTACGTGAGCTTTGATTCCTCTCACCCTTGGAGGATACGTAGGCAACTTAAATTTTTAAAAATTTAAGCTCAAGCTCTTCAATATAATAATTTTTTTTATTTATAAAATTAATCTCATTTATTCTAATTAATTTTCAAAATTTAAAAAAAAAAGTTTAGAACCGGAACCGAACCGGTCGGTTCCGGTTCGGTTCAAGGTTCTGGTTCCACTTAAGTGTGGAACCAAAAACCGGCCGGTTCGGTTCGGTTCCGAACCGGAACCGAACCGCCGGCCCGGTCTAGTTCCGCTAGCCTTTCTTCACTTCTCTGGAGAAACTCATGGTTCCTGAAGGTAATCTATAATAAAAAACTCAATAAGTTTACAAGTCATAAGATAGATTTCGGATCTTAACTAAACTTACTAATACGTCTACACATTATAATTACAAGGCTTATCATGCTTGTGACTTGATGGAAGGTATGAATACGAATTGATACGAGACCTATAAGGCGACCTCTAACATTCTAGGATGGATCTGGGGTGGTTTAAAATTGATTCAGGGAAATTCTATGCCACGCGTCGCGACGCAAACCTTTGCTTGTCGCAACACGTGGCGTCCAGAAGGGTGCCATCATTTTCTTCTTTCACGTCGTGATGCAAATCCTTTTTGCGTCGCGATGCGAAACAGAATTCCAGGATTCTATTTTTCTTCTTCAAGTTCTTCCAATGCACAACATCAACTACACTTCATTCTAACAACCACAACACAAAACATCATCATAGATCAATTTCACACATCATATTCCAATTTTAATCTTCTAATTTCATAATCCCTACTTAGCTCAACACTTAGGGTTTCTTTTAAAGTTGGGATAACACACAACAAATCAACCTCCATGCCTATATTCTCATCAAATGGAACCCCAAACATGTTATTATCATCACCATATCATTCATACCATCAAAATCAAGAATTCAAGATGTGGGTCAACATAATCTTACCTCAATCCACTTGATTTCTTCATCTTCCACAATCCTCTATTATTGTTTACCTTCTTCCTTGCTTTATCCTCTCTCTTTCTTCTCCTTCTTCTACTTCTTCTTCTTCTTCTCCTTCTTCTTCTTCTTCTTCTTCCCTTCTCGTTCTTCCACATTTGCTTATTCTTTTCTAATTTTTGGGATTCATGAATAGTGTATCTCTTTTATACTTGGCAATTAAGAAAAGAAGAAAAATGTAGAATTTTCAAGAAACTTACAGAATTACCAGAATGCCCGCAGGTACTATTCATATGAAATTTTGATCTGCATTTTTAGCCTATTTCTGGTTTGAATTTGGAAAAACGTCCAACGTAAAAGTTGTAGATATCGATCTCGGATTTCCGATGATATAAAATTCATAAAAATCGGAGGTCGTATGAGAATGTTACGGCCCAAACACAGTAGATTATCCGGAGTGAAACATCGTACAATTTGGTATCGGAACTTCGATGAATATCGATTGTCCCCCAAGGTCACTTCATGAGTGCATATATGTTCAACATAATTTATATAATGAATATTAATCCCAGAATGAAATGATAGTCGAGATTACTAGTCGAAGAAGTTACCGGTCGTTACAAATTCTCCCCCTTAAATAGGATTTGTCCTCGAATCCTTTTTAAATTCGGGATCTTATAAATCACAGACTTAAATTGACTACATACCAATCTCCTTCTATCCATCGTATTATATCATTCCTCAATGAGTCCCGAGTACTACCAACATGCCACAGGTTAATGTGACAATTATATTGAATCTAGAATGTCATGGCCTGAAAGTTATAACTAGAGCTGTACACTAACTTGTTAGTGTGAATTCTTACTTTTCTGTACTATTCTATATCATCGGGGTTTCTAAGTGACTTAACTACAAAGGCCTATGATCGGCTGATCATTTACTATTTGACTAGTACATATATAAGATTCTCCATCATTCTGAATATTTAACTTATACATAAAACTTTTTGCCATACTCGCGTAAGCTATTACAGAGTTTGTGGCTTTAACGAATATTCCTTAAGTTCTTTACTAAAATATACTACCTCATATCTGAACTCGATACTCTTTTAGCTGCACTCGTTTAACTTGATCTAAATATTCTTTCTCATATCTTAGCTATTCAACTTTCTATATTCTCCTTGCTGAACCTCTACTGCTTATGATACTGTATAGTGGTCATTCCCAATTGGCTATAAATTTAGGCTTAACTACATGCGCTTTGGTGCCTAAACTGCATTCCCTGCTATTGACATTGACACTGGCGATTTGGTCATGGTTAAAGCTCATATTTTTCTTTCTACTTGTTTTCAAGGATTGTTACTCAAATACATGCTAATATTTCGTATCTTGAGGATTCACTTGCTATGCCAATTACGACTTCGCAATAACTCATCTCTTCGATTCCTCACTTTAATATGAATCTACCAAACCACCCATACTCATTGATAAAACCGTTCTAAACCTGTAGTGGTTTGGTTAATTTAGACTAAGGCTAGGTACTTTATATGATTACCTGACCAAAATTATCTTGTTGTCACTTACTTTTGTCTTTATTTATTAAGTATTGTCTCCTACCATCGTTGCACCTAAACAGTTTCGCTCTCACATTTTTCCTTAGTATTCTTTTCACCCTATGCTTTATGCTACCATATATTGCGAACTTCTTGGTATATCTCTCAATCTTTTTATCTTAGGAAAATCTTATTTCCTTATACATCTTCTATATCGTCAAACCTTAGTTCCTAGAAATCTTAGTCCTTGCTTGACAACTACTTTTTTGTGTACTGTTCTATCCGAACAACTTCTGTCCTGACTCATTTGCTCAGAACTGTCACTCGCTTTATTCCATTCATAAACTATATCTAAAGGTCTTATGTTCTAGTTTTCCTTCACTATACTTTCAGTTATTCCTGAGAACATCTTTAGGCAACCTTGAAGTTCCGTATCTACGACTGTTTTCTAACAAGGTTTGGGAGAGTGGGAGATTATACTGAGATCTTTCTGATTATGGTATTCTAGTTGCATATACTGATTGTCCCAAGGCCTAGAACATTCGTGAATATATATATATATATATATATATATATATATATATATATATATATATATATATATATATAATCTTATGTCTATTAGGGCACTACTGCTAAAACTCTTTCGCTCACTTTTTCTTTAACTTACTTATGATCATTCTCAACTATCAGCCACACTATTTCTTCTGTGAAAATTCTTCTAGAGTCGTGCTCACTAAAAACTCCCTCATGCTGACTCTACATCCCTTCCTATATGGTTTCTTTTATTAAACCTTCTGAAGTCGTTACTTCCTATTTCTGGGTGCCGTTATACTCTCTTTACTATTATTTCTTAAGAAACTTGCTCTGTTACATAGATTCCTTTCTTATCTCACTTCCTTGAACTCCTTACACCTCTACTTTTCTGAAAACTCTATCAACCTCGATTATTTTGGATATCTTATACTAAATCTTTAGTTCAGGTGTTACTCTTTACTTAGTCTCTTTCTTCTTAATACCCTGAGACTCTTTATAAATTGTTCACTATACTCCTGAGAATCATTTTCCCTGGTCTCTACATACTTCTAAGTCTTACTTCCTTAAGGATCCCTTGATTCAACGGTGATATTCAGACTTAGCTCAACTCATCGTGGCTTTGATCTATTCTATCTTATACTTCTTATCTATGTTTCATTGGAACCATCGATCTGGTTGTCTAGCCATCCTGTGATTCGTCTAATCTGTCAATTGCTCTTCTTTTCTGATCATTCTCTTTACTAGGCTCTAAATTGAGGAGTGAGCATATACATTCAATGGGAGTTCGTGGGTACGCATTCTGTTTAACACTCAAGTTTGGCGATTATCTGGTTAAGTATCTATATGCTTATTGAAGTCGTAATTTCTAGAGGAAAAGGTCATTATTCATTCTGCATTAAACTGGTCAAGTACTCCTTATCTCGGGGCCACAAAACTATCACCAATTTCTACACCACTGTCTTTTCATTATGTTAACTTTATGCCTGTATAAGCTAAATTTCCTTGTTACTTCTCATGTCCCTTTTACCACTTGGATTTCCTATTCCTTTGCTCTACGCCCTACTACTAAGGCTAGCAGTGGTTCGTCCTCCTAACTACTTCTTAGATCTCCATTCTCCATTCTTGCTATAAATTTCGACTTTGGCACTCTAATCTACTATCCTTACTGACACTCTTATTACTCCTAAGTGTCTCCAACCACTCGAGTTTATCCCTATATACTTCACGAATTTATACTAACTTGGGCTGATTTATGGGTTCTACTATATTTGGTCTGTCTGTGGACTTCTACTAGTCTTGCAAACCTCGCTCTGACTTGCCTTAATCTTTGGGTTACCCTGGGTTCTCTTCTTTATGTCATCGAAACTTCCTTGATTCTTCTTCTTAGTGGTCTGTCTTCCAAGCTCTTCATATTTCTTAAGATGGACTCCCGTTGGGTTTTTCTTACGGTCGCCTATATCTATGCTGGCAGAATGGCCCCTGCAGAACTTAGAGAGTTGAAGGCACAGTTACAAGACTTGCTGGATAAGGGCTTCATTCGCCCCAGCATATCCCTGTGGGGTGCTCCGGTTTTGTTTATGAGGATGAAGGACGGGACACTGCGTTTATATATTGATTATCGGTAGCTGAATAAGGTGACGATCAAGAACAAATATCCACTGCCAAAGATTGATGATCTATTTGATCAGTTGCAGGGGGCGCAATATTTCTCAAAAATTGACCTGCACTCGGGTTATCATCAATTGAAGATTAGAGAGAGTGATGTCTGCAAGATAGCTTTTCGAACCAGATATGGGCATACGAGTTTTTAGTAATGTCATTTCGTTTGACTAATGCCCCTGCAGCGTTTATGGACTTGATGAACATGGTGTTTAGGCCTTTTCTAGACTAGTTCGTGATAGTCTTTATTGATGATATTAAGGTCTACTCGCGTAATGAGCAGGAGCATGCAGAACATTTGCATCAGGTGTTGCAGACACTGAGAGAATAAAAGTTATACGCTAAGTTCTCGAAGTGTGAGTTTTGCTTGACTAGTGTGGTATTTTTGGGGCATGTGGTGTCCAAGGACGACATTGGAGTAGATTCCTAGAAGATCGAAGCTATTCAGAGTTGGCATCGACCGAAGAGCGTAACGAAGATTCATAGTTTATTGGGATTAACGGGGTACTATAGGAGGTTCGTGGAGAATTTCTCCAGGATTGCTGCTCCACTCACGCGGCTAACTCAGAAGAATGTGAAGTTTGAGTGGTTTGATGCTTGTGAGAAGAGTTTTCAGGAACTCAAATGCCTATTGACTACTGCTCGTATTCTTGCCCTGCCAGCGAAATCAGGAGGATTTACAGTATACTGTGACGCTTCTAGAGTGGGCTTAGGCTGTGTATTGATGCAAAGGGGGAAATTGATTGCTTATGCTTCTAGACAATTGAAGACTTACGAGCAAAATTACCCCACTCATGACTTGGAGATGGCTGCAATAATATTTGCTCTGAAGATATGGTGACATTATTTCTACGGTGAAAAGTTTGAGATTTTCACTAATCACAAAAGCCTTAAGTATATTCAGAGCCAAAAGGAGCTTAATTTGAGGCAGAGAATATCGGTGGAGTTGTTAAAAGATTATGACTTGAGCATGAAATCTATGGGAAGTTTGGCTCACTTGCCAATTGAGAGATGGCGCCCAGTCAGACAAATGCAGAGTTGTATGCTGGATGGAGTGAACTTTCAGGTGACGACACAAGGAGGGTTGTTGGCATAGATTCAAGTTAAATCCACTCTAGTTGATGAAATCAAAGTTGCACAGGAAGCGGATCCTGAGGTGCAAGGATTAGATGTCCATTACGACAAGTCTCTGAGGATGAGTACTATTTAGACGGTGAAAACCTCATCAGGAAGCAGAATAGAAACCTTTTTCCTCTAGTTCCAGAGTTGAAACGCTCGATATTGGAAAAGGCCCATACTTCATCTTATACCATGCATCATGGAATCACCAAGATGTATCAAGACCTTAAAGATCTGTATTGGTGGGATGGCATGAAAAAGGATGGGGCTGAATTTGTCACCAGGTGTCTTACTTGTCAGCAGGTTAAAGCTGAACATCAGAGACCAGCAGGAAAGCTACAGAGTTTAGAGGTTCCAGAGTGAAAATGGGAGAAGATCACCATGGATTTTATCATTGGGCTCCCGCGTACCTCAAAGGGCTGTGATTCTATATGGGTGATCGTAGATAGATTGACTAAATCAGCATATTTTCTTCCAGTAAAAACTAGCTTTACGGCAGCCCAATATGCCAAACTGTACCTAGATGAGATAATGTCGATGCATGGAGTACCTATCTCAATTGTCTCCGATCGAGGTTATCAGTTTACCTCTAAGTTTTGGCTGTCATTTCAGGAGGCTTTGGGTTCATAGTTACGCTTTAGCACCGCCTTTCACCCTCAGATTGATGGTTAATCAGAGCGCACCATACAAACTTTAGAAGATATGTTACGGGCTTGTGTGATTGATTTTGAGGGTGGTTGGTGTAGGCATTGCATTTTTGCATGTGAAAACCCGATGATGAGCCTCATTTGGAGGCACTATCTTTTAAGTCACGGAAATCGCGGGAAACAGACGTCGGAAGGGAAGAGTCAAGAATTGACGGTTGTGTCGGATTTAGTTCACGTGTTTAGCTTCGGGTTCGCTGTTGGATCTCCGTTTTAAAACTTAAACTTAGCCCAAACCCATTAAATCACAAACCAATAAATTAATTAAATTAAATTCTAATTAAATTAATTCCAATTCAAATTAAATATTAATCAAACAAAATACCAAATTAAATAAAACAAATAAAATCTAAATAATCACCTACCAAAATAATAAAAAATACTTACCAGATTAAATAATTCACTTCCAAATTAAAATCAATCAAAATAATTTAATTCCTAATTTAATAAATCACTCACCTAATTAAACAAATCAATCACCTAAATTAAAGAAATTCCCACCCAAATTACATATTCCTTACCTAAAATAATACACCAATTAATTGATATTATTTCCTAATTAAGCCATGCAAACCCTAATTGATTCCCCTCACTATATAAACACACACTAAACTAAACCCTAAGCTACGAATCTCCACGGCAAAATACAAAAAATATAACCCTAAGCTTCATCATCAACCTCTCATCAACTCACACGGCACACACAGAACAGCCCCTCACAAAGACAAAAAAAAACACTCTCACCACAAACGGCAGTGACCAAACAAAACACAATAACCCTTCTTCACGTAAGCATCAACCACTCAACTATCCTATATACGCACAGCTCTCCTTCACTCGGTCCACAACTATTTTTACATCTCTCTCTCCCACTCATCACATGCGCTGATCAACCCCAAAGCAAACAAGCCCAGCCTTTACTCACGTACACAGACCTATCACGCCCCTAGCATCCAACGCCACAGCCCACACTTGGCATCCACTTCACGCCTAGACATCACTCACACATTCAGCCCTTTAGCCACGTCCCTTGCCTCTTCACGCTAATCAACACACGCCAAAAGCCTAAAACCACTGCATCACGTCCCTCACGCCTCTGCCCATCAGCCACGATTCACAGCCCACAAAAGAACACACAAAGCCATAAACCGACACAAACCATCCACAAACACGCACCTGACCTACACCCTTATTTCACACCGAAAACTGCCTACAAAATCTGTCCCTGTAAACACTAAAAATCCTGCCCAGTAAACTGCCTAAGAACACCACAAATCACCCCAAAACAGTGAGTAAACCAGTCCCCGAAAATACCCCAAAACAGTGGCAAAACGGGACGAAAACAGCAGCCCCTAGCCTCAAAAAATCGCCAAAACAGTGAACAAACGAGACCTGAAACAGTAACAGAAAAACCGCGAGGAAACAGCAGCAAAACGGAGTGAAAACAGGGGGAAAACAGTGGAACAACAAGTTAAGACGCTAAACAAGTGAACCAGAAAAGTTGCGGAGTGATAGCCCTTCCGACGGTTGTAAACGCGAGTCCGGAAAACGACTTAAAAGGTTAGACCTGAGGGTACTTTCACACCTTTTTTTTATTGATTTTTATTGATTCTTTTAATTGTGTTTTAATTATTGAATATTGTTTGCATGTGATGTGTGTTGTGGCTATTGAGTAAAACGGAAAATATGTCATCTCTCGTGGTAATAGGATGGAAACCCAGACGTAAATTTCGTAGCCGATTCCGAATGGACGGTAGTGCGGTCTGTACTTGGGATACAACTCCACGTACCACTTGAGTAAACGACGCATATCGCTTTGTGTTATTTTGATTATTCGCACTTTATTATTCCCTTTTAATTTCCGCATGTTATTTATTTATGTTATGATGCGATCGAGCGCATGGGCTTAGTGAGTTAGTCCAAAGGTCCCCTCTTTGAGAGACGAAGAGCCTAAAAGGCCACCTTTGTGACACTACTTCGCCGCGCCGGACGAAGTGTGTGTTTGGGTTGAATGTACGTTCAATCGGGCATATGAAGTCCAACACTTTTATTGTCTTTATTTCATGTATTGTGATGTGACGCGCATGGGCTTAGTGAGTTAGTCCAAAGGTCCCCTCTTTGAGAGACGAAGAACCTAAAAGGCCACCTTTGTGACACTACTTCGCCGCGCCGGACGAAGTGTGTTTGGGTTGAATGTACGTTCAATCGGGCACATGAAGTCCTACACTTTTATTGTCTTTATTTCATGTATTGTGATGTGACGCGCATGGGCTTAGTATGTTGGTCTAAAGGTCCTCTCCTTGAGAGACAAAGAGCCCCAAAAGGCCACCTTTACGGCAGTACTTCGCCGCGCCTCTTTTATTTAGTCATTCGCTTCATAATGTCTTTTTGAAAATTCATGCATCATATTGCATTGCGCATGGGCTTATCAAGTGAGATCAAAGGTCCTCCACTTTGAAGGATGAAAATGCTTAAAAGCTACCTTTGCTACAATGATTTGCCGCGCCCCTTAATCTGTTGTTATGTATGAGAAGTCATATATTCATATGTTCATGTATGTGTCATGTTGTTTACTGCATTTTGGAGGTCACTGCTGTGAACCGTTCGAACGCGTTACGAACGCCGCACGAACACATGTTTTCTGTCTGGTCTCGTTCGAACGCGTTATCAAACGCTATACGGACGCGAACCTTCTGTTTACCGTTCGAACGCGTTTACGAACGCCGCACGAACACATGTTTTCTGTCTGGTCTCGTTCGAACGCGTTATCAAACGCCATACGAACGCGAACCTTCTGTTTACCGTTCGAACGCGTTTACGAACGCTACACGAACGCGCGAACACACTGAAATGAGACACTTTCATCACATGCCATGTATGATTGCTTCTTAGGTGATTTTTCTTATGAAACCCTATATGGTCATTCTTATCTTTGTACACATCATAATGAAAAGCATGTTTATTCCATTGGTTGCATCATTTACCTTAGTCTTGGTTTAACTCATTACAATTCATATCTATGTCATGATAGCATTTGAGTATTATTTCTTGTGGTATATCGGATGGAAACCCAGACATAAATTCCGTAGCCGATTCCGAATGGACGGTAGTGCGGTCTGTACTTGGGCTACAATTCCACGTACCGCTTGGAAAAGTGCCCATATGTGTGCTTGTAGGGTCAATATGTGTGCTTGTATTTTCCCGAATGTGATATGTAATTTTGTATGTTCATTGCTATCTTGGGATATATTAAGCATGCAATTTTGAATATGAGATATATGTAAAAATGTACACATAAGTTTTATTTTGCATATGAGAATTTAGAAGCATGATACTCTTGGAAATAAGTATTACTTAAGCTTAGTTAAATTATTACATGAATCCTTTCATTACAAGTGGCATAAGTAAGGGACCATTCCGAACCCAACGGTCTGAGGTCTTCCCTTGCGAGGGGTGAGTGCGGCCTTAAATCTTTGTCCCGGTTCACACCGGGTGGCGACTCCATGTTATGTAATCCTTCCCAACTAGTGCCGCGAGCCTAGAAACGGCGTCGCCCAGGTCCTGTTGTCTACAGTCTGGCGACTCCACTGGGGATAGAAAATTGGCCCCCTATATTGTCTTGTAATGTTTGGATTTATGTTTTAATTGACCATGTCTATAGTGGATAAAGTGAGGGTTTAATCAAGGGCATTTTGAGGCTAGGTAATGGTTTGGTGTCTTCCTTCACTCACTACCTTTCTAGAAGGAAAAGCTGTGAAGGCACCTAGATAGCCATCTACTCGTAGCCTTTGTGGTGGACTAATTTGGAGGACTCGTTGTTTATTCCTGACACCAAGCGATAAGAGCCTAAGAGGCTTGGGTATTTAAGTGAGCCTCGCTCCACCTTCCCTCTGGGGAATCTACAACGGGAAATCCATTTGACAGTCCGTCACACACCATAGCTCATTGGCACGTACCTTAGTGTATAAAAAAGGGTGCGCTCACTTGGTTGCTCGAACCCTTGAGTGGGGAGACCTAGTTGTGGGCCATCCTTCGCCGGTGAGAGCCTTTGTCTATACTCTTACTAACCCACCTATAGACCGGGTTGGCTAAAGTAACATTTTTCCTTGAGTATGTGCTTGTGGACCATCCTCATTTGGATGCAGTTGGACTATTGTCAGAAATGCGGGCTTGCCGGGCCATTTAAACTGGGGCAAGTTCGCACCTTGACTATTAGGCCAAAAGCTTCTGAAATGTTGATGGGCCACTTTGTAAAAATTATTATGTCATGTTTGCATCATCTTTCTTGTGTTTGGGAACATCGTTGTTTGGATCCATTGGACCATTTATCATGGGATATGGGCTTGTTGGGCCATTTAAACTGGGACAAGGACACATCTTATGACGATTGGGCCAAAAGGCTTCTAAATAACAATGGGCCATTTTATGATTGTGTTCGGAATTTTATCATTTGGATTTAGTTGGTTGGCTTTTGCCATAAGACATGAACTCGTTGGGCCATTTAAACTGGGACGGGTTCACTCTTATGACAGTTGTCCCAAAAGCTTCTAAAATGATAATAGGCCGATTTGTTTGAGAATTTTATTTGATTTAATATATGTTATATACTTCTCATGCACCCCATACATACATACATCATGCTAACCCTTGTGTTCTAAAAGCCATCATAGACTCCCGTTGGGTTAGGGAAGAGGGAAGACTCACCAAAAGACCGGTAACAGACATGAGTACATCCGATAATGAGGTATCCCGGATAGATCAGTTGGAAAATGGTTTGGCCAAGATTACCGAACAGTTGCAAGCCTTGACTGTTGCCATGACAAATATGGCTGTGCCCCGTGCTGGGGGAAACTCTGAGAATGTAAGATGTGAGGAGACTCCAAATGGATTGGGGGATGACATCCCCGCTTTTGATGATGATGTGGCTGATTATACCACTGGGAGAAAAGTTGGGTCTCAGAAGATTGCAGAAACTCCGTGACCAGGTAGAGTCTGTTACCCGTAAGATGAAGGGTAAGGATGAAGACTTACTAGACTATGAGGCGATGACCTTTGAGGAACAATTGCCTGCTCAGTTCAGAATGCCAGACATGGCTAAGTTCAATGGGAACGGAGATCCGAGAGTGCATCTCCGTCAGTATGTGTCTGTTATGAGTTCAGTTGGCCTGTCTCAGCGCCAAGTCCAAAAGATGTTTGGATGTCACTCGAGGGGGCACCCGTAGTATGGTACCATAACCTGGACAAGCAGGTTAAGGGAGATTGGAGGGAGCTAGCTGATGCTTTCTTAAAGCAATATGTCACGGACCTGGAGATTGACTTGTCACTCCGTGACTTAGAAAATATCAAGCAGAAGCCGGAGGAAAATTTCAAGGAATATGTGGACCGCTGGAGGAGCCAGCTTCTGAAGATGCAGACCCGGCCCTCAGAAAAGGACCAGATCAAAATGATCATCAAGGGCACCAAACCCTCTATTTATGGCAAACTGAGGAGAATGACTTCGATGATGACTGATTTTCGACAGCTGAGGGAGACAGTTATGGATATTGAGGAGGAGGAAGCCGAGAACAGAAAGTTTTATGGACAGAACAGAAGGAATATTGGGGGACATTCAGGGACTATGCCTGCTACTGCTGAGGTCACTGCCATTAAGAACAGACGATTTTCTAACCTTGGTAAGCCTATTTCAAAGGTATTCGAAAAGCTGAAGGCGCAAGGACTCTTAAAACCTTTGGAACCTAGGCCCATCCCAAATCCTGTGCCACCTCACATGAACTTAAACTTATACTGTCACTTCCACCAAGAAAAAGGCCATGACACCGACAACTGCGCCCGCCTCAGACATGAAATCCAAAACCTCATCGATGCCCATACAATACCCGACCCAGAGAAAGAACAACCCAATACACACAGAAACCCCCTACCAAATTACCACTCCGCCCCACCACCATGATAACCTTTTGCTTTCTTGAAACCTTTGACCTCCGAACCCTCAACCACCAAGCTTCTCATATGGGGATAAGGGATAACAATGGTGAAGAACCATGGGCTGAAGAAGAAGGCATTGTTGTTTCTCCTAGTTTATTTTGCACTTTTAATAAAGACATTGATTTTGTTTACCTGTTCGAACGTTTCCTCAACAATAATAAAGGCGATCATTTCATTTATCTGCCTAAGACTATTACTTTCAAACTTGCAACATGAGTGTGTTCAATCTTGGTAATGTGATGCTCAGAACGTAAGGAATCCTCAAAGGAAGCAAGCAGAAAAGATAAGTTAGCCATTCAGGAATTGGGAAATTGAGACAGTGGGACTGTTAGACTTGGAAAGAAATGGGTTCCTGGAACAAATCAGTGTAGACTGGTGGAAATGGTACATTCCCTAAGAGAAGAATGGTCATCAATGGAATTGACAGAAGACCTAACCCAACGGGATAAGAAAACTCACGCATACATGCATACACGTAACATATTTTGCATTCCTTTTTGTGTTTTGTGTTTGTTTTGTGTTCACAGGTTTTGAAGAAGAGAGAGAAAGCGGCAAATGAAAGCCAGTCAGAAGCATCAATATTAGCATCGGTATCAACATGGGGGCAAGCCCATATCAATATCAACATGGGGGCGAGGCCCATATCAGTATCAGTTTGAGGGCAAGGCCCACATCAGTATCAGTTCAGGGTCGAGGCCCACATTAGTATCAGCTTGGGGGCGAGTCCCACATCAGGATCAGTTTAGGGGGGGGAACCCACATCTGCATCAGTTTGGGGGCGAAGCCTCATATCAGTATAGTTTGAGAACAAAACTCGGGAGGAATAAAGCCTCATGCCAGTATAGCTTGAGAACAAAGCTCAAGGGGAAGAAAGCCTCATATCAGTATAATTTGAGAACAAAGCTCAAGGGGAAGAAAGCCTCATATCAGTATAATTTGAGAACAAAGCTCAAGGGGAAGAAAGCCTCATGTCAGTATAGTTTGAGAACAAAGCTCAAGGGGAAGAAAGCCTCATGTCAGTATAGTTTGAGAACAAAGCTCAAGGGGAAGAAAGCCTCATGTCAAGTACAGTTCGGGAATAAAGCCCACACTCAGTGCAGTTCAGGAAGAAAGCCTACATTCAGTTCAAGAACAAAGCTCAAGGGGAACAAAGCCTCATGTCAAGTACAGTTCGGGAATAAAGCCCACACTCAGTGCAGTTCGGGAATAAAGCCCACATTCAGTACAGTTCAGGAAGAAAGCCTACGTCCAGTGCAGTTCGGGAATAAAGCCCACATTCAGTACAGTTCAGGAAGAAAGCCTGCATTCAATTCAGTTCGGGAATAAAGCCCACATTCAGTACAGTTCAGGAATAAAGCCCACATTCAGTATAATTCGGGAATAAAGCCCCACATTCAGCATAACTAGGGAACAAAGCCCAGGGGAATAAAGCATCATCTCATTGCAGTTTGGGAACAAAGCCCACCGTCCAGACAGTCAGGGGAATAAAGCCTCATCTCAACACAGTTCAGGAATAAAGCCTCATCTCAACGGTTCGGGAATGAACCAGGGGTCGCAGCACCTCACCATCCAAATCAACTCAACTCAACACATGTAACGGTTCGGGAATGGACCACATCACAACACGGTTCGGGAATGAACCAGGGGTCGCAGCACCTCACCACCCAAATCAACTCAAACACGTGGAAAGTCAAGTGGCAGTTGGCTAGCCAGGTAAGTGAAAATGCATTGCATAGACTTTGATAGGATTGTCACTGTCACACACTGCACAAGTCCCATCAAAGTGGGGGCGACTGTAGGCATTGCATTTTTGCATGTGAAAACCCGATGATGAGCCTCATTTGGAGGCACTATCTTTTAAGTCACGGAAATCGCGGGAAACAGACGTCGGAAGGGAAGAGTCAAGAATTGACGGTTGTGTCGGATTTAGTTCACGTGTTTAGCTTCGGTTCGCTGTTGGATCTCCGTTTTAAAACTTAAACTTAGCCCAAACCATTAAATCACAAACCAATTAAATTAATTAAATTAAATTCTAATTAAATTAATTCCAATTCAAATTAAATAAACAAATTAAAATATTAATCAAACAAAATACCAAATTAAATAAAACAATAAAATCTAAATAATCACCTACCAAAATAATAAAAAATACTTACCAAGAGTAAATAATTCACTTCCAAATTAAAATCAATCAAAATAATTTAATTCCTAATTTAATAAATCACTCACCTAATTAAACAAATCAATCACCTAAATTAAAGAAATTCCCACCCAAATTACATATTCCTTACCTAAAATAATACACCCAATTAATTGATATTATTTCCTAATTAAGCCATGCAAACCCTAATTGATTCCCCTCACTATATAAACACACACTAAACTAAACCCTAAGCTACGAATCTCCACGGCAAAATACAAAAAATATAACCCTAAGCTTCATCATCAACCTCTCATCAACTCACACGGCACACACAGACCAGCCCCTCACAAAGACAAAAAAAAACACTCTCACCACAACGGCAGTGACCAAACAAAACACAATAACCCTTCTTCACGTAAGCATCAACCACTCAACTATCCTATATACGCACAGCTCTCCTTCACTCGGTCCACAACTATTTTTACATCTCTCTCTCCCACTCATCACATGCGCTGATCAACCCCAAAGCAACACAGCCCAGCCTTTACTCACGTACACAGACCTATCACGCCCCTAGCATCCAACGCCACAGCCCACACTTGGCATCCACTTCACGCCTAGACATCACTCACACATTCAGCCCTTTAGCCACGTCCCTTGCCTCTTCACGCTAATCAACGCACGCCAAAAGCCTAAAACACACTGCATCACGTCCCTCACGCCTCTGCCCATCAGCCACGATTCACAGCCCACAAAAGAACACACAAGCCATAAACCGACACAAACCATCCACAAACACGCACCTGACCTACACCCTTATTTCACCGAAAACTGCCTACAAAATCTGTCCCTGTAAACACTAAAAATCCTGCCCAGTAAACTGCCTAAGAACACCACAAATCACACCCCAAAACAGTGAGTAAACCAGTCCCCGAAAATACCCCAAAACAGTGGCAAAACGGGACGAAAACAGCAGCCCCTAGCCTCCAAAAAATCGCCAAAACAGTGAACAAACGAGACCTGAAACAGTAAGCAGAAACCGCGAGGAAACAGCAGCAAAACGGAGTGAAAACAACGGGGAAAACAGTGGAACAACAAGTTAAGACGCTAAACAAGTGAACCAGAAAAGTTGCGGAGTGATAGCCCTTCCGACGGTTGTAAACGCGAGTCCGGAAAACGACTTAAAAGGTTAGACCTGAGGGTACCTTTCACACCTTTTTTATTTGATTTTTATTGATTCTTTTAATTGTGTTTTAATTATTGAATATTGTTTGCATGTGATGTGTGTTGTGGCTATTGAGTAAAACGGAAAATACGTCATCTCTCGTGGTATATAGGATGGAAACCCAGACGTAAATTCCGTAGCCGATTCCGAATGGACGGTAGTGCGGTCTGTACTTGGGATACAACTCCACGTACCACTTGAGTAAACGACGCATATTTCGCTTTGTGTTATTTTGATTATTCGCACTTTATTATTCCCTTTTAATTTCCGCATGTTATTTATTTATGTTATGATGCGATCGAGCGCATGGGCTTAGTGAGTTAGTCCAAAGGTCCCCTCTTTGAGAGACGAAGAGCCTAAAAGGCCACCTTTGTGACACTACTTCGCTACGCGCCGCGCCGGACGAAGTGTGTTTGGGTTGAATGTACGTTCAATCGGGCATATGAAGTCCAACACTTTTATTGTCTTTATTTCATGTATTGTGATGTGACGCGCATGGGCTTAGTGAGTTAGTCCAAAGGTCCCCTCTTTGAGAGACGAAGAGCCTAAAAGGCCACCTTTGTGACACTACTTCGCCGCGCCGGACGAAGTGTGTTTGGGTTGAATGTACGTTCAATCGGGCACATGAAGTCCTACACTTTTATTGTCTTTATTTCATGTATTGTGATGTGACGCGCATGGGCTTAGTATGTTGGTCTAAAGGTCCTCTCCTTGAGAGACAAAGAGCCCCAAAAGGCCACCTTTACGGCAGTACTGTGTCGCCGCGCCTCTTTTATTTAGTCATTCGCTTCATAATGTCTTTTTGAAAATTCATGCATCATATTGCATTGCGCATGGGCTTATCAAGTGAGATCAAAGGTCCTCCACTTTGAGGGATGAAAATGCTTAAAAGCTACCTTTGCTACAATGATTTGCCGCGCCCCTTAATCTGTTGTTATGTATGAGAAGTCATATATTCATATGTTCATGTATGTGTCATGTTGTTTACTGCATTTTGGAGGTCACTGCTGTGAACCGTTCGAACGCGTTCGAAACGCCGCACGAACGCATGTTTTCTGCTGGTACCGTTCGAACGCGTTATCAAACGCTATACGGACGCGAACCTTCTGTTTACCGTTCGAACGCGTTTACGAACGCCGCACGAACACATGTTTTCTGTCTGGTCTCGTTCGAACGCGTTATCAAACGCCATACGAACGCGAACCTTCTGTTTACCGTTCGAACGCGTTTACGAACGCTACACGAACGCGAACAAACACTGAAATGAGACACTTTCATCACATGCCATGTATGATTGTTTCTTAGGTGATTTTTCTTATGAAACCCTATATGGTCATTCTTATCTTTGTACACATCATAATGAAAAGCATGTTTATTCCATTGGTTGCATCATTTACCTTAGTCTTGTTTAACTCATTACAATTCATATATCTATGTCATGATAGCATTGGAGTATTATTTCTTGTGGTATATCGGATGGAAACCCAGACATAAATTCCGTAGCCGATTCCGAATGGACGGTAGTGCGGTCTGTACTTGGGCTACAATTCCACGTACCGCTTGGAAAAGTGCCCATATGTGTGCTTGTAGGGTCAATATGTGTGCTTGTATTTTCCCGAATGTGATATGTAATTTTGTATGTTCATTGCTATCTTGAGATATATTAAGCATGCAATTTTGAATATGAGATATATGTAAAAATGTACACATAAGTTTTATTTTGCATATGAGAATTTAGAAGCATGATACTCTTGGAAATAAGTATTACTTAAGCTTAGTTAAATTATTACATGAATCCTTTCATTACAAGTGGCATAAGTAAGGGACCATTCCGAACCGAACGGTCTGAGGTCTTCCCTTGCGAGGGGTGAGTGCGGCCTTAATCTTTGTCCCGGTTCACACCGGGTGGCGACTCCATGTTATGTAATCCTTCACTAGTGCCGCGAGCCTAGAAACGGCGTCGCCCAGGTCCTGTTGTCTACAGTTGGGATCAGTTTTTACCACTTATAGAATTCGCCTATAATAATAGTTATCAAGCAAGTATTCAAGTGGCACCATTCGAGGCTTTGTATGGGCGGAAGTGCAGATCACCAATTGGATGGTTTGAAGTAGGGGAACAAAAGTTATTAGGACCGGATTTGGTTCAAGATGCCGTGGAAAGAGTAAAGTTGATCAAAGAGAGGTTGAGTACGTCTCAGAGTCGTCAAAAGAGTTATGCATATCACCGGAAGAAGGATTTAGAGTTTCAGGTGGGGAATTTTGTGTTTTTGAAGGTAACTCCTTTTAAGAGGGTCATGTGATTCGGTAAAAAGGGTAAACTCAGCCCTAGATTTATCGGGCCGTTTCAGATACTTCGGAGAGTTGGAGGAAGAGCATATGAACTGGCGCTTCCACCCAACATGGACAGGATACATCCGGTTTTCCACGTATCCATGTTACGGAAGTATTTGCATGACAACATGGGAACCTCAGACAGTTGATATCCATCAAGACTTTTCTTATTCGGAACAATCAGTAGCTATTGTGGGAAGAGAGACAAGGAAGCTATGATCTCGATGGGTTCATTCGGTCAAAGTGATTTGGCAACATCACAAGGAACAATAGGCTACCCGGGAATCGGAAGAGGTCATGAGAGAGTAGTATCACTAACTCTTCGCGGATGAAGGTACACACCATTCCCTTTAAACATTTTGATTCGAGGAGGAATTATTTTAAAGGGGGGAGAATTTGTAACGACCCCAAAAAGTTTTGCTCGACTTGGGACGTTTGGGATTTTTCTTTCCCGAGTTGAAAAATAATTCCGAGACCGACTTAGAGACGACGAATCATTATTTAATTTTAAGTCCAATTTCCTTTTATTTTCTTCGTGGCCCAACAATAATTTTAAAAAGAAAAAAAGATAAAAGCCCAAAGGCCTAACAAACAATAATCAATTTAACTAGAATTCTCTAGAAATGATTATGTGATCAACAAAAGAAGAAAATGCTTCCCTATTTCCTTTGCTTAACCGTGAGTTTGAATAAAGAATGAGAGATAAAGTTTTCAAATTTTTCTTGTTAGAGAACTTGAAGATAAACAAGATAACGCATCAAATTAAACCCTAAGAGAAGATAAGGGAGATTCTTGGTGCATTGCTAAGGAAGAAAGGAGTTGAGTTAAGGTAAGCAACAATTGACCCAAATTTGATGATTTGAATTTTGATTATTGGATGATTGTGGTGTGTTCTTGGTTTGATGATAATGCAAGTTTGGATGTTTTTAAGTAAAGGAATTGATGTATAGGTATTTTTCCAAGTCTTGTTTAAATTAAAGTATATGGAAGGATGATAGAATTTTGATGGAAGATTAGATGTTTGGGAGTGTCATATGATGGTAATTGATGTGTTAGAATTGTTATGTTGAAACAAAATGAGATTTGGGAATAGTTATGGGTGAAGCAAATCTGCCTCTGGAATCGGCGTCGCCTCGCGACGCGCCAAGCTCCCGTCATAGCACAGACGAGGCAGAGAGGTGCATTGGTTTAACAAGGCGCGTCGTGACGCGAGCTTGGATGCGTCGTGATGCGATCAAGGCAGAGACGTGTGTAGGACACAGAAAATGGATGACGCTGTTCCAGGCTCGCGGCCCGGTTGGGAGTACGGAGTAGCCCGCGGGGGACTAAACTGGAGAAAATAAAATGGAGTCGCCACCCGGTGTGAACCGGGAAAATGATTTAAGGCCGCACTCACCCCTCGCAAGGGAAGACCTCAAACCGTTGGGTTCAGAATGGTCCCTTACTTATGCCACTTGTAATGAGCGGATTTGTGCAATAATTTAACCAAGTCTACACAACATACATAGGGAAATAACATATTAACGACTTAATCATGCTTAAGAAATAAATAACATACTAGCAACCTAATCATGCTCAAGGGTATTTAGATCTAACGTGCTTTCATCCAAATAACTCCACGCAATGTAACACAACGAGCATATTGAACCATTAAATCAACATGTAAATCATTATCCAACCATCATAAACTAATAACATGCATAAGGAATCAACCTAAATATGCTTTAACAAATAAATAACAAACTAAATTAAACCATGCTTTAAATAATAAACGAATAACCTAAAGACTATAACATGCTCAAATACAAATTTGGATGAAACGAGATACGTGTATCTCAAGTGGTACGTGGCATTGTATCCCGAGTGCAAACCGCAATACCGTCCATTCGGATTCGGCTACAGAATTTACGTCCGGTTTCCATCCGATATACCGCAAGAGAGAACACATATTCCGTTCACCCGGAAATCACATCATGCACCAATTCACAATACTCATGCGAAATAAAGTAATAAAATAACTAAAAAATAAAGGATAATAAATAAAAGGGTGCCCTCTGGTCTTACCTTTTAAGTCGCTTTCCGGGAGTGTGTTCGACGATGCCGGAAGGGATATCATTTCACTGCTTTCACTGGTCCGCTGTTTCTACAGTTTTCACAGATTCACTGTTTTCTCTGTTTTCACTGGTCCGCTGTTTTCGCTGTTTTCACGGGTTCACTGTTTCTACTGTTTTGTCTGTTTTCACTCGGGGTTTTCTCTGATTCACTCGCTGTTTCCAGGCTATGTTTTGGTTGAGTTGAGCGGTATGAGCAGTCTAGATTTGTGTCTGTTTACGTGTGCATGGGGTTGCTTTGCGTGAAGGAGAGCTTGAAGCAGTGGGGACGTGCATGGGGCTTCACGTGAAGGAGAGTTTGAAGTAGTGTGTGCGTGTATGTGGCTGAGGGTCCAGTGCGTGATGAAGGGGACTGGTTAGGGGAGTATCTAGTTATGAAGGCAAATGGTACTTTGAGGGTTAGGGTTTCAGGTGAGGGTGGCAATGGCGTGAAGTTTGGTTAACTTTTGGGCTGTCTAGAGTCACGGTTTAGGTGTAGATCAGGGGGGGCTGCTCATCGTGGCTTATTATGTGAGTGTGGTGAAAGGCTTGTTACGTTAGAAGAGAATGATAGTTGGCTCGTGAACGTAAGGGCTGTGCGTTGAAGGAAGGGGCTGTTGAACTGTTAGGGTTTGTGGCTGTCTTTGACCGAGAGTGTGGGTGATGGCATGGACAGTCAGTGGCTCGTTTTTGAGGGGGGTCTTGGCTTGAGTGCTGTGTGTGGCGTAAGGTGTTGTTGAAGGCCGATCCAGTGTGTCGGTGGGGCTGGTTTGTGGCGTTGATTGGAGTGTGTTTGTTGAATGAAGGCTATGGTTTATTTGATTGGTGAAAGTCAGGAAGAGCTGAGATCCAGGAACCGAGAAGGGCTATGGGGGAGTCGAAGGTGTGCTGAGTGTTTTGTGGCGTTGAAAGGGTTGTGATTAGCGGCAGTGAGGTTGATACTTGGCAATGGGTTGTACGTAGGTTAGGGCTGCTTGAGGGTTGAATGAGCCAGTGGTGAGTTATGGATGTTGCTTCTGGATTGTGTGGCTGCTGGTGAGGGTTTCATTCATGCACGATGAAGGTTGATTTGCAGTGAAGGATATGCGTGTTTCAGGGGCTGAAATGGAAGGCAGTGGGTGTGCTTCATGAGGGCTGCATGCATGGGATCATTCACGTGAAGTCTAAGGGGTTGCAGGGGCTGTTTGCCGTGAAGTGTAGTGCATGGAGGTTTGGTCACTACTCCGGTCCGTGAATTCAAAGGGAAGAGGCTGTTAAATATTGAGAGGTGAAGGGGCTGCTAGTTGGCTTCCAAGGTGCGTGAGTTTAGGTGAGAGTGGCGTGGCTGGTGAATGGTGCCGAGCGTGTGCTGCGCGTGAAGAGGGAGTAATCAAGGTGTTTTTGTCGGTCAGAGGCTAGTTTTAAGGCAGGGTGTCACATGAAGGTGGGTTGTTATCAAGGGCGCATGGGTAATGATGAAAAATGGGGCTCCTATTGTCGAGAGAGTGATCTGTTAATGATGGGCAGTTTGTATGAGTGGTTATGGGTGGTTGCAGGGGAATAATGGTTGATTGTGGATGGGTGAGAGAGATGGGTTGTGATAGGCGTGAGGCATGGGTGATGTTAGGGTTTTATTGTTTGATTGTAGGTGATTGTTTTGTGTTTGCTTGTGTTTGGGCGTGAATGTGGGGTTTGGTTTGTTTTGTGTTGGATTATTTTATTGTTTAAAGTGAGTGGATTTTGTTGATGTTTATTTTGTTTGTTAGTGTGGTTTATTTTTTATTGTTTATTTGGTGTTGTTGAATTTGTGTGTGTGTGTGTGTAAAAGACACGTGGGTGGGTTTATGTTTTGTTGTTGATTATTTAATTATTTGTGTTGTGTATTTTATTTTTTGTGTTTTAATTATTTGTTATTATTATTATTTTTTTGTTAAAATTGTTATTTAATTGGTTTGTGTTTTTTAATGGTTTGATTTAATTTGAATTTATTTAATTGGTTGGTGATTTTTATTTTGCATGGAAGTTGAAGGGACACAGGGTAGGTTTTTAAGGTTCGGGGCGATAATCAATTTTAATACAAAGGCTCAACGAGCAAATCCCGAGATTAAGCGAGCGAACAAACAAATCCAAACAAAACATCAATTCTTGACTTTCCCTTCCGTCGTCCCGTTCCCGCGACTCCCGCGACTTAAGGGTGGTGCCTCCATACGAGGCTCATCATTGGGCTGGTATGCAAAAATGCAATGCCACTTTGATGGGACTTGTGCAGTGTGTGACAATGACAATTCTATCAAAGTACGTGCAATGCATTTTTACTTACCTGGCTCGCCAGCTGCCACATGACTTACCTGTTGCTTCGAACTGAATTGATTTGGTGGTGAGGTACTGCGACCCCTGGGTCTTGTTCCCGAAGTGAGCTGAGGGTATTGTTCCCTGAATTGAGTTGTGGGTCTTGTTCCCGATCTGAACTGTGTTGAGGGTCTTGTTCCCTGAACTGAGTTGTGGGTTTTGTTCCCGATCTGAATTGTGTTGAGGGTCTTGTTCCCTGAATTGAGTTGTGGGTCTTGTTCCCGATCTGAATTATGTTGAGGGTCTTGTTCCATGAACTAAGTTGTGGGTCTGGTTCCCGATCTGAATTGTGTTGAGGGTCTTGTTCCCTGAACTGAGTTGTGGGTCTTGTTCCCGATCTGAATTGTGGGTCTTGTTCCCGATTTGAGCTAAGGGTCTTGTTCCCGATTTGTTGAGTTGTGTTATGGGTCTTGTTCCCGTGGGTCTTGTTCCCATTTTGAGCTGAGGGTCATGTTCCCTGAATTGAGTTGTGGGTCTTGTTCCCGATCTGAATTATGTTGAGGGTCTTGTTCCCTGAACTGAGTTGTGGGTCTTGTTCCCGTGCTGAATTGTGGGTCTTGTTCCCGTGGGTCTTGTTCCCATTTTGAGCTGAGGGTCTTGTTCCCGATTTGTTGAGTTGTGTTGTGGGTCTTGTTCCCGTGGGTCTTGTTCCCATTTTGAGCTGAGGGTCATGTTCCCTGAATTGAGTTGTGGGTCTTGTTCCCGATCTGAATTATGTTGAGGGTCTTGTTCCCTGAACTGAGTTGTGGGTCTTGTTCCCGTGCTGAATTGTGGGTCTTGTTCCCGTGGGTCTTGTTCCCATTTTGAGCTGAGGGTCTTGTTCCCGATTTGTTGAGTTGTGTTGTGGGTCTTGTTCCCGTGGGTCTGATGTGGGCCTCGCCCCAAACTGATACTGATGTGGGCCTCGCCCTCAACTGATACTGACGTGGGCCTCGCCCCAAAACTGATATTGATGCATGCCCCACCCCCAACTAATACTGATGTGGGCCTCGGCCCAGACTAATACTGATGTGGGCCTCGCCCTCAACTGATACTGACATGGGCCTCGCCCCAAAACTGATATTGATGTGGGCCTCCCCCCAGACTGAAACTGATGTGGGCCTCGCCCCAAACTGATATGGGCCTCACCCCAAACTGAAACTGATGTGGGCCTCGCCCCCAGACTGATACTGATATGGGCCTCACCCCAAACTCATACTGATATGGGCCTCGCCCCCAGACTGATACTGATATGGGCCTCGCCCCAGACTGATACTAATGTGGGCCTCGCCCCAAACTGATACTGATATGGGCCTCGCCCCAAACTGATACTGATACGGGCCTCGCCCAAACTGATACTGATATGGGCCCCACCCCCAGACTGACACTGATGTGGGCCTCGCCCAAAATGATACTGATATGGGCATCGCCCCCAGACTGACACTGATGTGGGCCTCGCCCCCGACTGATACTGATATGGGCCTCGCCCAAACTGATACTGATATGGGCCTCGCCCCCAGACTGACACTGATGTGGGCCTCGCCCCCGACTGATACTAATGTGGGCCTCGCCCCCAGACTGAAAATGATGTGGGCCTCGCCCCCAGACTGAAACTGATGTGGGCCTCGGCCCAAACTGATATGGGTCTCGCCCCAATCTGATACTAATATGGGCCTCGACCCTGTGACTCACCCCCAAAACTGATATTGATCATGCAGACTTCAACCCTGTGACTCATCCCTAGAACTGAAATTGATATGGGCCTCAACCCTGGGACTCGTCCCTGAAAACTGATGCTGTAGCTGATGTGTCTCCATACCCGGAGTGCTATACCTGGCAAAGACTGATAGTGATGTGGGCCTCAACCCGCAGAGTGCCATACCCGGTAAAGACTGATAATGATGTGGGCCTCGCCCCCAGAGTGCCATACCCGGCAAAGACTGATAGTGATGTGGGCCTCAACCCGCAGAGTGCCATACCCGGCACAGACTGATAATGATGTGGGCCTCGCCCCCAGAGTGCCGTACCCGGCAAAGACTGATAATGATGTGGGCCTCAACCCGCAGAGTGCCATACCCGGCAAAGGCTTATAATGATGTGGGCCTCGCCCCCAGAGTGCCGTACCCGGCAAAGACTGATAATGATGTGGGCCTCAACCCGCAGAGTGCCATACTCGGCAAAGGCTGATAATGACGTAAATGATTTATTTCAACATACTATATTGCTCTCTTCGAGATAATCTTAATAGCTAAACATATTTTTGTCCTCAACGAATGCTTCGTGTCGAAACCAGAGAACCTTCAAAGTACTTGATACACTCAATTTCGATTGTCTGAATTGGTGATCTGAACTAGACTCTTAGTATGTGTGTACTGGGGCTCTTTCGCAGCTTAGTCCTTTAGTAAGCCAACTTGGTGATTTCGTTTCAGAGAATCGAACCAGTGGGTCTAACCAACCTGAATGTCTTAATCACATTCTGTGATTACTTCAGCATACTCAACATGATATGGTTTTCATCTTTTTTCTTTTGTCTCTTTCTTTTCATTTTGAATTTTCTTTTTTTTTTTTCTTTTTTTCTTTTCTTCTCTTTTTTGACACACCTACCCTTTAAGGTAGCATTTCTCCTCATGGTGGACCTAATACTCGCCCAAGGGTAGCTTCACGCTTATCGGTTATAGGTGGTCTATATTTTTTCTTTTCTTTTTTATTTCAGAGACTTTTTTCCTTATTTCCAACCATATCATATATCATAGCATCTGTAAACCAGGGTGGACTTCCAGGCAAACGGTCATTCACCGATCCCTCATCTCTTCAACTAGTCACCTCGCCAACCACTCAGGCTTCTACTGCTAGGATCCCGTAATCAAGTGCTCACGAGTCTAGCTGAGATCAATCCATTCAGAATACCGGACGAGAGCACGTCTCGCACTTATCATTTCTAGGGTTTCTCCCTACAGCAAACAATGTCATCACCGGACATATGTCTAATTACCAAAGACTTCTCTCACTCATTTTTTTTTCTTTCATCATTTTTTTTCATTCATTTTTTTCATTTTTTTTTTTTTTTTTTTTTACTCATCATTTTTTTTTCTTTTTTCATCAATTAAAATAAAACATAAACTTCCAAATAGGCCTTGGAATACCTGGTCAGCAGGGCACATCACCGATTTAGATCAATGTCCAGTTTGCGCTTCTTGCTAGGATCATTATCAGTCCAGTCCAGTGTCGAGAGGATGGGTTCAAGCTTCGGCTCAAAAGCCAGGATCTAGTCAATCAACTCTTCGGCCTTTGTCGCCGTCAAGAAAATGTCATCTACTGATTTGGTGACAAACTCGTGCCTCTTGGCCTCTTACTCTGCAACCACTAATGAATTAGCTCTCATTTTTGTGATTGCCAAACACCATTCCTTTGTTGTGATTTCTGTTTTTATGCTTTGTGTATACATGTTGTAGAGTCTTTAACTTTGTGTGTTATTTTTGTAGACTGTTTCCTACAGTCTGCCGACTCCACTGGAGAAAATAAAATGGAGTCGCCACCCGGTGTGAACCGGGAAAATGATTTAAGGCCGCACTCACCCCTCGCAAGGGAAGACCTCAAACCGTTGGGTTCGGAATGGTCCATTACTTATGCCACTTGTAATGAGCGGATTTGTGCAATAATTTAACCAAGTCTACACAACATACATAGGGAAATAACATATTAACGACTTAATCATGCTTAAGAAATAAATAACATACTAGCAACCTAATCATGCTCAAGGGTACTTAGATCTAACATGCTTTCATCCAAATAACTCCACGCAATGTAACACAACGAGCATATTGAACCATTAAATCAACATGTATAAATTATTATCCAAACACATCATAAACTAATAACATGCATAAGGAATCAACCTAAATATGCTTTAACAAATAAATAACAAACTAAATTAAACCATGCTTTAAATAATAAACGAATAACCTAAAGACTATAACATGCTCAAATACAAATTTGGATGAAACGAGATACGTGTATCTCAAGTGGTACGTGGCATTGTATCCCGAGTGCAAACCGCAATACCGTCCATTCGGATTCGGCTACGGAATTTACGTCCGGGTTTCCATCCGATATACCGCAAGAGAGAACACATATTCCGTTCACCCGGAAATCACATCATGCACCAATTCACAATACTCATGCGAAATAAAGTAATAAAATAACTAAAAAATAAAGGATAATAAATAAAAGGGTGCCCTCAGGTCTTACCTTTTAAGTCGCTTTCCGGGAGTGTGTTCCACGATGCCGGAAGGGATATCATTTCACTGCTTTCACTGGTCCGCTGTTTCTACAGTTTTCACAGATTCACTGTTTTCTCTATTTTCACTGGTCCGCTGTTTTCGCTGTTTTCACGGGTTCACTGTTTCTACTGTTTTGTCTGTTTTCACTCGGGGTTTTCTCTGATTCACTCGCTGTTTCCAGGCTATGTTTTGGTTGAGTTGAGCGGTATGAGCAGTCTAGATTTGTGTCTGTTTACGTGTGCATGGGGTTGCTTTGCGTGAAGGAGAGCTTGAAGCAGTGGGGACGTGCATGGGGCTTCACGTGAAGGAGAGTTTGAAGTAGTGTGTGCGTGTATGTGGCTGAGGGTCCAGTGCATGATGAAGGGGACTGGTTAGGGGAGTATCTAGTTATGAAGGCAAAGGGTACTTTGAGGGTTAGGGTTTCAGGTGAGGGTGGCAATGACGTGAAGTTTGGTTAACTTTTGGGCTGTCTAGAGTCACGGTTTAGGTGTAGATCAGGGGGGGGCTGCTCATCGTGGCTTATTATGTGAGTGTGGTGAAAGGCTTGTTACGTTAGAAGAGAATGATAGTTGGCTCGTGAACGTAAGGGCTGTGCGTTGAAGGAAGGGGCTGTTGAACTGTTATGGTTTGTGGCTGTCTTTGACCGAGAGAGTGGGTGATGGCATGGACAGTCAGTGGCTCGTTTTTGAGGGGGGTCTTGGCTTGAGTGCTGTGTGTGGCGTAAGGTGTTGTTGAAGGCCGATCCAGTGTGTCGGTGGGGCTAGTTTGTGGCGTTGATTGGAGTGTGTTTGTTGAATGAAGGCTATGGTTTATTTGATTGGTGAAAGTCAGGAAGAGCTGAGATCCAGGAACCGAGAAGGGCTATGGGGGAGTCGAAGGTGTGCTGAGTGTTTTGTGGCGTTGCGTTGAAAGGGTTGTGATTAGCGGCAGTGAGGTTGATACTTGGCAATGGGTTGTACGTAGGTTAGGGCTGCTTGAGGGTTGAATGAGCCAGTGGTGAGTTATGGACGTTGCTTCTGGATTGTGTGGCTGCTGGTGAGGGTTTCATTCATGCACGATGAAGGTTGATTTGCAGTGAAGGATATGCGTGTTTCAGGGGCTGAAATGGAAGGCAGTGGGTGTGCTTCATGAGGGCTGCATGCATGGGATGATTCACGTGAAGTCTAAGGGGTTGCAGGGGCTGTTTGTCGTGAAGTGTAGTGCATGGAGGTTTGGTCACTGCTCCGGTCCGTGAATTCAATGGGAAGGGGCTGTTAAATATTGAGAGGTGAAGGGGTTGCTAGTTGGCTTCCAAGGTGCGTGAGTTTAGGTGAGAGTGGCGTGGCTGGTGAATGGTGCCGAGCGTGTGCTGCGCGTGAAGAGGGAGTAATCAAGGTGTTTTTGTCGGTCAGAGGCTAGTTTTAAGGCAGAGTGTCACATGAAGGTGGGTTGTTATCAAGGTCGCATGGGTAGTGATGAAAAATGGGGCTCCTATTGTCGAGAGAGTGATCTGTTAATGATGGGCAGTTTGTATGAGTGGTTATGGGTGGTTGCAGGGGAATAATGGTTGATTGTGGATGGGTGAAAGAGATGGGTTGTGATGGGCGTGAGGCATGGGTGATTTTAGGGTTTTGTTGTTTGATTGTAGGTGATTGTTTTGTGTTTGCCTGTGTTTGGGCGTGAATGTGGGGTTTGGTTTGTTTTGTGTTGGATTATTTTATTGTTTAAAGTGAGTGGATTTTGTTGATGTTTATTTTGTTTGTTAGTGTGGTTTATTTTTTATTGTTTATTTGGTGTTGTTGAATTTTTGTGTGTGTGTGTGTGTAAGACACGTGGGTGGGTTTATGTTTTGTTGTTGATTATTTAATTATTTGTGTTGTGTATTTTATTTTTTGTGTTTTAATTATTTGTTATTATTATTATTTTTTTGTTAAAATTGTTATTTAATTGGTTTGTGTTTTTTAATGGTTTGATTTAATTTGAATTTATTTAATTGGTTGGTGATTTTTATTTTTGCATGGAAGTTGAAGGGACACAGGGGTAGGTTTTAAGGTTCGGGGGCGAGAATCAATTTTAATACAAAGGCTCAACGAGCAAATCCCGAGGTTAAGCGAGCGAACAACAAATCCAACAAAACATCAATTCTTGACTTTTCCCTTCCGTCGTCCGTTTCCCGCGACTCCCGCGACTTAAAGGGTGGTGCCTCCGTACGAGGCTCATCATTGGGCCGGTATGCAAAAATGCAATGCCTACAACGTGCATATGATTTGCACGGGCACGTCGAGACGCGAAGGAGGCTGGCGTGGCCACGTAACAACCAAAAATCAGAATATTTTTTAGAAGATGCGACGCGTAACCAAGAGTCTGAATTTTTCATTTACATTTCATTTAAGGAATATAAATTTTTTAAGTGGGTAATCAAATTAGATTAAGGAGTTTTATGTGATTTTGAACCATATTTTATAACTCATGATTCTAACTCAGTGTATTCGATATAGATATTAATCATGAGCCGCGTTCGCCCCCAGCGACGTGAATGGAACTTAGCTGGACTTCAAATCTGTGAGTGGAGATTTATTTTTCTTATTAATGGATTTTATAACTACTTGTTTCAGATTAAGATTTGTTTCGAGACTTAATTTTTAATGCTTTAGGGCATTAGTTTTTTTAAAAAAACATTTGTCAGTTATTTTTGTATAAAGTTTGAGTTAAAAGTTTAAAAGTAAAAATGCTCTCAACCTTCCCTCCCTCTCGGCGTTTCCCGTCCTGGATCGCCGTGATTCTTTAGAAAACCCTTGTTTCTCTCAAATCGGCTCTGGGTTTTCTGATTTACCCCGTGCCTTTCACATCTCTTTTCCCGGTTATCTTCTTAGATCTATTTTCTTTTTCGTTTTCCTCTTATTTTCTCAGATCGATTTGGTTTTCTTCTTTCCGTTTCCCCCTTTTTTTTCTCCTTCCCCTTTACCTCGCCTTTTCTTCTCTCATTGTTTTCTTCCTCACCAGCCTTCCTTTATGCCTCCGTCTGGTATCTCTGTTGTGGGGCCGCGGCTCCCTGGTGCTGGCCGCAAAGCTGTTAGGGCAGTCTCTGTGGCCGTTAACACTTTGTCTCATGTGAATCTTGATTCTGTTCGATTGATGCCTTCGACGGGTTATGTCAGCTCTTCTTCGGTCTCAGATCAGCGCCGGAGCCGCGTCGCGTGACATGTGTCAAGCCTTTTGCTTCAGAAGGTGTTCCTGCGGGAAGTTTGGGTCTTTGCCGGTCTGGATATGGCGCTCCCTCTGAGTCAGTCAGCGTTGCTGGTACCTCTGGTATTGACAGTGTTGGTACTTCTATTGGCTGTTTGGTCGATAGTGAGGTGAGTTTGAAGAACGAACGGCGTTTGGGTTTTTATTCTGGTACTGATGGTGTAGTTGTTTGTGATTCGGGTCTTGGAAATGAAGATGGTCTTGCCGGCTGTTTGAGTTCTTGTAAGTCTGGATTTAGGTTACAATCTGTTTGCTCTGCTTGTGCTTCTGAACATGGTGTTGTAGGGAGCTCTGTTGACAGTTTGGTTGCTGGGGATGTGGGTTTGGTAGATGAGGTTTGTTTAGTTTCTGGTATTGGCATTGATAGGGGTTTTGTAGGTTCTGGTCCTGGTATTGTCGGAGGTCTAAGTGTTTGTGGTGCTGCGGTGGCAGTGCAGTGATTCTGGTCTTTGTAGAAATGGTAAACGGTTGGGAATGTTGGTTCTTCTAAATTGGTTTGTGTTTCTGGTCTTGCGATTGATGGGGGAACTGTAGGTTCTGAATCTGTTCTTGGCGCCGTTGGTAGCGCTGCTGGTGGCTTGAAGTTTAATGTCTCTGGTTTGGGTGTATCTCCTGGGCTTGATGGTGTTGTTAGTGTGTCTAGACCTGCTGGTGCAGAGGGGTCTGCTAGCAGTTTGGACTGTGGGGCAGTGGAGGTGAAGAATGGTTTGGAGATTGGCGTGAGTCAGGAGGCTGTGCCAGCGTCTCCTGTAGTAGTAGGTGGGGGATATTCTGGTGGACCTAAGAGTTATGCATCTGCTTTGAATGGTTCTTTGGGAGTTGACCATTTCGATTCGACTTATTCGTCTGCTGGATGTGATGTCAAGATAGAAGTATCACTCCAGTCATTGTGGAGATGATGTCACGCAGGATACGGTATTAGTGCTCTTAAGTGCTGCGCGGCCATCGGGATATTATGACAAGGTCATGTATATCCGATTATAGAGACTAGTTACCAGACATCCGACATGTGCTTCGTACGGGGCAGACACTTATCCAGCCCCAGGCCTAGCACGTGACTATCCGATACTGGGCCGATACACACAATACATTAGTAAACTACGCTTGATACAGATCTTTGATATTCTTAAATGGATATGTCCGGAGAATTGGGAAGACTTGGTGCTTTGCTAGGAGTCGACCTTGTCTCGTAAATCGGTAGAACGTAGTACTTGGTACGTACGTGATTCGAATACTCCGACGACCGTATTTACTGCCAGCTAATCCGGGGATCTCATGGGTCGCTTCCCGATAATCCACCAATGACGCACAACTCGCACTCTTGAATAATCTGGGATTATATAGAAGAGAGAGAGA
This sequence comes from Zanthoxylum bungeanum, assembly GCA_019454045.1. Classification (NCBI taxonomy): domain Eukaryota; kingdom Viridiplantae; phylum Streptophyta; class Magnoliopsida; order Sapindales; family Rutaceae; genus Zanthoxylum; species Zanthoxylum bungeanum. Next base: position 223,142 of record SKCR01027058.1, on the reverse strand, counting down.
AAATTAATCTAGGATTAATTACGGAGATATTTTATCTAGGATAAAATATCGCCTAGAGAGAGATAACGATTAATTCGGAATTAATCGATAAATTAATATATTCGATATATTAAATGAAATTAGATTTCGACGCGGAATTAAAATTAGATTTTAATTCGGGCGAACGAATTAATTTAGAATTAATTCGTTAGCGACGTGAATAGTGAATTCGCTAGGCGTAATCATCTAATTACGACGCGACGGAAAAATCATTAATTTGGAATTAACGAACCCGAGCCCGATTGTGATTGCGAGCGCATTCGTATTTCGAATTCGAGTGCGGCGACGCAAGTCACATCAAGCGTCAAATCATTCGTCACATCAAGCGTCACATCGCATGTCACTTTGAGTGATGTGACTTGACAACATGTCACTTTATTAAAGTGACTTGATGTGAATAATGATGGACTTGACAAAAAGTGTAAAAGCATTTTGGAGGGAAAACTTTTGGTTTTTGGCTCCAAAATTCATTTAATTTATTAGATAAAATTAAATGGAAATTGATTATTATTTTGGAAAATATATAACCAAAAGCTTTACACCTTTTTGCATTATGTCAACAACTTCTTCTCTCTCCATTTTTCTCTCCTTTGGTTCACGCCCAAATGGGCACAAAGCTCACTGTTTTTCATCACAAAAACCGTGACTTTGAGGGAAGCTAAAGTGGGTTTTCATGGTGGAAATTCAAGTGCTAGCACACTTGCGGGTCTTGCGAAGGTGGTAGGGAGGTTCGACCATGAGCCGGGATCCGTCCGACGTAGTTAGGAGATCCATTTCGCAGCTCAAAAACAGTAGACAGAAGGCAGTGAACTGCATGCAGTGGCGCCAAACCAGTGAGCATTTTGGGCTTTGTTTATTGCCGATTCGACCCAACCAACCAATGTAAGTATTCCGCTATCTTCGTTGGTGTATTCACGCATTGTTTTCATGTCTTGTTTGATCTTGGGACCTAGATAATAACCAATAATGGCATCAAGAGCTATAGGTTCAAGCATGAAATTTTAGGGCTTAAAATTTGGGTAAATGTTTGTTGAGCATGATTTGAATAAATTGATTGTTTAAGTATGCTTATAACATGTTTAATTTCATTTTGGTTGGACCAATTTGTTGAAAAATGATTTGGAATTATTTTCCCCAAATTGATGACCTTGGCCGAATGTGAATGTAATATTGGGTATTTTGATTTTGAGCATGATTTGGTTAAATTGATTAATTGAGCATGTTTAAATGATCTTTAATTGAAGTTGGATTGGATCAATTTCAAGAAAATTAATTTGGAATAATTTTCCCCAATTTATTCATGTTGGCCGAATCTTCAAGCATGTTTGGAAATTTGGAATTTTTTCATTTTGATTCATTGGATGGGTTGTAATGATGTTGGATGATGTTAATTTGAAGTCAATTAGATTGAATTTTGAATTGAACATAAATCCCCAAATTGCTTGTGTTGGCCGAATGAGTATTGATTTTGGGTTCTTGGAAATTTTTGATTTTTGATTCATTTGATGAGTTGAAATCATTTAGGTTGATGTTAATTTGAATAGAATTGGATTGGATTTCGAATTGGACAAAAACCCCAAAATCCTTGTGTTGGCCGAATGTGTATGCCCTTTAATGTCTTGGTAATTTTGATTTTATGACATTGGATGTGTATGAAATCAAATTGGATGGTGATTTAATGTCGATTGTGGGTTCGATTGGATTGAAACCGAATCGGACACAAAATCCCTCCTTGGCCGAGAACTTTGTAACATGTAAATGGGTTTGATTTTTCAATTTGTGTGTTGGACATATAATAATGAATTGAGTATGATTAATTGGACTAATTTAATGTTTTAGAAATGTTGATTTAGTTGATTAATCATGTAATACACTTTAGTTTAATTGAATATGAAATTGGATTTTGTATATTTAATTAATTGGGCCTATTTTTGATATTGGGCTTCTAATGTTGTATTTGGGCCTATTGGGCTTGATTTATCAAGTTGGGTTTAGGCCAAATGGATTGGATCCAATTGGGCCCAAAACCATAACCATAAAGCCCAAATGCGGCTAATGAACCTTTAAAGTTCAATTGGGCCTAATGGGCCAAGATTGATTTATGGGCTTATGGGGTAAATCCCGGATTGGACTTTGGTTATCGGTTTGACCCGAGTTGACCAAAAGTCCACGCCTTAAGAAATCAATTAAAAGCCCATTGGACTTTAATTGAATTGACGTTGGACGTTAATCAGTCTTTGAGACGCGTTACGATTAAATTTGGAATTTAAATCGTAAAAGGTTTATTAAATAAAAGTGTAACATTTAATTTGGAATTGAATAGTGAATTAGTATTAAATACATGTTAAATTAGATTTAATGATATAGTTTAATTTAATTCATGAATTCGTACTTTAAGTACTTATTCGCAAAAACGAGTTTGACTCGAACAAAATCAAATCGTTGTTTGAACATTGGATGATCACTAAATTATCAGATTAATTAATTTGATTAGATTGATTGATAGCATGCTTATGTGTGTGAATACGTGGTTGTGTTGTATGAATAATGTATATCGGATGGATATTAGTCGGGTGGGGCAATTTTAGAAATTGTTGTAATAAATTCGATTTATTAAATTGGACCTGCGTGTCCAGCCTTATCACCTCTATTCTCTTTGTATTCTCTTCTCACCTATTCCCCTCTATGTATATGAGGTTTCTTTAGAAGTGTAGTGTAACGGGTAGAAGTAGTACAAGTGCTAGCTTGAGTGAGAAATGGAGAGATTTGATCTAGGAACAATGTGTTAAGTATCCATCCGCATATCATTATTATTTATTTCATACTCGCTTTATTATGTGTTTAGAATGCATGTTTAAGGGTGTATGATGATGAGACCTTAACAAAGATAATTAAATTGGTAGCCAATTTGCACGCGAAAAACCCTCGTTAAATATCAAGCGTTTATTTTCCTTCCATTGAGTGATTCTTACTCAAGATCCGAGATTGGCAGGGGTTGTTGGCCAAAGTCAAGCCCTTGTCCGTCGAAGATGTGTTTTAATCACGAGGCTTTGTTCCATATCGGTGTCGTGTCCAAGTTGTGGTTTGTTGGCCAAAGTCAAGACCACTTCTTGTCCATTGACATTGATTACGAAGCTTCCATGTCAATGGGTCCGCGCTTGACTGGGATCACTAGGTTTGTTGTGCCAAAGCCAAGGCCTAGTTGATTCAGAGGAAAAAGGTTAGGGTATACATTCGATGTATAGGCATATATAAGATATATGTTTGGGACTTGGATGTCCACCTACTGGATCTAGGAGTTGGATGAGATCCAATTGATCTTCGAGATCTACCTAGTTAATTATCATACAATTTGTTGGCCAAAGTCAAGATTGTGTGATATTTAACGGGATCCTAGCCCACTAGGAAACACGGTTTCCCGAGTACTCCACAGAGGGTTAGAGGCTCGACGAAAAATAGTGGGAGGCAAGTATTGAATTTGCAACATTCGTTCGAATACTCGCTAAACGCGCTCATCTATTTTACTCGTCATATTAATCAAAAGTATTAGTTGGACTAATATTTTATGTTGTTTTAAAAATATATATAGTTGGACTATATACAAACTTATTCAATATATAGTTCATTTTATAATTGGATTATAGTAATCAATATAATTGAATTAAAATGATAGTTGATTTTATAATTAGATTATAGTAATCAATATTAAAATTATAGTTGATTAAATAATTGGATTATTGTAATCATTATAATAAATAGTACCTTATTAATATTGATTAAATAGTTGGACTATTGAAATCAAGAAAGAATTCAAAAGTTGAATATTTAAAATATATAATTCTTGGATTAAATGTTTTAAATGATTTAATTTTATTGGGAATTCATAATAGGTTACTTTATTGGATAAAATAACTTGTTATATCTAGGCCATAATTAAGCAAATAAGTAGAGCATAAAATCTTTAGAAGATTTATGTGATGATGACTTTAGTGCTTAATTAATATACTTATCATAAATCTATCTTTAGATTTAAAAGTATTAAATTGCAATTAATAATTCTTAGAGAATTGATTTGACTATTCTAGTGGAGAAAAGTCAAAGTTTGCAATTGGGCATGTTGCACAAGGTGCACATCATTTCAATATTCTAAAACCCAAGGCTTGGCCAAAGGTTTGTGAAATATTGAAATGATAATTGACATATCCCAAAGTGACTACCATTTGGATATGGAAGACACGAAGGAATTAAAGAAAGGGCGAGGCTCTAACTTTAAAATATTTGTCAAAGTTATGTTCACTACTAGTATTGAAATTGGATTTTAAATACTTAGTGTGGTACATAATATATATGTATTGTTGTTCAGAATCCGCTATGAGCAGGATACTGACTTCAAGCCGAGATTTCTCTGCGAATCGGAAACGGGACGAAAGTCGCTGTTTCGACCGTAGATACCTAAGTTTAGGAACTACCCTTCGGGTATGTACTTAAATTAGGAACTGTTATAATGTAACTAGTTTGAGTAGAGACATTATCTCTATATCAGTGTTTAATCTGTTGCGAATAAACCTTTATATTCTAGAACACTAAAGTGTTTTATTATATAAAGATGATACTGAGATAAACACATGAGATGTGAATAACAGAATTTATATTTTGAATATAATAAAATCTCAAACATATAATAATGACAAATAAATAGCTCAAATTGATTTGATCAATAGAGACTTATTTGTGGCATTTTTGTCTAGGACACAATTAAACGAGACTCGTATATCCACACTTTTGAAGAGTGGGTACTAGGACTGATTTGACTATTCAAATAAGGTCTGCGAATCTAGTTTATTAGGTAAAGTACCTAAAATACTATTTACTTAGTAATAGTAAAAGGGCCACCGATCTGTTAGCCCTATTCATGGTGAAGTTAGTGGGCCCATATCTAGCTAGGCTAGATGTGAACATGAATATTTCGTGACCTTGACGGATGTAGCATCACGTTGTGGTTATGTGTTTCTTTTGAAGAACACAGATCGTAAACTTCTGAAGTTTCGACACGAAGTAAATTAACAGATCGGCTATAGTATTATTCCGCCACGGTAAGACCGTAATGGAAAATACTTAAGCAGTAAGTTTCATACGTACATGAAAGAGTTTGGTATTCTTTCAGATGAGGACTCCTTTCGAGACACGTCAGTTAGACGGTGTATACGAACTAAAACCGAATTTTGTTGGACATGATAAGGTTTATCACGAGTCGCTCTGAGCTACTGTTTCCTTCAATAGGATATGTATTTACAGTGCAAAACTTATTTAGAATAAGGTTCCATATAAATCTGTTTGACAGATGTCATATAGGATATGAACAGGGAAGAAACGAGGTTTCTCATTCCTGATAATTTGGGTATGCCAGGCATAACGTTTGGATGATACCAAACTAAAAACCCAAATTGGATAAGTGCCAATATAGGTTATCCTAAGGGAAACCTTAAGTATAGTACTTATAAATCTCACATGAGAACAATATAATTGTTAATCACCATGCAGTTTTCCTGAGAGGAATACCGATATGCAGTGGTCAGTGGGAGGATAGTGATACTCGATAAAAATCGGAGTAATCCTGTTCAAGGCACGAAGTCCTTAATGGAACACAAATAGTTCATCTATGATGAATCTATACCATTAATCTTCAAATACACAAGAACTTCGTAAATCGGATAGAGTCAGAAAACAACCTAGGGTATGTGTTTCTGATCTAACCCCATAAAGATGTCAATCTTATGGAGGTGTACCATCCGACTACGTTTTAAGGAAGTGATACGAAGTATCGACTCCCTATTATGGCAAAGTGCCATGAGTCCGAAATGGATTCCATGTATAACAACTATTTTGGATACTAGTTGTTGTACCACAAGGCATTGTGCCTATTGGTACTTTAAATGTCTTCAAGAAAGACATACATGGAAGACAACATACCAACGTACAAAGCTAGGCTTTTGACGGAAAGGTATCGTTATCAACATTGTGTTAATAACGGTTCAACCTTTTACCTGTTGCCATGGTAAATCCATTTTGAAGATGCTTGTAAATAACTATATATTTCATTTATGAAATGTGTCAGTTGCAAATCAAAATCGCTTTCCTGAAAAGGAAACCTTTTGGAGGATGTTTACAACATCCTGACGATTTTGTATAACCAACAAACGAGGTTTGCGGGTTATTCGATCCATGTTTGGATTAATGCAAGCATAAGGTTCTTGGAACTGTCGTTTTGAAATAATCATAATGGTTTATGATTTGAATCAAAACGAAATAATTCTTGTGTATATAAAGAGGTTAGTGGGAGAGGGCACTGACAATGAAATTCCCATATAGCATTGGTGAAAGCTTGGCTTTCATAGATATTCTTTCAATAGAAATTCTCCGTAGAATTCTGGGGAGTAACAACCTTTATTCAAGGAATAAAGATCTACTGGGATAGATTTGGAGTTGGTTAACCTCTCTGGGAAATTATACATTTAAAATGTACTTGTATTGGTGTCTCATACGCTTCGAGCATATGGAGTCACGATCAGGTCAATCCAAGTGATAGTCACTGGATTGAAGTTAAGAACATCTGTGGTATCTTAGAGAACTAAAGATGTTGTCTTAAATTATGGAGAAGGAGAACTTGAAGTGATTGGGATCACTGCTGCAAGTTTCCAAACGATTAAATACTACGGTACTATAAAGTTTGAACACTGGGACAGTGAGCTGGAAATATTCCGAGCAAGATAACTGTTGCCGAATAATCAACAAATGCGGATTATTGCTGCAGCTGAGGCAGCAATAAAAGCCATTTGGATCGAAAATAAATCTAATTAGATTAGATATAGTTCTTTTAGCAGCTGAGCTAGGCGTCAGCACAGGCTAAGGAATTAAAGGTCTCATCGACGATCCAGATATATACTTCTATATCATCTGATTCGTTCGGATCATACATCGTGGCGATGTGATGATCGTATAAATCGCGTCAAACGATAATCAAACAAATCTGCTGACGAAAACCTTTCCTCAGCAATTTGAGCGAACTGTACATAGTTCGGGTGTGGGACACTTGAGTGACTGGCTATGTGCCAAGTGGGAGATTGTTGGACAAAATGACCCATAGCGTCACTATTTGTGCAGATCATTGTGTTGTTGTAGCAAATTAACTATGTGACAAGGAAATTGCACTCTCATCATTTGTGATTAGATCACCATATATATATAAATAAAGAGAGGTCCCTATGATTAGTTCCTGGACTGAGAATGATATGAGACAGTATCAGTCCCCGAAGGATTAATCATTAAATATCCCTAGCCGGAGTATTAACGAGACTGGACATCGATAATGCGGAATAGGCTAGTGTTGCACTTGTGTGCGTTGTGAGGGCACAACGGCATAGTTCTCATATATATAAGTATTGGATATGTAGGAGTTTCAATCAAGTCCCAAGATCATAAATCATGCATAAAAACGAATAGAATACAACCAAGGAGTAAGGCGGAATTCATACTCACATTGATGGGTTTGATGAAATGAAACAAAGACCAAAAAATGCACTGCATGTTGCTCCCTGGCAGTGAGCTGCGAATGGTAGGGGCTGCACGGTGGTGGGGGTGTCTTCCTCCTTGTTCATTCGGCCATGGATGTCACCATTGAAGCTCCAAGCTTCAAGCTTTTCCATGCTCACAAATTCGTTTCCCTATCACTATGTATAACCCAAGGTGTGCTAGCACTACTTCATCTTCTTTGATTCTCCATTTGATTCGGTCATACCAGAAATTTTGAGGAAAAAAACGGTTCAAAACCGAGAGAAGAGAAGAAGAAAAGAGGGGGAGAAGAATGCGTAAAAAAGAGAAGAGTGGAGAGTGAGAGAAAAAGAAATGTAATTAGGTTTTTATATTTTCTAAAATTAATTAAAAACCATTTACATTTCTTTTAACTTTCCATTTACCAAAAGTCAAAAAGTAAAAGCAAAAGTTGCTTTTTCAACTTCTACATCAATCACTCAAATCAAGTGACAACATGTCATATCACTCAAAGTGACATTTGATTTGACGCTTGATGTGACTTGCGATTTGACGCACGATTTGACTTGCGTGCCGCACTCGAATTCGAAATGCGAATGCGCTCGCAAATAATCCCGGGCTCGGGTTCGCTAATTCCAAATTAACGAATTTTCCGTCGCGTCGTAATTAAATGATTACGCCTAGCGAAATCACTATTCACGTCGCTAACGAATTAATTCTAAATTAATTCGTTCGCCCGAATTAAAATCCAATTTTAATTCCGCGTCGAAATCCAGTTTCGATTAATATATCGAATATATTAATTTTACCGATTAATTCCAAATTAATCGTTCTCTCTCTCTTAACGATATTTTATCCGAGATAAAATATCTCTGTAATTAATCCCAGATTAATTTTCTCTCTCTTCCAATTAATCCCAGATTAATTTTCTCTCCCTTCCAATTAATCCCAGATTAATTAAAGTGCGAGTCATACGTCATCGGTGAATCTTCAGGAAGCGACCCATGAGATCTCCGGATATGTTGGCAGTAAATACGGTCGTTGGACTATCCGAACACGTAAGTACCTTGTACTACGTTTATACCGATTTACAAGACAAGGTTGGCTTCTAGCAAAGCGCCATGCCTACCCAATTCTCCAGAAATATTCTTACAGGAATATATAGATCTGTATCAAGCGTAGTATACCGTAGTATTGTGTATATCGGCCCAGTATCGGATAGTCACGTGCTAGGGCTGGGGCCGGATAAGTGTCTGCCCCGTCCGAAGCACATGTCGGATGTCTGGTAACTAGTCTCTATAATCGGATATACATGACCTTGTCATAATATCCCGATGGCCGACCAGCACTTAAGAGCACTAGTACCGTATCCTGCGTGACATCATCTCCAATATGACTGAAGTGATACTTCCGTCTTGACATCACACCCAATACACTACGACTCTCTGATAAACCCAGAAGTGGTGTACGTAGAACCGGTTAAAGCCCTGTACCACCAAGACCAAAGTCTATCGATTATCGTAAGTATTAGCGATGTAAGTCTCAGGTTAAGACTATACACACCTACCTTGACTTCGGCCTCCCATAGACACATAGTCATAATGCCAATGGGATTCCGAGGGGTCTATCCAGAGCGAAGCTGTTTCCCGTACCATCGGTGAAACACGACCTCATATCGTACTTGCATAAGTATCCAATACTTATATATATGAGAACTATGCCGTTGTGCCCTCACAACGCGCACAAGTGCAATACTAGCCTATTCCGCATTATCGATGTCGTGTCTCGATAATACTCCGGCTAGGGATATTTAATGATTAATCCTTCGGGGATTGATACTGTCTCATATCATTCTCAATCCAGGAACTAATCATATGGACCTCTCTTCATTTATATATTTATGGTGATTGAATCACAAATGATGAGAGTGCAATTTCCTTGTCACATAGTTAATTTGTACAACAACACCGTGATCTGTACAAATAGTGACGCTATGGGTCATATTATCCAACAATCTCCCACTTGGCACATAGCCAGTCACTCGAGTGTCCCACACCCGAACTATGTACGGTTCGCTCAAATTGCTGAGAAAGATTTTCGTCAGCGGATTTGTTTAATTATCGTCTAACGCGATTTACACGATCATCACATCGCCACGATGTATGATCCGAACGAATCAGATGATATAGAAGTATATATCTGGATCGTCGATGAGACCTTTAATTCCTTAGCCTGTGCTGACGCCTAGCTCAGCTGCTAAAAGAACTATATCTAATCTAATTAGATTTATTTTCGATCCAAATGGCTTCTATTGCTGCCTCAGCTGCAGCAATAATCCGCATTTGTTGTTTATTCGGCAACAGTTATCTTGCTCGGAGATTTCCAGCTCACTGTCCCAGTGTTCAAACTTTATAGTACCGCAGTATTTACTCGTTTGGAAACTTGCAGCAGTGATCCCAATCACTTCAAGTTCTCCTTCTCCATAGTTTAAGAAGCATCTTTAGTTCTCTGAGATACTAACAGATGTTCTTAACTTCAATCCAGTGACTATCACTTGGATTGTCCTGATTGTGACTCCATATGTTTAAAGCGTATGAGACACCATATCAAGTACATTTTAAATATACAATTTCCCAGAGAGTGTTAACAACTCCAAATCTATCCCAGTAGATCTTTATTCCTTGAATAAAGGTTGTTACTCCCCAGAATTCTACGGAGAATTTCTATGAAAGAATATCTATGAAAGCCAAGCTTTCACCAATTGCTTTATGGGAATTTTATTATCAGTGCCCTCCCACTAACCTCCTTATATACACAAGAATTATTTCGTTTTGAGTCAAATCATAAACCATTATGATTATTTCAAAACGTCAGTTCCAAGAACCTTATGCTTGCTTCAATCCAAATATGGATCGAATAACCCGCAAACCTTGTTTGTCGGTTATACAAAATCGTCAGGATGTTGTAAACATTCTCCAAAAGGTTTCCTTTTCAGGAAAGCGATTTTGATTTGTAACTGACATATTTCATAAATGAAATATACAGTTATCTACAAGCATCTTCTTCAAAATGGATTTACCATGGCAATAGGTAAAAGGTTGAACCGTTATTAACACAATGTTGATAACGATACCTTTCCGTCAAAAGCCTAGCTTTGTACGTTGGTATGTTGCCTTCCATGTATGTCTCCCTTGAAAACATTTAATGTACCAATAGGCACAATGCCTTGTGGTACAACAACTAGTATCCAAAATAGTGTTATACATGGAATCCATTTCGGATTCATGGCACTTTGCCATAATAGGGAGTCGATACCTCGTATCACTTCCTCAAAACGTAGTCGGCGGATATACCTTCATAAGATTGACATCTTTATGAGGTTAGATCAGAAACCCATACCCTAGGTCGTTTTCTGACTCTATCCGATCTACGAGTTTCTTGTGTATTTGAAGATTAATGGTATAGATTCATCATTGATGAACTATTTGTGTTCCATTAAGGACTTCGTGCCTAGAACAGTATTACTTCGATTTTCATCGAATATCACTATCCTCCCACTCACCACTGCATATCGGTATTCCTCTCAGGAAAAAAAAAAAAAAAAACCGCATGGTGAGCAACAATCACATTGTTCTCATGTGAGATTTATAAGTACTATACTTATGGTTTCCCTTAGGATAACCTATATTGGCACTTATCCAATTTGGGTCCTTAGTTTGGTATCATCCAAACGTTATGCCTGGCATACCCAAATTATCAGGAATGAGAAACCTCGTTTCTTCCCTGTTCATATCCTATATGATATTTGTCAAACAGATTTATATGGAACCTTATTCTAAATAAGTTTTGCACTGTTAGTACATATCCTATTGAAGGAAACAGTAGCTCAGAGCGACTCGTGATTAGCCTTATCATGTCTAACATGATTCGGTTAATCCGTTCGGACACACCGTCACTTTGACGTGTTTCGGGAGGAGTCCTCATATGAAAGAATACCGTACTATTTCATGTATATAAGAAACTTATTGGTTAAGTATTTTCCATTACGGTCTTACCGTGACGGTATAATACTATACCCGATCTGTTTGTCTATTTCGTGTCGAAACTCTAAAAGTTTCTGATTTGTGTTCTTCAAAAGAAACACATAACCATAACGAGATGCCACATCCGTTAAGGTCACGAAATATTCATGTTCACATCTAGTCTAGCTAGATATGGGCCCACTTACTTCACCATGAATAGGGCTAACAGATCGGTGGCCCTTATACTATTACCAAGTAAATAGTATTTTAGGTACTTTACCTAATAAACTAGATTCGCAGACCTTATTTGAATAGTCAAATCAGTCCTAGTACCCACTCTTCAAAAGTGTGGATATACGAGTCTCGTTAAATTGTGTCCTAGACAACAATGCCACAAATAAGTCTCTATTGATCAAATCAATTTGAGCTATTTATTTGTCATTTTATATGTTTGAGATTTTAATTATATTCAAAATATAAATTATGTTATTCACATCTAAATGTGTTTATCTCAGTATCATCTTTATATAATGAAACACTGAGTGTTCTAGAATATAAAGGTTTATCCACAATGGATTAAACACTGATATAGATATAATGTCTCTAGTCAAACTAGTTACATTAACAGTTCCTAATTTAAGTACACACCCGAAGGGTAGTTCCTAAACTTAGGTATCTATGGTCGAAACAACGACTTTCGTCCCGTTTCTGATTCGCAGAGCAATCTCAGCTTGAAGTCAGTATCCTGCTCAAAGCAGATTCTAAACATCAATACATATATTTTATGTACCACACTAAGTATTTAAAATCTAATTTCAATACTAGCTGTGAACATAACTAAGACAAACATTTTCAAAGTAAGAGCCTTGCCATTTCTTTAATTCCTTCGTGTCTGCCATATCCAAATGGTAGTCACTTTGGGATATGTCAATTATCTTTTCAATATTTCATAAACCTTTGGCCAAGCCTTGGGTTTCGGAATATCGAAACGATGTGCACCTCGTGCTACATGCCCAATTGCAAACTTTGACATTATCTCCTTTAGAATAGTCAATTAATTCTCCAAGAATTATAAATTGCAATTTTAATACTTCTTAAATCTAAAATTAGATTTATGACAAGTATATTAAATTAAGCATTAAAGTCATCATCACATAAATCTTCCAAAGATTTTATGCTCTACTTATTTTGCTTAATTTTGGGCTTAAGGTATAATAAGTTATTTTATCAAATAAAGTAATCTATTATTTATTCCCAATTTGAAAATTAAATTATTTAAAATATTTTAATCCCAGATTATATTTTAAATATCCAACTTTTCAATTTTATCTTGATTACAATAGTCCAACTATTTAATCAACGATTAGTGGTACTATATTATAATGATTATAATAGTCCAACTATATAATCAAATATAATCCAAATTAATTAACCTCAATTACATTGATTACTATAATCCAATTATAAAATCAACTGTAAACTGAAATTAATTAATTCAAATATATTGATTAATATAATCCAATTATATATAATCAAGTATAATACAGTCCAACTGTTTATTAAAACAACAATTTAAACATTAGTCTAACTAACATTTAATCTAATGACGAAATAATTTAAATGAGCGCGTATGGCGAGTAATTGAACGAGTATTGCAAATTCAATTCTTGCCTCCCACTATTTTTCGTCGAGCCTCTAACCCTCTGTCGAGTACTCGGGAAACCGTGTTTCCTAGTGGGCTAGGATCCCGTTAAATATCACACAATCTTGACTTTGGCCAACAAATTGTATGATAATTAACTAGGTAGATCTCTAAGATCAATTGGATCTCATCCAACTCCTAGATCCAGTAGGTGGACATCCAAGTCCCAAACATATATCTTATATATGCCTATACATCGAATGTATACCCTAACCTTTTTCCTCTGAATCAACTAGCCCTTGGCTTTGGCACAACAAACCTAGTGATCCCAGTCAAGCGCGGACCCATTGACATGGAAGCTTCGTAATCAATGTCAATGGACAAGAAGTGGTCTTGACTTTGGCCAACAAACCATAACTTGGACACGACACCGATATGGAACAAAGCCTCGTGATTCAAACACATCTTCGACGGACAAGGGCTTGACTTTGGCCAACAACCCATGCTAATCTAGGATCTTGAGCAAGAATCACTCAATGGAAGGAAAAGACGCATGATATTTGATGAGGGCTTTTCGTGTGCAAATTGGCAACCAATTTATTATCTTTGTTAAGGTCTCATCATCATACACCCTTAAACATGCATTCTAAACACATAATAAAGCGCATATGTAAAATAATAATGATATGCGGATGGATATTTTACACATTGATCCTAGATCAAATCTCTCACTTTCTCTCTCCCGCTAGCACTAATATTTCTTCTACCCGTTACACTACACTTCTAAAGAAACCTCATTTACATTGAGGGGAATATGTGAGAAGAGAATACAAAGAAATAGGAGATAAGGCTGGACTCGCAGGTCCAATTAATAAATCAAATTTATTACAATTTCCAAAATCGCCCCACCCAGCTAATATCCATCCGATATATATTATTCAAACATCACAACCATGTATTCATACAAGCATGTTATCAATCAATCAATCAAATTAATTAATCTTGATAATTAGTGATCATCCAATGTTCAAACAACGATTTGATTTTGTTCGAGTCAAACTCGTATTGTGAACACGTACTCAAAGTACGATTTCTACGAACTAAATTAAATTACATAATTGAATCCAATTAAATACGCATTTAATTCTAATTCATTATTTAATTCCAAATTAAATATTACACTTTATAAAATAAACCTTTACGACTTAAATTCCAAATTTAATCGTTACGGGTCTCAAAGCCCGATTAATATCCAATATTAATTTAATTAAAGTCCAATGGGCTTTTAATTAATTTCTTGAGGCGTGGACTTTTGGTCAACTCGGGTCAAACCCGCAACCAAAGTCCAATCCGGGATTTACCCCATAAGCCTTTAAATTAATTTTGGCCCATTAGGCCCAATTAAACTTTAAAGGTTCATTAGTCGCATTTGGGCCTTTTGGAAGCGGTTTTGGGCCTAATTGGATCCAACCAATTTTGGCCTAAACCAACTTTGTACAACAAAGTCCAATAAACCCAATAACAACTTAAAGAGGCCCAAATCCAATTTTAAGCCCAATAATTTAATTCAAAAAATTCCAAATTTCCCAATTAAATTACCTAAAGTGTATAACATTATTAATTACCCAAATCAAAGTTTCCAAAACATCAAATTTGTCCAATTAATCATGTTTAACATCAATGAATCATGTCCAACATGATTTGATCAAAATCAAACCCAATTAATACATGCTAAAGTCTCGGCCATAAGGGGAAAAAATGCCCAAATCAAATTCAATCCAATTGAACCCAATCAAACATAAATTCAACATCCCCAAATGATTTCTAAGTCATCCAATGAACAAAAAATCAAAAATCCAAGACAATAGGGCACTTGCCAAATTCGGCCATCACAAGCAAATTAAAATAACTATATATTTGAAGATGCTTGTAAATAACTATATATTTCATTTATGAAATGTGTCAGTTGCAAATCAAAATCGCTTTCCTGAAAAGGAAACCTTTTGGAGGATGTTTACAACATCCTGACGATTTTGTATAACCAACAAACGAGGTTTGCGGGTTATTCGATCCATGTTTGGATTAATGCAAGCATAAGGTTCTTGGAACTGTCGTTTTGAAATAATCATAATGGTTTATGATTTGAATCAAAACGAAATAATTCTTGTGTATATAAAGGGGTTAGTGGGAGAGGGCACTGACAATGAAATTCCCATATAGCAATTGGTGAAAGCTTGGCTTTCATAGATATTCTTTCAATAGAAATTCTCCGTAGAATTCTGGGGAGTAACAACCTTTATTCAAGGAATAAAGATCTACTGGGATAGATTTGGAGTTGGTTAACACTCTCTGGGAAATTGTACATTTAAAATGTACTTGTATTGGTGTCTCATACGCTTCGAGCATATGGAGTCACGATCAGGTCAATCCAAGTGATAGTCACTGGATTGAAGTTAAGAACATCTGTTAGTATCTTAGAGAACTAAAGATGTTGTCTTAAATTATGGAGAAGGAGAACTTGAAGTGACTGGGATCACTGCTGCAAGTTTCCAAACGATTAATACTACGGTACTATAAAGTTTGAACACTGGGACAGTGAGCTGGAAATATTACGAGCAAGATAACTGTTGCCGAATAAACAACAAATGCGGATTATTGCTGCAGCTGAGGCAGCAATAGAAGCCATTTGGATCGAAAATAAATCTAATTAGATTAGATATAGTTCTTTTAGCAGCTGAGCTAGGCGTCAGCACAGGCTAAGGAATTAAAGGTCTCATCGACGATCCAGATATATACTTCTATATCATCTGATTCGTTCGGATCATACATCGTGGCGATGTGATGATCGTATAAATCGCGTCAAACGATAATCAAACAAATCTGCTGACGAAAACCTTTCCTCAGCAATTTGAGCGAACTGTACATAGTTCGGGTGTGGGACACTTGAGTGACTGGCTATGTGCCAAGTGGGAGATTGTTGGACAAAATGACCCATAGCGTCACTATTTGTGCAGATCATTGTGTTGTTGTAGCAAATTAACTATGTGACAAGGAAATTGCACTCTCATCATTTGTGATTAGATCACCATAGATATATAAATAAAGAGAGGTCCCTATGATTAGTTCCTGGACTGAGAATGATATGAGACAGTATCAGTCCCCGAAGGATTAATCATTAAATATCCCTAGCCGGAGTATTAACGAGACTGGACATCGATAATGCGGAATAGGCTAGTGTTGCACTTGTGTGCGTTGTGAGGGCACAACGGCATAGTTCTCATATATATAAGTATTGGATATGTAGGAGTTTCAATCAAGTCCCAAGATCATAAATCATGCATAAAAACGAATAGAATACAACCAAGGAGTAAGGCGGAATTCATACTCACATTGATGGGTTTTGATGAAATGAAACAAAGACCAAAAAACGCACTGCATGTTGCTCCCTGGCAGTGAGCTGCGAATGGTAGGGGCTGCACGGTAGTGGGGTGTCTTCCTCCTTGTTCGTTCGGCCATGGATGTCACCATTGAAGCTCCAAGCTTCAAGCTTTTCCATGCTCACAAATTCGTTTCCCTATCACCTATGTATAACCCAAGGTGTGCTAGCACTACTTCATCTTCTTTGATTCTCCATTTGATTCGGTCATACCAGAAATTTTGAGGAGAAAAAACGGTTCAAAACCGAGAGAAGAGAAGAAAGAAAAGAGGGGGAAGAAGAATGCGTAAAAAAGAGAAGAGTGGAGAGTGAGAGAAAAAGAAATGTAATTAGGTTTTTATATTTTCTAAAATTAATTAAAAACCATTTACATTTCTTTTAACTTTCCATTTACCAAAAGTCAAAAAGTAAAAGCAAAAGTTGCTTTTTCAACTTCTACATCAATCACTCAAATCAAGTGACAACATGTCATATCACTCAAAGTGACATTTGATTTGACGCTTGATGTGACTTGCGATTTGACGCACGATTTGACTTGCGTGCCGCACTCGAATTCGAAATGCGAATGCGCTCGCAAATAATCCCGGGCTCGGGTTCGCTAATTCCAAATTAATGAATTTTACGTCGCATCGTAATTAAATGATTACGCCTAGCGAAATCACTATTCACGTCGCTAACGAATTAATTCTAAATTAATTCGTTCGCCCGAATTAAAATCCAATTTTAATTCCGCGTCGAAATCCAGTTTCGATTAATATATCGAATATATTAATTTTACCGATTAATTCCAAATTAATCGTTCTCTCTCTTTAACGATATTTTATCCGAGATAAAATATCTCTGTAATTAATCCCAGATTAATTTTCTCTCTCTTCCAATTAATCCCAGATTAATTTTCTCTCCCTTCCAATTAATCCCAGATTAATTAAAGTGCGAGTCATACGTCATCGGTGAATCTTCAGGAAGCGACCCATGAGATCTCCGGATATGTTGGCAGTAAATACGGTCGTCGGACTATCCGAACACGTAAGTACCTTGTACTAGTCTGGTAACTAGTCTGGTGTTACCCCGTCCGAAGCACATGTCGGATGTCTGGTAACTAGTCTCTATAATCGGATATACATGACCTTGTCATAATATCCCGATGGCCGGCCAGCACTTAAGAGCACTAGTACCGTATCCTGCGTGACATCATCTCCAATATGACTGAAGTGATACTTCCGTCTTGACATCACACCCAATACACTACGACTCTCTGATAAACCCAGAAGTGGTGTACGTAGAACCGGTTAAAGCCCTTGTACCACCAAGACCAAAGTCTATCGATTATCGTAAGTATTAGCGATGTAAGTCTCAGGTTAAGACTATACACACCTACCTTGACTTCGGCCTCCCATAGACACATAGTCATAATACCAATGGGATTCCGAGGGGTCTATCCAGAGCGAAGCTGTTTCCCGTACCATCGGTGAAACACGACCTCCTATCGCACTTGCATAAGTATCCAATACCTATATATATGAGAACTATGACGTTGTGCCCTCACAACGCGCACAAGTGCAATACTAGCCTATTCCGCATTATCGATGTCCTGTCTCGATAATACTCCGGCTAGGGATATTTAATGATTAATCCTTCGGGGATTGATACTGTCTCATATCATTCTCAATCCAGGAACTAATCATATGGACCTCTCTTCATTTATATATTTATGGTGATTTAATCACAAATGATGAGAGTGCAATTTCCTTGTCACATAGTTAATTTGTACAACAACACCGTTATCTGTACAAATAGTGACGCTATGGGTCTGATGAGTGGTATTTATATCACTATTTCCCACTCATTTAACCTAATATTTTGTATAGTTTCTTGAGTTTTGTGAACGTTTTGATATGTTTTGTGTTATTTTGTAGATAAAATAAAGTTTGGAAAGCATTGGAGGCAATTTGGGGCAAAAACGGACAAAAATGCGTCAACAGGGATATTTTGGTCTTAAGCGCGTCGCGACGCCCAGACTTCCGCGTCGCGACGTCTAAAATGCACCGAACAGTGCTAACGTGCGCCGGGTCCAAAAATCAGAATCTGAGAAAAGTTTGACTTTGCTAAAATATACCGTGACACGTGTCACCATCACAGACGACCTGCTAACGTGCGCCGTGCCACGTGTCATCATCATATGCTGCCGACACTCAGAGTTGACACGTGTCGCCTCGTCATCAGCCATGTCATCGGTCAAAAAGTCAACTTCGCCATGTGTCACGCCACGTCATCCGCCACGTCACAAGGTCAACCAAGTCAACTTGCCACGTCAGCATCAGCCAATCAAAGCGTGACACGTGTCGACACGTGTCGCAATTCTAAGGTGCCGACAGTCTCTTTCCCACGTGTCGCCACGTCGTCGCCACGTCACCGCCACGTCAGCGCCACGTCAGCATCAATAATTGAGTATCCTATCCTTATCTGACACGTGGCGGATAAGAATCTCAGCGACCAATCAGAAGCCGCCACGTGTCACAATAATTGAAGCCCAACCACTCTGCCACGTGTCACCTTATCATCTTATCCAGAATCTTCAAACAAGCGAACCAGAGCGTGCCACGTCGACAAATCCAGCGTCGCGACGCTGGAATAGTAAATTTTTGCCTATAAATTCAGCGCGAAATTTAATATTTCAATGCACCACTCTCTCTCTTATAATCTTTCTAAAGAGAGAGTTTCTCTCTCTACTTTCTTTTAATTTTTAGTTTTATTTAGTTTTTAGTTTGGTAATTAATTTTAATTACATTTTGTTAATATAGTAATTTAATTTTTACTTTTTACTTTTTACTTTTTTACAGTTTTTATTATTTACCATGAGGAGGTAACTCCCCCAGCTAGGGTGAAAGGTAATTCTTTTACTGTTACTATTTAGATTAATCTCCCTTAAAAATAATATATTCACTATTTAAAATATTGACTTAAAAAGGATACCGCCAGATTGGTCGGTTGGTAATTCATTTTAATCTGATTTAAACCTGACTAATAAAGGATACCGCCAGACTGGTCGGTTGGTAATTTAATTTTGGTTCCGCCTTTATGGCTGGTTGGACTTAATTTGACTTAATCAGGTTACCACCTATATGGCTGGTTGGAAAAAAGAATCACAAGTTTATATATTATTTTATGGGAGATATCTAAATTAGTAGTAGTAAAAGTAATTCCTTTTACCTTAGCATTTTATTTTATTGTAATTTACTTTTCAGTATTTACTTTACCGTATTTTTACTTTATGTCTTTTATTTTCAAGTTTTTACTAGCCCTAGTTATGTGTTGTAACTAAATTAGTTATCTGGGGTTGTGATGAAATCCAATATCACCGTTTTATAAGGGTTAGATTATAGCTTGGGTAATATAAAGATTTATTTATTGAGTCTTAAACTTAATGCTTTTTCATTAATTGGCCATTAATAAAATTGATCTGGTAAATCTAAAATGAACTAGACATAGGGATTTTAGGTTTCAGCCTTAGACTCAATAGCCCACGATCTTCCTTGAGGATAGATAACCCTTTAATAGATTTCCTTACAGGATAGGAATATACCTGTCGGGCGGGGGTAGCCATAATTGGAACTTAAACTTAATGAATCCAGATAATTTGGTTGACATAGACATATGGTTCAATTGGGTTAAACTGGGTATTTGTGTCTGACCATCGACAGAGGCTTACACATAATTTAGTGTTCCAGGTTAATAAATCAATATATTACCCAACTTTAAGATAACCACTTCATCTTTAAAATGATATTGGAAGAAATCACAACCCTAGATAGTTTTTAATATTGAATTTTCTTAAAACCTATTTTCGACTATTTTATTTAATTGCTTTTAAATTCAGAATCGTCACCATTTCAAATCAATCAATCAACTTGTTAGATATTAGTAATCATTTGACCTCATAAAATTAATAGTTTAGATATTAAGTCCTCGTGGGATCGATATTTTTATACTACTTGAACGATACGTGCGCTTGCGTTATACGTGTGTGATTACGCCGGTCAAGTTTTTGGCGCCGTTGCCGGGGACTTATTTATCTTTCACTATTAATTTAGGGGTTAGATACGTTACTTGTATCTAATTTCTTTTTACTTATTGTTTTTGTTTTCTTGTGATTCAGGTTCTCAGAAACTACATGAGACGAACCAGAAGCTTTGAACTCCGATCGCTTGACCCAGAAATTGAAAGAACCATCAGACAGTTGAGAAGGGAAAGGCGAGAAGGCCAAGAAGCATTAGTCAACATGGAACCTGAACCATTGGAGGTTGCACCACCAATTCCCATTCGAGACAGAACCATTCCGGTGGTTGACAGACTCATTTCCTGTATTGTACTTCCTTCCTTACCAGCAAATGCGTGTGACATCAAAACATGCATTCAGATGATTCAGCACTCAGTTCAGTTTGGGGGAAATGCAACTGAAGATCCTAATGCCCACATCAGCAACTTCCTGGAAGTTTGCGGCACTTTTAATTATAACCGAGAAGCGGAAGAAGCAATGAGACTGCGAGTTTTTCCATACTCCTTGAAGGACAGAGCTAAAGCTTGGCTACATTCACTACCACCAGGTTCTATCACAACTTGGAACACTTTAGCCACCAAATTTCTTGCAAAGTACTTTCCACCAGCCAGAACCGGAAAGCTGAGGAATGACATCACATCCTTTGTACAACAAGATTCAGAATCCCTCTACGAAGCTTGGGAAAGGTACAAAGATTTGCTCCGGAAATGTCCTCACCATGAGATTCCAAAATGGCTTCAAGTCCAAACATTCTATAATGGACTTTCTGGAATAATGAGAACCACAATCGATGCTGCTGCTGGAGGAGCTCTAATGGCAAAAGGAGAAGATCAAGCCTGGGACCTAATCGAAGAAATGGCCAACAACAATTCCTTGTGGCCAACAGAAAGAAGCATGATCCAAAGAATTGCAGGAATTTATGAAGTTGGAGCAAACACAGCAGTGAATACCAGGCTGGATCAGATATGCAAATGTCTAGAAACACTTAGCACGCAAGTTGTGAACATCACTGGATCCACAAGTTCACCATATGGAGGAGCACCAAAACCAAAACAACATGAAGAAATGGTGAATTATGTCAGCAATTTCAACAGACAAGGGAACAATCCATATTCCAACACCTACAATCCAGGGTGGAGGAATCATCCCAATTTATCATGGAGCAACAATTCAGGCCAACAGCAGAACTATCCACCACCTGAATTCCAACAACAGAACAAAAGCCAGGAGCAGGCAAATGAACCAGGAATAACAGAAGTGTTGACCCACTTGAAAAAGTTAGAAGCAAAACACGCCTCTCAAGCAGCAAGATATGATGCTATGTTTCAATCCCAATCAGCATTAATTCAAAGTCAATCTGCTTCTATTAAAGTACTGGAGAATCAAATGGGACAACTGGCAAATGCTCAGAGTTACAGACCGCCAGGTACCCTTCCTAGCAACACAGAGCCAAATCCAAGGAACATGGGGAAGGAGCAATGTCATGCCATCATGTTAAAAAGCGGTACTGAAATCAACAAAGATGTTGGAGTCAATTCAACTGCTGAGGAAGTTCCAAAAGTAACAAAGCAACAGATGGAGGAAAAAGAAGCAAAGGAAAAAGAACAGATCACTCCACCTCCACCTTTTCCTCAACGTCTTCAGAAGAACAAATTGGATAAGCAGTTTTCTCGGTTCCTGGAAATCTTCAAAAAGCTGCATATCAACATTCCATTTGCAGAAGCGTTGGAACAAATGCCCACCTATTCCAAATTCATGAAAGATATTCTTTCACGAAAACAGAGATTGGGAGATTACGAGACAGTAGCATTAACAGAAGAATGCAGTGCCATCATTCAGAGGAAACTTCCCCCGAAGTTGAAAGATCCTGGCAGTTTCACTGTTCCTTGCGTCATAGGAGAACATAACTTTGGTAAGGCTTTGTGTGATTTAGGTGCGAGTGTTAACTTGATGCCTTTCTCTATTTTCAGGAAATTACAGATTGGAGAAACAATGCCAACATCAGTCTCACTACAACTTGCTGATAGAACGCTCGTATTTCCGAGAGGTGTAGTTGAGGATGTGCTGGTTAAGGTTGACAAATTCATTTTCCCAGCAGATTTTATTGTCCTTGATATGGAGGAAGACGCAGACGTACCAATCATCCTCGGGAGACCGTTCTTGGCTACAGGTCGAACCATTATTGATGTACAAAAAGGAGAACTAACCATGAGGGTACAGGACCAAGAAGTAACATTCAATGTTTTCAAAGCCATGAATTTCCCAGATGATGAAAAGAAGGAGGAATGTTTCAAACTCGATGTGATACACAGTACCATTCAGAACTCTGATGAAAGACAAAGTTCTACTAACAAACTTAAAACATGTCAATTGCCTGTGGAGCCTAAAGATAAAGCATCTTTTGTACTAAAGGAGCCAATTAAAAAGACATGATGAGAAGTTAGTGCGCATACAACTGGAACCAGGGCAGAAGGTACTGTTAAACAAATCAAGGTGAAATTATTCCAATGGAAGCCAAAATCACGGTGGTCAGGTCCATTTGTGATCACCAAAGTTTTACCAAATAGAGCCGTTGAGATACATGATCCTGACGCCAACAAAACTTTCAAGGTTAAAAACAAGCGTGTCAAGCACTACTGGGGAGAATCATTTGAGCGACAAAAAGAAAGTGTTACACTTTCAGATCCAGCTTAACGTTAGAGAAGCCACGTCTAGCTGACGACTTTAAACTTAGCGCTAGCAGGGAGGCAACCCATGCAAATCTTGTATATATTGTGATTTGGTGTGATTTAATTTTGTGTGTTTAGTTTTTGCAGATTAAGTCAATTCAAGATGGAAGAAGCTCTCGCAAATCTTCACAAGCAATTTCCTTCTCTCCCTCCAAAATCTCTCATGAAAGTTTACAAAGCTCGCTTGGAACGAATGAGACTACTGACGATCCATGGTATTCCTAATGATATTCGTTGGGTAATTGAAGCACGAGTCCGATTGGCAGGTGAGTCTTCTGATTCTTTTATTTCACATCTGCCTGGTTTTGGAAGAAGCACCTATGCAAAGAAACGTAGAGCTAAGCAAATGGGTGTTTGTTTCAAATGTGCACGATTTAATTGCAACACTCGTTGTCGTTCTTTAGGAATGGTGTCTGATAATCGCAAAGACAAAACTAAATTCATTAGGGATGGCTTGAGTAAGGAGTCTTTAGATGATCTATCTTCGACTCTTGAGACGCATCCCAGTGGATATGTTCATATAGCCATTCGCAAATTACATACACAATTTCTAAAAGAAAGACAACAGTTAAGTCTTGGGAATCTGACTCAAAAAGACCCTATTTGCCAATTTATAAGAAAATTGGATGGGAAGCTTGTCCCTGACGCATAGATGTCAATCAAGCCGTTACTTTTCTTGTACATATTATATCTCTGTCTTTTTCTAATAATTGTGATTTGTTTTGTTGTTTTCTTTTATTTTCTCCGACAGGATCCAGACCTTTTTTACTATCACGATCTATTTTACTATTGTTCTACTAATCGTCCTTTGGAAGATACTTGTGCTATTTTTACTCACCCCTTTCAGGTATTATAAATTCAACTCATCATTGCACCTTTGAAGTCATCCAGAGTTAAGAAAGAAAAACATAAAAATGGAAGCCACTTCAAGAAGACGAGTTGAAAACATTTGTGTGTTTTGCGGTAGTAGTGTTGGTACTAAACCACAATACATAGAAGCAGCACAGGAATTGGGTCGAGTCTTAGCTGCAAGAAATATGCACTTAATATATGGCGGAGGCAATCTTGGATTAATGGGGATCGTTTCAAAGGCTGTACAGGAAGGAGGCAGTCATGTTTCGGGAATCATCCCAAAACCCTTGGCAGAGGCAAATCTTATTGAAACATCAAACGGAGAGGAACTGATCGTGCCAGGTATGTCTGAACGACTGGTAGAAATGATTAACCGTGCTGATGCTTTTATTGCTTTGCCAGGTGGCTTGGGTACATTGGAAGAAATTTTTATTGTACTATCTTGGGCGAACCTGAACATACACCAGAAACCAATTGGGCTGTACAATGTTGATGGATTTTATGATTTTCTTTGTGTGTTTCTTGATGATGCACGGAGGAATGGGTTCATATCAAAACCTTTAAAAGAACTTCTATTTACTGCCAGAACCGTTCAGGATCTAATTGACCAACTCATAGCATATGAACCACAAATTGACCCTATCATTTCAAAGATAAATTGGTCTGGGGACGATCGTGGTAAGAGACGTCGGGTTAATCTGGATCTTAACCTTTAAATTCCTATAGAATTTCAGTTAACCAGGTATTATCGTCTAAACTATTCTTCTACTATTTAAGACATTAGGGACAATGTCTCATTTAGGTTTGGGGGAGGGAATTAGTTGATCAGTACCTTGTTTTTAGTTTGTGTGTTGTTTTTATTTTTAGTCCAAAATTTTTCGAAAAATACAAAAAATTGAAAATTTTCAAAAAATTACAAAAATATTTTGAGTTTTTGTATTTTTAATTTGACTAAAAAAGTGAAATTGGTAAGAGATAGCCGAGTAAGGAGTTTCCATTCCTGAGACGTATCTCAAACCTAATTCGAAACAAGTTAATTTTTGATTATTTCCTTTTGAATTATTTAATTTGTGAATTCTCCTTAAAACGGACTAAAATGAATCTTCATATTTTCAGTTAGCAGGTATTAACAACATATATAATAACATACGGACATAAGCTAAAATTGAAAAGTTTGTAATATTCAGTGCTCTAGTTTAATTGGAGGAAACATCTCAAAAAGCAGTGGAGTAAAAAAAAAAAAAAAAAAAAAAAAAACTTCTGAGATCTGAGTTATTAAGTCTGTAAGGGTGTTTTAACACCTAGTGCCCTAAAACCAACTGGTTTGGGAGTCACTGGCCCAACACTCGTTACATGGATCAAAGATGCTGCAAAAATATATATATCTGAAATCTGAGTAATTAAGTCCGTAGGGGTGTCTTAACACCTGGTGCCCTAAAGCCAACTGGTTTGGGAGCCACCGACCTAACACTCGTTACATAGATGGAAGATATTGTATATAAATAAAAAAAAAAATCAAAGAAAAAATCAGAAAAAATGAGAAAAATTATTCAATTGCTTCAAAAAGGTGTTAAATCTGATAGAACTTTAGGACAAAAATATTACTCTCTTATCAACTGCACTTATGACTGTTGTGGGCAAAAATGAGTTGTTTAATATTGTGTTGGCTGTGTATATGGAGAATGGTAAAAATAATCGAAGAATTTACTTATTCGGTAATTTAGAATGAAACAAAACAACTATTGACTTGGAGTAGAAGTTTCACCTGATTAGTCACTAATATCTTTATTCTCTTTTTTCTTGTCTTTTTGCTTTTGTGTGCATTAGTTTTAACTAACTTTTTACTTTTGTAAAAATGTTTGTGGGTATCATTACTGTAAACCCTCACGAGACTACAACTCGTCCACTAGGGACACCTAGGGGTTTAAAGGCTTGTTGCATACGCTAAATGCAATCGTGATCCCTACGAAAGTGGCTTAGTTAATTTATTTATGTTATTTTATTTTATGTTTTGCTCGAGGACTAGCAAAATGTTAGGTTTGGGGGTGTGATGAGTGGTATTTATATCACTATTCCCACTCATTTAACCTAATATTTTGTATAGTTTCTTGAGTTTTGTGAACGTTTTGATATGTTTTGTGTTATTTTGTAGATAAAATAAAGTTTGGAAAGCATTGGAGGCAATTTGGGGCAAAAACGACAAAAATGCGTCAACAGGGATATTTTGGTCTTAAGCGCGTCGCGACGCCCAGACTTCCGCGTCGCGACGTCTAAAATGCACCGAACAGTGCTAACGTGCGCCGGGTCCAAAAATCAGAATCTGAGAAAAGTTTGACTTTGCTAAAATATACCGTGACACGTGTCACCATCACAGACGACCTGCTAACATGCGCCGTGCCACGTGTCATCATCATATGCTGCCGACACTCAGAGTTGACACGTGTCGCCTCGTCATCAGCCATGTCATCGGTCAAAAAGTCAACTTCGCCATGTGTCACGCCACGTCATCCGCCACGTCACAAGGTCAACCAAGTCAACTTGCCACGTCAGCATCAGCCAATCAAAGCGTGACACGTGTCGCAATTCTAAGGTGCCGACAGTCTCTTTCCCACGTGTCGCCACGTCGTCGCCACGTCACCGCCACGTCAGCGCCACGTCAGCATCAATAATTGAGTATCCTATCCTTATCTGACACGTGGCGGATAAGAATCTCAGCGACCAATCAGAAGCCGCCACGTGTCACAATAATTGAAGCCCAACCACTCTGCCACGTGTCACCTTATCATCTTATCCAGAATCTTCAAACAAGCGAACCAGAGCGTGCCACATCAACAAATCCAGCGTCGCGACGCTGGAATAGTAAATTTTTGCCTATAAATTCAGCGCGAAATTTCAGATTTCAATGCACCACTCTCTCTCTTATAATCTTTCTAAAGAGAGAGTTTCTCTCTCTACTTTCTTTTAATTTTTAGTTTTATTTAGTTTTTAGTTTTGTAATTAATTTTAATTACATTTTGTTAATATAGTAATTTAATTTTTACTTTTTACTTTTTACTTTTTTACAGTTTTTATTATTTACCATGAGGAGGTAACTCCCCCAGCTAGGGTGAAAGGTAATTCTTTTACTGTTACTATTTAGATTAATCTCCCTTAAAAATAATATATTCACTATTTAAAATATTGACTTAAAAAGGATACCGCCAGATTGGTCGGTTGGTAATTCATTTTAATCTGATTTAAACCTGACTAATAAAGGATATCGCCAGACTGGTCGGTTGGTATTTAATTTTGGTTCCGCCTTTATGGCTGGTTGGACTTAATTTGACTTAATCAGGTTACCGCCTATATGGCTGGTTGGAAAAAAGAATCACAAGTTTATATATTATTTTATGGGAGATATCTAAATTAGTAGTAGTAAAAGTAATTCCTTTTACCTTAGCATTTTATTTTATTGTAATTTACTTTTCAGTATTTACTTTACCGCATTTTTACTTTATGTCTTTTATTTTCAAGTTTTTACTAGCCCTAGTTATGTGTTGTAACTAAATTAGTTATCTGGGGTTGTGATGAAATCCAATATCACCGTTTTATAAGGGTTAGATTATAGCTTGGGTAATATAAAGATTTATTTATTGAGTCTTAAACTTAATGCTTTTTCATTAATTGGCCATTAATAAAATTGATCTGGTAAATCTAAAATGAACTAGACATAGGGATTTTAGGTTTCAGCCTTAGACTCAATAGCCCACGATCTTCCTTGAGGATAGATAACCCTTTAATAGATTTCCTTACAGGATAGGAATATACATGTCGGGCGGGGGTAGCCATAATTGGAACTTAAACTTAATGAATCCAGATAATTTGGTTGACATAGACATATGGTTCTATTGGGTTAAACTGGGTATTTGTGTCTGACCATCGACAGAGGCTTACACATAATTTAATGTTCCAGGTTAATAAATCAATATATTACCCAACTTTAAGATAACCACTTCATCTTTAAAATGATATTGGAAGAAATCACAACCCTAGATAGTTTTTAATATTGAATTTTCTTAAAACCTATTTTCGACTATTTTATTTACTTGCTTTTAAATTCAGAATCGTCACCATTTCAAATCAATCAATCAACTTGTTAGATATTAGTAATCATTTGACCTCATAAAATAATATATAAACTTGTGATTCTTTTTTCCAACCAGCCATATAGGCGGTAACCTGATTAAGTCAAATTAAGTCCAACCAGCCATAAAGGCGGAACCAAAATTAAATTACCAACCGACCAGTCTGGCGGTATCCTTTATTAGTCAGGTTTAAATCAGATTAAAATGAATTACCAACCGACCAATCTGGCGGTATCCTTTTTAAGTCAATATTTTAAATAGTGAATATATTATTTTTAAGGGAGATTAATCTAAATAGTAACAGTAAAAGAATTACCTTTCACCATAGCTGGGGGAGTTACCTCCTCATGGTAAATAATAAAAACTATAAAAAAGTAAAAAGTAAAAAGTAAAAATTAAATTACTATATTAACAAAATGTAATTAAAATTAATTACAAAACTAAAAACTAAATAAAACTAAAAATTAAAAGAAAGTAGAGAGAGAAACTCTCTCTTTAGAAAGATTATAAGAGAGAGAGTGGTGCATTGAAATCTGAAATTTCGCGCTGAATTTATAGGCAAAAATTTACTATTCCAGCGTCGCGACGCCAAAGCCCTCAGCGTCGCGACGCTGGATTTGTCGACGTGGCACGCTCTGGTTCGCTTGTTTGAAGATTCTGGATAAGATGATAAGGTGACACGTGGCAGAGTGGTTGGGCTTCAATTATTGTGACACGTGGCGGCTTCTGATTGGTCGCTGAGATTCTTATCCGCCACGTGTCAGATAAGGATAGGATACTCAATTATTGATGCTGACGTGGCGCTGACGTGGCTGTGACGTGGCGATGACGTGGCGACACGTGGGAAAGAGACTGTCGGCACCTTAGAATTGCGACACGTGTCGACACGTGTCACGCTTTGATTGGCTGATGCTGACGTGGCAAGTTGACTTGGTTGACCTTGTGACGTGGCGGATGACGTGGCGTGACACATGGCGAAGTTGACTTTTTGACCGATGACATGGCTGATGACGAGGCGACATATGATGATGACACGTGGCACGGCGCACGTTAGCAGGTCGTCTGTGATGGTGACACGTGTCACGGCGTATTTTTAGCAAAGTCAAACTTTTCTGAGATTCTGATTTTTTGACCCGGCGCACGTTAGCACTGTTCGGTGCATTTTAGACGTCGCGACGCGGAAGTCTGGGCGTCGCGACGCGCTTAAGACCAAAATATCCATGTTGACGCATTTTTGTCCGTTTTTGCCCCAAATTGCCTCCAATGCTTTCCAAACTTTATTTTATCTACAAAATAACACAAAACATATCAAAACGTTCACAAAACTCAAGAAACTATACAAAATATTAGGTTAAATGAGTGGGAAATAGTGATATAAATACCACTCATCAGGGTCATATTATCCAACAGGATACTTATGCAAGTGCGATAGAAGGTCGTGTTTCACCGATAGTACGGGAAACAGCTTCGCTCTGGATAGACCCCTCGGAATCCCATTGGTATTATGACTATGTGTCTATGGGAGGCCGAAATCAAGGTAGGTGTGTATAGTCTTAACCTGAGACTTATATCGCTAATACTTACGATAATCGATAGACTTTGGTCTTGGTGGTACAGGGCTTTAACCGGTTCTGCGTACACCACTTCTGGGTTTATCAAAGAGTCGTAGTGTATTGGATGTGATGTCAAGATGGAAGTATCACTCCAGTCATTATGGAGATGATGTCACGCAGGATACGGTATTAGTGCTCTTAAGTGCTGCGCGGCCATCGGGATATTATGACAAGGTCATGTATATCCGATTATAGAGACTAGTTACCAGACATCCGACATGTGCTTCGTACGGGGCAGACACTTATCCAGCCCCAGGCCTAGCACGTGACTATCCGATACTGGGCCGATACACACAATACATTAGTATACTACGCTTGATACAGATATTTGATATTCTTAAATGGATATGTCCGGAGAATTGGGAAGACTTGGTGCTTTGCTAGGAGTCGACCTTGTCTCGTAAATTGGTAGAACGTAGTACTTGGTACGTACGTGATTCAGATACTTCGACGACTGTATTTACTGCTAGCTAATCCGAGGATCTCATGGGTCGCTTCCCGATAATCCACCGATGACGCACAACTCGCACTCTTGAATAATCTGGGATTATATAGAAGAGAGAGAGAAAATTAATCTAGGATTAATTACAGAGATATTTTATCTAGGATAAAATATCGTCTAGAGAGAGATAACGATTAATTCGGAATTAATCGATAAATTAATATATTCGATATATTAAATGAAATTAGATTTCGACGCGGAATTAAAATTATATTTTAATTCGGGCGAACGAATTAATTTAGAATTAATTCGTTAGCGACGTGAATAGTGAATTCGCTAGGCGTAATCATCTAATTACGACGCGATGGAAAAATCATTAATTTGGAATTAACGAACCCGAGCCCGATTGTGATTGCGAGCGCATTCATATTTCGAATTCGAGTGCGGCGACGCAAGTCACATCAAGTGTCAAATCATTCGTCACATCAAGCGTCAAATCGCATGTCACTTTGAGTGATGTGACTTGACAACATGTCACTTTATTAAAGTGACTTGATGTGAATAATGATGGACTTGACAAAAAGTGTAAAAGCATTTTGGAGGGAAAACTTTTGGTTTTTGGCTCCAAAATTCATTTAATTTATTAGATAAAATTAAATGGAAATTGATTATTATTTTGGAAAATATATAATCAAAAGCTTTACACCTTTTTGCATTATGTCAACAACTTCTTCTCTCTCCATTTTTCTCTCCTTTGGTTCGCGCCCAAATGGGCAGAAAGCTCATTGTTTTTCATCACAAAAACCGTGACTTTGAGGGAAGCTAGAGTGGGTTTTCATGGTGGAAATTCAAGTGCTAGCACACTTGCGAGTCTTGCGAAGGTGGTAGGGAGGTTCGACCATGAGCCGGGATCCGTCCGACGTAGTTAGGAGCTCCATTTCGCAGCTCAAAAACAGTCGACAGAAGGCAGTGAACTGCATGCAGTGGCGCCAAACCAGTGAGCATTTTGGGCTTTGTTTGTTGCCGATTCGACTCAACCAACCAATGTAAGTATTCTGCTATCTTCGTTGGTGTATTCACGCATTGTTTTCATGTCTTGTTTGATCTTGGGACCTAGATAATAACCAATATAGGGCTAGGGGACGGTGATACATAACGCCCCTAGACCCTATTTTTAGGGTCAGGTAGTAGCATGGATCAGCATTACTAGCTCTAGTTTAGTGGCTTGGGGGACAGCGATACATAACGCCCCAAGACCACCAGTTTTAGGGACATGTGAGGCATGCTTTGGGGGACGGCGATACGTAACGACCCAAAGTCATGGATTTGCACTTCTGGCTCCAGTTTGGCGTATGGGGGGACGGCGGTACATAACACCCCCATGCGTCAAGTTTTTCACAGTATCAGAGAAAGTTTTCACATAAAGTTTTCACATAAAGTTTTTAGAAAAGCTTTTTCTCAAATTTTAAGAAAATACCCAGATTTTAAGCAAAGATTTAAAAGCATTTACAGATAGAATGATTTGCACTCAGGTTTTAATTCAGTTTCTTATTTTGTAGCTCCACTCACAGAGATCCTCTAGACTCACCCCCACCACTTTCCAATTCTTTTGCAGGATTCTTCTTTTGGTGAGCCATGTGCCGTTTATCCCCAAAGTTGCTCCATGATTTAATAAACATATATACTCGAAAATAATTATATTATGTAACACTCGCTCCGTGATGTAACAATTCTTTAGTGAAATAGTAGTAGAAACTACCGGTCGTTACAAATATTCCCCCCCCTTAAATAGGATTCGTCCTCGAATCCTCTTTAAACTTGGGTTCTTAACAAAGTCACTGGATTTGTGGATTCTTTATAAACCTCGTACTGTGCTGCAACTATTTTGTATCTTCGGGTTTCTACTTGTCTTAACTATGAAGATTATTATATGGCTGATCATTTACCAACTAACTAGTGGGCGCATAAGATGCTCCATCTTCCTTTATATCAGACTCATACTTCGAAAGTTATGTCAAACTTGATAAACTACTTCTTCAAAATTCATAGTTTCAATGAATATTCCCTAAGTTCCTTACTAAGAAATATTACTTCGCTTTTGTTTCATAGGATTTTTGTTATATATCTAGAACTACCTTATTTATATACCTCTAGTTGTGCTCAACCTTCTTTATCTCCAAGAAAATCTCTTCCTCTAACTTTTTAGTTATACTCAATCTAGTTCTCCTTAGCTATTATCTCTGACCCTCACTAGAGATATTGGTGACTTATGGTTAGACTTCCTATACTCCCTTTTTGGAATCTTATAGGAGTGGTCATTATCATTACTAAAAGTGTTTGTACCTGATACTCCTTTTTGATCCTCTTGATTAACTTGATCTTAATATTCCTTTTTATCATTTGGCTACTTAATTTTCTATATTTCCCTTGCTAAACTTCAACTGCTTATGAGCTTCCCTTTTAAAGTTCCAATATTTCTGTTAACTTATGGGACTAGGGGATTCTTAATTTGTTGATGTTGTCTACTGATGACGTTTATATTTAAAATATTGCTTATGGGTAGTTTCCTAGTGGTCCCTCTCAGTTGGCTAAAGATTCAAGCTTAAGTGGGTACACCTTGGTACTTAAACCGTATTCCCTGCTATTCACATCAACGTTAGCGATTTGATTTTAACTAAAGTTTATGTCTTCTTTTGTACTTTACTTCCATTGTTACTATAAATCTGATTGCTGTTTTTCCACACCAACTCGTTCTCCAACCTGGTTACATGCTAGATTACTCTCTCTCTCTCTCTATGATTTACCTTATAGTAGTAAGCTTATTTTCTCGGTTTTGTACTATACTGCACTTTTTTCAATACTTACTTAGTATTTTCTTTTACTGTCATTGTACTTTAATTGTTTCGTTACCAAGCCTTTTTTTTGTTAACCTTTTTGTCTACTTTCCTGTTCTCTTTTGTACTTAAAGCTTCTATGATCTACATCTCTGTCCCCTTATCCGAAGGATGTCACCTGCCACATGTCTCAAGTCATGTTAAAACACGATTTCTTTATATCTTTGTTACTGCTTAACTAGTACCTTCTCTTTTCCTTGGCTTATCTAATAACTTCTCTTTTAGATCTCTCACTTAGAGCTATTTCATTTTCCATTCTGTTCTGGTATTGTATCTAAAGGTTTTATATTTCAGTCTCTCTTCACCATGCATTGTCTTGTTTCTGAGGATATCTTAGGACGCGCTTGAAGTCCATCTTCATTGTTGTTGGTTAACGAGGGTTGGGAGGGTGGGAACTTATCTTGAGGCCTTTCTGTTACGGTGATTTGGTGACACATATTCTTCGCCTATGACTCTCGTGTATACATGTCTGGTGTCCTTTGCCTAGGACTCTAGTTGGTTAACTAGGATACTATTGCTAAAACTTGTTTGGCTTGCCTTCTTCAACCTAACTCATGATCATGTTTAGTAATCAATCACTCCACATCCCCTACAAAATCCTTCTAGAGCCATGCTCCCTAACAATTTCCTTGTACTATCTATTTACTCCTTAATGTTAGTTCTCAACAGTTACTATTTTCTTTCTCTGAACACTGCTATATTCTCTTTGCTATCTCCCCTAGGGGACTTGCTCTGTTACAAAGGTCTCTTTCATGTTTCAACTCTAATAATAATTTGTTTTCTAACCACCGATGATATTACCTTTTATTGTGAGCCTCCTTAAGGTTCATGCTTTGTCAAACTTCTACTATACTTTGTCTTTTATTCTTTCTTACTAAGCTTCGCTCTATTACTTGACTTCCTACTCATCTTAGTTCCTTGAACTCCTTATATTTTTATTTCCCTAGAGACTCCACCATCATCTGTGATTGCTTAAGGCATCTATTATTTAGACACCTCGTAATCCATCTATTATGTTAAATACTCTTATTTACTTTGTTCTTCCTCCTAATGGGTTCTAAGTTGGAAATGGCTACATACTCACACATCTGATTAAGTGTACTTACCATAGTCGGGGACTAAGAAAATTTTTTATTCATGCTGCTGAAACTGAATTAACTAATCCATACCTTAGAATTCCTTACTTTTATCACTTATTCTAAGTTCTTCATTTTCATTGCTGTCTCCAAGCTACATTATCTACGTTATTATAAGTGCTGAATTCTCTTACTATTTATTTCCTGCTTTTTTTTTTGATAAAGTAAGTATTATAACCAAAAGAAAACTATACAAAGAGCAAATGGGCATACCCCAGGCAACTAGAGAGGAAAAGCCCTCCTAGAAGAAAAGCCGAAAGGCTACATGCATATCCTGATTCTTTGCTTTACGCTATGCCACTGAGGCTAATGGTGGTGTTTCATTCTCCTATCTGTTTCTTAGATTTCTACTCTCTGTTCTTAGTTTAAGTTTTGACTTTGGCTCTCTATTCTACCATCCGTACTAGCACTCCGATCACTCCTAAATATCTCTAACTTCATAGGTCTATTCTTATATTCTTTTACGGATTACTACTGGCTTGGGCTTTTCTGTGGGTTCCACGGCATTTGGTTCATCTCGTGGACTCCTACTAGTCTTGCAAACCTTGTGCTGACGTGTCTAAATCTTTGGGTTATTCTGGGTTCTCTTCTTCATACCTTCTGAGACTTCCTGAATTCTTTTCTTGGTTATTTACCTTCCATGGTCTTTCCATTCCTTAAGATAGACTCCAGTTGGGTTTTCTTACAGTCGCATATATTTATGTCGGTAGAAACTAGTTTATATCTCATCAGTTATTTTCTTTAGTTCTTGATGGGTTTCTATATCCTTATCCTGGTACTCTATGTCCTGATACAATTTATTGCTCATGTAAGGTAGGTATGAGCTAGCCTCCATCGGATGGCTTCCTTAACTGACATTACGGGGGTGAGAATCTGGGTAGGTCAGGATCTTATTTATTGGATTCCTTGACTAGGGCAACTAATCATTGTTTTTGTCGTCCTCCATCTTGTTTGCCTACGGCTCTGAATTTGGGAAATCTAAAATCTTTTCATCCTTATGGCATCTCACATTTATCAGAAGCCTTTACGGATAATCTTGATTCCTTGTTTCTTTTTCCTTATGGCTGTTCTTGGTTATTGGGGAACTCACTATCTATGTGAGGTGCTCGAGAATTATTGGATCGACTGGGAAAAGTTTTCTGAGGAGGAAAGGAATCTCGCTTGAGGAAAATGAGCTTTGCTTAGATCTACTCAGCATTTTACTCTTGTTTAGACTTGTTATACTTTTCTTTGCTGGAAGTTCTGGTATTATTCTTTATTATCTAACTCTGGGTCTCTGATTCTTACTACTATAGGTTTTGGCATTTTCTTATCTGTCTATTTTCGCACCTTCAACTCTATTTGCTTTGGATTGCTTAGATATCTACATTCTATCTTTTTACTTCTCTTTCTAACTTTTTCTTTCTCTTTCTATTTTCCTGGGTGGGTACTCTTGGAACTTACTATCTCTTTCTGTCTCTGATTACGTAGATCGTCTGTTCAGTACTTTTTATTTCCTTGCTTTTCTTTCTGACTTTCTCTCTCTCTCTTTCCTACTTCCTTAGGTGGTTATCCATAGAACTTTATTATTTCTTTCCATTTCCTAACCTTTCCGTCTTTGATTGCTTAAACCTCTACGCATCTCTCTTTCTTATAACTCATTTTCCCAATTCCTCGGGTACTTTTCTTAAGGTCTTACTGTTTGGTTTCACGGCTTGTTTGTATGACATGATCCAGGCCGACAACAAAGCAAAAGACCTATTATTACAAATACCATAAGGGCCAATTACGAGGCAGAGGACCAAAAGACTCAGAGAAGCAATGGCGGGATTAGTTCAGAGTTTTATGGCCGATTGCAACAAACAAATAGAGACGCATGTGAGCTTCAATAGAGAAGGCTCAAAGCCACTTCACTTGGCCCAAATCAGTTTTGATTGAAGCTTCAAAGGCCTTTGAAGACTTGAAGACTTTGGTATCTTTGTAATTTTAG
This sequence comes from Zanthoxylum bungeanum, assembly GCA_019454045.1. Classification (NCBI taxonomy): domain Eukaryota; kingdom Viridiplantae; phylum Streptophyta; class Magnoliopsida; order Sapindales; family Rutaceae; genus Zanthoxylum; species Zanthoxylum bungeanum. The sequence goes on along the minus strand of SKCR01027058.1, from coordinate 186,639 downwards.
CCTTTAGGGGCATTGTTGTCTTTATGCCTTTAGGGTTTCTTTTGTATCACTATTTAAGCTTTCTTTCTTTTACATTTTAGAGGAGAATCAACGAAATTTATAAAACTCAAAAGCTTAAAGCTTTGGCTATGGCCGAATTCTTGTAAGGGAGGGATTCCCCTTTTCAAGTTTGAATCGACTTATCTAAGTTTTGGCAAACTTAGTGACGTCTCCATTGCTAGCAAAACACTACAAGGATTCATCTTAAAGGTTCTCAAGGGTAAGTTCTTTGTGGGTCTTCTTCGTGGCCTTGGAAGTGTTTTGTTTCCACAAAATCAAATTCGTAGTTCTTGGGGTTCTGTTTGTTGCTTGGGGTTTGCTTGGATTTCAAATCCAAGTGGGTTTCTTGTCATTTGGTATCTAGAGCTCAGGGTTCCAAGGTCTGATATTTCCTATCTTTTCTTTTGTTTGATTCTGTTTTTATTTTCGTTTTTGTTATTTTCGTTTTTGTTATTTTCGTTTCAGTTCTTGTTGGATCTTGTTTCTGTTTTCGTTTTGTTTATTTCTGGATCTGATTTTTTTTATGTTTTGCAATATCAGTTCATCTTCTATCATTTTCCAGTTCTGGGTTTTTGTTCTGTTCTTCATATCAGTTCGTCATATACTTTCTGTTATTTAGCATATGTTGAAGAAATAAGCATGTTCTTTGGCGGCTGTGTGATGTTTCTAAAACCCTAGTGAAGTTGAAATCTGACTTTGAATTCAGACCCTAAAACTTAGCCTTTGAATTCAGACCCTGAAATCAGACTCTAAAAACTTAGCCTTTGAAATTTGACTCTGAAATCAGACCCTGAAACGTAGCCTCTGAAATCAGACCCTGAAAATCAGCTTCTGAAATCAGAACCTAAATCAGCCTCTGAAATCAGAACCTAAATCAGCCTCTGAAATCAGAACCACAGTATCGGCATCTGATGTTATCAAAAAAAAGGGACTTTAGTGATAGTGATCACTTGAGCAGAAAAAAAAATTTAGTTAAAAAAGTGAAATTTTTTGGTTGAATTTAGTTTGTTCCATATTATCATTTAGGTGCTGTGGAGGGTATCCATCAAAATTTCTATAGCGGTGCCAAATTTTCTCCCGAAATTGCATACGACCGCGAATTTGCATGCTTATTTTTTTTCCATTGTGCTAATTGTTCACTTCTTTATTCCAAATACTCTAGTTTAAGTATTATTGATTGAGTCTTCGTCGTTGCTATTCTTGTTCGCATTTTGTTTCCACTTATCCCATATATATTATTAGACCTTTGTGTTTCATGTTGGCTTGAGGACTACATTTGGTTTGTATTCTTGGATTGAGTATGATTCACATTTGAATTGAGGACGAACTCAAGAGTGGTAAAAGGCAGTGATTGTGAGCACAATATCGGGTAAAAGCCAATAGAGTGCAAACACGAGTGGAGTGATATCATTCGAGTGTAAAGACGTGAGATTGTGAGGATTTACATATTTTCTTTACTTTCTTGTTATTTCTAATCTGTTTGTTTAGTGTTGAGATGACAGGTCTAACCACTGATGAAAAGCTTGAGGCTTTGGATAGGAAATTTACAGATATGATGGAGAACATGAATACTGCTTTGGAGAGATTGACCAAGAGTGTAGAGAGTATTCAAACTGGTAGCGGTCCCAGAGCACCACCACCCCAGCATATACCACCACCTCAGAATGTACCACCACCTCATAATGTGCCACCTCGACGTGTACCACCACAGTATGTACCACCAGATGAAGAGGAAGCTGAAAATGAGTTTGATGATTCTGATGGTCTTGATGATGTGGAGGAGAGATTTCAGCCTGGGCATGATAGGAGGCCTAATAGGAGGTTTGATAGGAGGAATGATAGGAGGGATATGCGATTTGATGATAGAGGTGCATTTGATGCCAGAAGAGGGGATTATGATAGGAGGGAATATGGTAGACGAAGAGATGTAGATGGTGATCTAGGTAGCATCAAGATCAAGATACCAACATTCCACGACAAGAATGATCCTGAAGCTTATTTAGAATGGGAAAAGAAAATATAATTGATTTTCAGTTGTCATCACTTCTCAGACGATGAGAGTGTGCAGCAGAGGGAGAACATATTCCATACTAGGTGCCGTGTGAATGGCAATGGATGTAGTATGATCATAGATGGGGGCAGTTGTACTCTAATGTTGCTAGCACAGCTTTGATTGAGCGATTGGGGTTGAGTTGCTTGAGACACCCGAAGCCTTACAAGTTGCAGTGGTTAAATGATTATGGGGAAATAAGTGTGACAAAGAAGGTATTGTTGAGCTTTACCATTGGGCCATACATAAATGATGTCCTATGTGATGTGATACCGATGCATGCTGGGCATATTCTTTTGGGCAGGCCGTGGCAGTTTGATAAGAAGGTTATTCATGATGGGTTCAAGAACAAGTACTCTTTTCAGCATAAGGGAAAACCCATTACATTATACCCACTTACACCTGCACAAGTCCATGAAGATCAGAAGTTGCAACTTGAGCGGGACAAAGAGAGAGCTAAGGGAAACACCACCTTGGGTGAGACTAGTGAGAGTGATGTATCTGGTGGAAAAAATAAGGCCAAGGCCGTGGGAGTTCCCAAGGGGAGTGTGAGTGAACGTGAGGGGGAAACAAAAAGGAGAGTTAAAAAGAGTTTCTACATGGGTGAAGGAGAAGCGAGGAAAGCGTTCAAGGCTAGCAAGCTCATGCTATTGTTAGTCTATAAGGAGCCTCATATTTATTTTACTAACACTGACCATTTGCTTCCTGTGTCTATTTCATCTCTTTTGCAGGATTACAGTGACGTACTGACAGAGGACATACCTAGTGGGCTTCCACCCATTAGAGTTATTGAGCACCAGATAGACTTCATACCTGGAGCAGTCATTCCTAACAGACCGGCTTATATAAGCAATCCCGAATAGATAAATGAGCTACAAAGGCAAGTACGGGAGTTGATGGACAAGGGGTATGTAAGGGAAAGCATGAGTCGTTGTGCAGTACTTTTTTTGTGTGGATAAAGTAAGTGTATTAACCAAAGAAAACTATACAAGCGAAAATGGGCATACCCCAGACAACTAGAGAGGACAAGCCCTCCTAGAAGAAAAGCCGAAAGGCTACAAGCAAAAAAAGATCAACAGAAGATGGCATCGGGCAAGTGCCAGGATATGTGAAACCATTTATTGTCATAAGATGGATTCACCTTCCGTAAAAAGCTAGCACGATTCCGAACATCAAAAACAATATCACTAAGCAGAATAGAAATAGGCCGAAAAGGCGCATCATGAGTACGAGCATTCCTCTCCCTCCAAATATGGTAAACTGATGCAGCAAAAGACAGTCGAACAAGAAAATGACGTAAAGAGGCGTCGGAAAACTGACACATCTACTCAACAGTCTGAGGCCAATCTCGGAAACTCCAATCTAACCCACACATAGCCAGCACAGCCGACCAGACCTTCGAAGAGAAGATACACTGGAAGAAAAGATGATCAATATCCTCACTTGAACAACCACAGAGAACACATCGCGAGCAAGTAGAGATACCGAACCTCATCAAACTATCTTGAGTACAAAGGCCTCCCTGAATAGACATCCAAAGCAAAAAGGAATGGCGGGGAATGGCCTTACGGAACCAAACAACTCGAGACCAATGCACCAAGGTTTCCCTTGCCCGCATAGCATTCCAGGTACTATCCACTGAAAATCTCCCTCTACTATCATCCTCCCAAACCAACTCATCCTCCCTCATACTAGAAGGATTCGTAATATGGGTCCGAGCCAAATCAACAAGGGCGGCAGACCTAAAAGGGGGCCATCGCCAAGAAGAATCATAAATAATGGAAGCAACTGTAGCCATCCTATCCAAGCCAGAGTCATAAATCACTCTCTCACCCAACGAATCCACAATCGGACCCATAGGATACCAAAAATCAAACCACAATAAAGTCTTCACACCATTCCCAATCCTAACTATCATCCGCCGCCGAGACCAAGGACGAAGATCCAAAATCTTACGCCAACTCCAAGAACAATCTGTAGGACAAGGCACCTCCCAAAAACTTCTCCCCCTCAACAAATAAGACTGAACCCAATTCGACCAAGAAGAAATCTGGCCATATTTAAGACTAAATATGGCTTGTATGAATGGTTACTTATGCCATTTGGTCTTTCAAATGCACCTAGCACATTTATGAGATTGATGAATCATGTTATGCGTGCATTTTTAGGTAAGTTTGTTGTGGTTTATTTTGATGACATCTTAGTTTACAGTAAAACAGTAAATGAGCATGTTATGCATTTGAAGCAAGTTCTTGATGTGTTAAGACAAGAAAAAACTATATGCTAACTTTGATAAATGCACTTTTTGTATGGATAGAATTGTTTTCCTTAGATTTGTTGTGAGTGCAGATGGCATCGAGGTAGATTTGGAAAAGGTGAAGGCAATTCAGGATTGACCAACACCAACAACAGTGACAGAATTCAGAAGCTTACATGGATTAGCAAGCTTCTACCGTAGAATTGTTAAAGACTTCAGTAGTATTGCATCACCATTGACTGAAGTAGTGCAGAAGATCGTTGGCTTCAAATGGGGTGAAGAGTAGGAGCGTGCATTCCAGGATCTGAAAATGAAGTTGTGCAGTGCACCAGTCTTGGCACTACCTAACTTTGAGAAGACATTTGAGATTGAGTGTGACGCATCCGGGATAGGCATTGGAGCGGTTCTTATGCAAGAAAAGCGACCAATTGCCTACTTTAGTGAGAAGCTTAATGGAGCAGTTTTGAGATACCCCACATATGACAAGGAGTTGTATGCACTAGTAAGAGCCCTTGAGACTTGGCAGCATTATTTATGGTTAGAGTTTGTTGAGACATTTCCATATGTAATCCGCTACAAACAAGGTAAGGAAAACATTGTCGCCGATGCACTATCGCGAAGGTATGTTTTACTTACTTCATTGAGTGCAAGAATGCTTGGGTTTGAATTTATTAAAGAACTTTATGCTAGTGATATTGACTTTAGTACTATCTATGCTGCATGTGCAAAGTCTGCTTTTAGTAAATTCTACCAACATGATGGGTTTCTGTTTAGGGAAAATAGATTATGCATTCTTGTTTGTAGTATGCGTCAGTTGTTAGTGAGGGAAGCACATGGGGGAGGTTTAATGGGGCACTTTGGCATTGCCAAAACCTTAGGGGTATTGAGTGAACATTTTTATTGGCCTAAAATGCAGAGAGATATTGAGCGTTTGTGTGATAAATGCTTAACTTGTAAACAAGCTAAATCTAAGGTTATGCCTCATGGGTTGTATACACCATTGCCTATACCTAGTGAGCCAAGGGTAGATGTATCGATGGACTTTATCTTGGGTTTACCTAGGACTAAGAAAGGTAGAGATTCCATCTTTGTAGTGGTTGATAGGTTCAATAAGATGGCACACTTTATAGCATGTCATAAAACTGATGATGCCACTAACATTGCTGACTTGTTCTTTAGAGAAGTAGTACGACTCCATGGGATTCCACGGAGTATAGTTTCAGATCGTGATGTCAAATTCCTTAGTCACTTTTGGAAAGTTTTATGGGGTAAGTTGGGAACTAAACTTTTGTATTCTACTACTTGCCACCCCCAAACTGATGGCTAGACCGAGGTTGTTAATAGGACTTTGACTCAGTTATTGCGTACTATTATTAATAAGAACTTAAGAACTGGGGAGGATTGTTTGCCTTTTGTTGAATTTGCATATAATCGTAGTATTCATTCCTCTACATCTTACTCACCATTTGAAATTGTTTATGGTTTTCAGCCACTAACTCCATTAGATTTGTTACCTTTGCATGTTGATGAACATGCGGGGCTAGATGGAAAAAGAAAAGCCGATTTGGTGAAGCATATACATGAGAAAGCAAGAGAACAAATACAACGAAAGAATGAGCAATATGCTTCTCATGCTAATAAGGGAAGAAAACGTGTGGTATTTCAGCCTGGAGATTGGGTTTGGGTACACATGCGCAAGGAGAGATTTCCCGAACAATGTAAATCGAAGCTACAACCGAGAGGGGATGGTCCATTTCAAGTCTTGGAACGGATTAATGAGAATGCATACAAGCTGGATTTACAGGGTAAGTATAATGTGTCTGCTATATTTAATGTTTCTGACTTAACTTCTTTTGATGCAGGTACAGATTCGAGGTCGAATCCTTTTCAAGAGGGAGAGGATGACATGATCCAGGCCGACAACAAAGCAAAAGACCCATTACAAATACCAGAAGGGCCAATTACGAGGCAGAGGACCAAAAGACTCAGAGAAGTAATGACGGGATTAGTTCAGAGTTTTTTGGCCGATTGTAACAAACAAATAGAGACGCATGTGGGCTTCAATAGAGAGGGCCCAAAGCCACTTCACTTGGCCCAAATCAGTTTTGAATGAAGCTTCAAAGGCCTTTGAAGACTTGAAGACTTTGGTATCTTTGTAATTTAGCCTTTAGGGGCATTGCTGTCTTTATGCCTTTAGGGTTTCTTTTGTATCACTATTTAAGCTTTCTTTCTTTTTCATTTTAGAGGAGAATCAACGAAATTTATAAAACTCAAAAGCTTAAAGCTTTGGCTATGGCTGAATTCTTGTAAGGGAGGGATTCCCCTTTTCAAGTTTGAATCGACTTATCTAAGTTTTGGCAAACTTAGTGGCGTCTCCATTGTTTGCAAAACACTACAAGGATTCATCTTAAAGGTTCTCAAGGGCAAGTTCTTTGTGGGTCTTCTTTGTGGCCTTGGAAGGGTTTTGTTTCCACAAAATCAAATTCGCGGTTCTTGGGGTTCTGTCTGTTGCTTGGGGTTTGCTTGGATTTCGAATCCAAGTGGGTTTCTTGTCATTGTACATCTGGTAATAGGCCGAATAACTTCAAGAAGATTCCTAATCTTGGATTTAGAGTATGATTATTCTCGTAAGGAATACTATTCGAATGATTTAGGAAAACATACTAATCTGTCTATGGAACTTTGAGGATGTACTCGAAGATAGGATACTGGAGAGATAGTACATTGCATACGAGTATCCTGGACATACTGCGTATACCAGACCCCAATACTCTGCCCACTGTAGTCACTGACTCCCTAGACCATGCTCTGATACCATCTTTGTAACATCCCCGATCTGGAAGATGTTACCGGCAGGGGATAGACCATACTAACCCCATAAGCCTCTGACTTTCTAACCATAGACAAATACTAATATTCTTTTCTTTAATTGATTATGCTATGTGTGGGACCGTAGCCCAACCTCAAAATTATTACATACATCTCAACATCTGAACTGAAAACTCAATAATACACTTTTATAATGACTGTCTACAAGTCAAAGACTAATACAAAACTTTTAGTTGACTATGACTGACTCACACTCTATCTAACTTATACTGGTGGACTCCATCCCTAGTGACTGCAACAGTATTTGCCCTTCCGAGCTCGTCTTCCGAGAGACCTGCAAAACAAGGAAACTGGGAGTAGATGGGTTAGATCGTCGTACGATCTAAGTGAGTGGATGAAAAACTGAAATACTGAAATGAAATCATTTGATTCTAAAATCAAAGCTTCAAAGAAATGACTTATAAGAAAACTCTCTATCTGAAAACTTTACTGGAAATCTCTTTTATAAGACTTAACCTTTCTGAAAACTGCTTTCTGAAAACTACTTTTTAAAATCTGGTCTCTAAAAACTATTTCCCAAAACTCTGATATCTGAAAACTCTTTTCTTAAAATCTGATGTCTGAGTACTGATATGTATCTAAAAACTTGATGTATAAGGGCATTACATACCCCCATCCCCTCATATGCCTAACTGGAGCCAGCAGTACAAATCCATGACTTTGGGGCGTTACGTATCGTTGTCCCCCAAGCCAAAAAACTAGAACTGGGGGTGCGGATCTATGCTACCCTCCAAGCTCTGAAATTAGGGTTTATGGTCGTTACATATCGCCGTCCCCCTAGCCCCAAACTAGGATTTGGGGGCGTTATGTATCGCTGTCCCCCCCAGTCCTCTCCATATGCATATGTCATCTGTCCGTCAATTCTAGGCTATCACAAGTTACATACTGGGGTGGGTTTTTCCCCCATACCCCGAAAGCATAAAACTCATGCATTGAATCTCAACTATATAAAACATTTTCTGAAAATATATTTCTTTTCTCAAAAGTAACTTTTGCATGAATTAACTGTAATAGAAAATCATCTACGCCTTATAGCGTAAGAATTTAAGTTTGAATCAAAAATAACAAAATAGAAGTCAATTTAAAAGAAAAGTGTCCACTCACTATTTGGAGTTCCGCTAGCCTTTTATCACTTCGCTGAAGAAATTGTGTTTCCTACGATGATCTATCATCGGATAAACTAAATTAGAATTGGACTAAGAAACGCATTCAGAATTAGACTAAGATTGCTTATTCAAGTAAACGTTTTTAAGGTATTGTACAGATATTATGATGTATCATAAACTTACGAATTAATACGGGACTTATAGGGTAGCCCTTAACGTGTACGGGTGATACTGAAATGGTTGGAAACGAACTTAGGGAGATTTTTAAACTCATGTCGCGACGCAGGTTTGGGCGCATCGTAACGCGTTCTGTCTAGAAGCGTGCCCCAACTTTTTCCTTGCGCGTCGTAATGCGTAACACACCAGAGGTGTTCATGGTAAATTTCTAGATCACGTCGCGACGCGGGGAATTTTGAGTCGTGGCGCAAGGCCAATTTAAGGCCTAAATTTTCATTCATTCATCAGCAGTCTTTTCCAAACATTCCCCAAACAATCACACAACAAAGTCTTCATTAAACATTCTTAAACACCATGAATTTTCATCTTAAAAACACCTCTTAACATCATTGATCCTACAATTCGACTAATTCTTTAAGATTATCCAAAAATATTGAACACTCAATCTTATACCCAATTCCTCTCCTTTCAATCATTAATACCCTAACCCTAACATGCCACTATCATCAACAAATGCTTATTTAATCAATATTTTACAATTTCCAATTTGGGTCAAGATTTTTTACCTCTTCTCTTGTGAATTTCCTCATCTCTCAAGGGTGTTATGCTCAACTTTGCCTCATCTTTCTTCTACCTCTATTTCTTCTCTTCTTCTTCTTCTTCTTCTTATTTTCCCTCATCTTCCATCTACGTTTTCTTTTTCTTCATCTTATTTTTTAATTTTGTGAGTTGTCAATAGTAACCCCTTTTTATACTTGGGTTTCTTTGAAATTGTCAATGGTAGACAAAAGTGTGGAGTTTTGTAGAAGTTTTGGGATTTCTCTAAATGACCTAATGACACTATTCATCCAAATTTTTTATCTGTATTTTTGACTCATTTCAGTTCCTAATTTGGAAAACTACTCAACGCGAAAGTTGTAGATATTGATCGCAGCTTTCCGAAGATATAAAATTCATAAAAATCGGAGTTTTTATGAGAAAGTTATGGTCCAGATACCATAGGCTGTCCGGAATAGAATATCGTAAAATTTTCGCTTCGAAGTACCATTTATCTCGAAAGTCGCTCCATGATTGAATAAACATATATACTCGGAAATAATTATATTATGTAACACTCGCTCTGTGATGTAACAATTCTTCAGTGCAACAGTAGTAGAATCTACCGGTCGTTACATCGTCATGTCGGGTGAGTACTTTTAGTTTGACAAATTGTTAATTAATATATGTTTCAAGTAGTGTGGACTATATTCTTAACAACTGTAGAATTTATCGAACTATGTTATTTGAGAGGGTATGATATGTTGGACACATGTGATATTAGCTTTTATTTTTAGATTGATTTATTAACTTCAAATTACTTCTTGCTCTCTCTCCGTCGCCCGCTGGGTGTAACTGCTAATTCATTTGTTACACATGGTTCCAGCATATGTTGGTGCTAATGGAATGTGTTGGCGACTATTTTTTATTTCAGGAGTGATTTGGGGAAAATCATTTCTCGAACAAACCTCCCTCAAGCAATGAATTTATTTGGTTTGTTGGGAACCAAAAGCAAACTTAGCAGACAAACAAAAAAACACACAGATATGAACAGAGGATTTAACGTGGTTCGGCGGAATACATCCAACCTACGTCCACGGATGCAAAGGAAATAGAATATTTTTTTGGGAGCTCGGGTCAGACCGACTTGCTCTATCTCGCTCGCTTAATATTTTTTCTCTCTTTTACAAAGTATAAGAATGCTCAGAATCAAAATAATCAACCATTTACAATGAGTTCTCAACCCATTTATATAGTGTGCCTAAACCCATTATTCTGCCCAATCATGACGTCAACCACGTTACTAAGTTATCATTGCATAGGCTCTCTTCCCCAATCAACCTACAAGTAGTAGCTCTACTGTTTGACACAACTACTTTATGCCCTCTTAACCTCATTACTTCTCCCTCTTTTGGTAACTGCTACACGCTTTGACCATGTGCCAGCCTGGATGTCAACCACTCACATGATTTCATGTGTCAGTGGATAAGCCTGAGGCTCTCTTCCATCCCATCAACCGCTGGCCTACTCCTATCTTATCAGTCATTGGAGGCTCAAAATTCTATTTAAGGCTTACGTCGTCTGTCTTAGAACATAATGATGTAACCCCGACTCTTATCCTCTAGTCGGTCCACCGAAACAAGTAATGTCCTTCCTTGCATTTATTAACTGGTCGGGTTGGTAGAGAAGCCTTCACTTCCCTCACCTTCTCTTCAAAGAGGTCAAGCCGACATTAAGCTTCTCGGCCGCTTCAGTTACGGGCATGTAGAAACATTGAGAAATAGCTTTCCTTGATAACAGTCTAAACTGTTATGATTTTTTTCTAGCTTGTATCTTCCATTAATCATCCTCATCGGCTGTATGTGACTGTCCCTCGGCTATCTCTCCTCGATTTCCCTTTTCAGTGTGCTTCAAAGCTAAAATTGGCGTCCACAGGTCGATCTTCAAATGTCACCTAATATGGGCCTTGGGCCTGGATCCTCATCCTCACAAGGACTTTGTGTTGAGTTTTTCTAAGGTCCCATGATCAAACAAGACATGAAATAATGCGTGAATACACCAACGAAGATAGCGGAATACTTACATTGGTTGGTAGAGTCGATTTGAAGACAAATGAACCCAAAAAACGCACTGCCATGTAAGCTTACTGCATGCAGTCCACTGCCTCCAAAAATAGAATTTTGAGATGAGAAACGCAGCTCCTAGCTTCGTTGGATGGATCCCGGCTCATGGTCGAACCTCCCTACCACCTTCGCAAGACTTGTAAGTGTGCTAGCACTTGAATTTTCACCATGAAAATCCACTCTTGCTTCCCTATTGTTCACGCCCAAACTGGTTCAAAACCAGTGAAGAACAACCACTATTTTGGCGTGAGAGAGATGAGAGAGTTAATCTGAATTTTGTTACAAAAAATCAATTTATATTTATGCCATAATATTATTAAATTAATAATAAACTTATGACACAAATCATGCAATGGCTTAGAGTGTCAAACACTCAATTTTCATGCCAAAACCATTGAGTGCATTGTACACTATCTCCATGCAATGCATTAGAATTAAATAATGCATAATATGACATGTTTCATGTGGGCCCCACACATTTCCAAATGAAAGTGGGCCCACGTGCACTCACGCGTTCGGGTTCGATATTTCCGAAATACCAAACTTACGTCGCGACGTTAATTAAATCGAATTTAAAAAAATAAAATTGCGCCTAGCGAAATTATTATTTACGTCGCTAACGAATTAATTCTAAATTAACTCGTTTGCCCGAATTAAAATCTAATTTTAATTCCGCGTCGAAATCTAATTTCGTTTAATATATCGAATATATTAATTTACCGATTATTCCAAATTAATCGTTATCTCTCTAGACGATATTTTATCCTAGATAAAATATCTCCGTAATTAATCCTAGATTAATTTTCTCTCTCATCTATATAATCCCAGATTATTCAAGAGTGCAAGTTGTGCGTCATCGGTGGATTATCGGGAAGCGACCCATGAGATCTCCGGATAAGTTGGCAGTAAATACGGTCGTCGGAGTATCCGAATCACGTACGTACCAAGTACTACGTTCTACCGATTTACGAGACAAGGTCAACTCCTAGCAAAGCACCAAGTCACCCCAATTCTCCGGACATATCCTTTTAAGAATATTTAAGATCTATATCAAGCGTAGTATACTAATGTATTGTGCATATCGGCCCAGTATCGGATAGTCACGTGCTAGGGCTGGGGCTGGATAAGTGTCTGCCCCGTCCGAAACACATATCGGATGTCTGGTAACTAGTCTCTATAATCGGATATTCATGACCTGGTCATAATATCACGATTGGATGCGCATCTCTTAAGAGCACTAATACCGTATCCTGCGTGACATCATCTCCACTATGACTGGAGTGATACTTCCGTCTTGACATCACATCCAATACACTACGATTCTCAATATACCCGGCATTGGCGTACACAGAACCGGTTAGAGTCCTAGACGACCTCAACTAAAGTATATCGATTGTCGTAAGCATTAGCGATGTAAGTCTCAGGTTAAGACTATACACACCTACCTTGATTTCGGCCTCCCATAGACACATATTCATAATACCAATGGGATTCCGAGGGGTCTATCCAGAGCGAAGCTGTTTCCCGTACCGGTCGGTGAAACACGACCTCCTATCGCACTTGCATAAGCATCCAATACTTATCTATATGAGAACTATGTCGTTGTGCCCTCACAACGCACACAAGTGCAATACTAGCCTATTCCGCATTATCGATGTCCAGTCTCGATAATACTCCGGCTAGGGATATTTAATGATTAATCATTCGGGGACTGATACTGTCTCATATCATTCTCAGTCCAGGAACTAATCATAGGGACCTCTCTTCATTTATATATCTAAGGTGATCTAATCACAAATGATGAGAGTGCAATTTCCTTGTCAAATAGTTAATTTGCTACAACAACACAATGATCTGTGCAAATAGTGACGCTATGGGTCATTTTGTCCAACAATCTCCCACTTGGCACATAGCCAGTCACTCGAGTGTCTAACACCCGAACTATGTACGGTTCGCTCAAATTGCTGAGGAAAGGTTTTCGTCAGCGGATTTGTATGATTATCGTCTGACGCGATTTATACGATCATCACATCGCCACGATGTATGATCCGAACGAATCAGATGAATATAGAAGTATATATCTGGATCGTCGATGAGACCTTTAATTCTTTAGCCTTGTGCTGACGCCTAGCTCAGCTGCTAACAGAACTATATCTAATCTAATTAGATTTATTATCGACCCAAATGGCTTCTATTGCTGCCTCAGCTGCAGCAATAATCCGCATTTGTTGTTTATTCGGCAACAGTTATCTTGCTCGGAAGATTTCCAGCTCACTGTCCCGTTATTCAAACTTTATAGTACCGCAGTATTTAATTGTTTGGAAACTTGTAGCAGTGATCCCAGTCACTTCAAGTTCTCCTTCTCCATAGTTTAAGACAACATCTTTAGTTCTCTCAGATACTAACAGATGTTCTTAATGTTCAATCCAGTGACTATCACTTGGATTGACCCAATTGTGACTCCATATGCTCGAAGCGTATGAGACACCAATACAAGTACATTTTAAATGTACAATTTCCCAGAGAGTGTTAACAACTCCAAATCTATCCCAGTAGATCTTTATTCCCTGAATAAAGGTTGTTACTCCCCAGAATTCTACGGAGAATTTCTATTGAAAGAATATCTATGAAAGCCAAGCTTTCACCAATTGCTTTATTGGGAATTTCATTGTCAGTGCCCTCTCCCACTAACCTCCTTATATACACAAGAATTATTTCGTTTTGAGTCAAATCATAAATCATTATGATTATTTCAAAACGACAGTTCCAAGAACCTTATGCTTGCATTAATCCAAACATGGATTGAATAACCCGCAAACCTCATTGTTGGTTATACAAAATCGTCAGGATGTTGTAAACATCCTCCAAAATGTTTCATTTTCAGGAAAGCGATTTTGATCTGCATCTGACACATTTCATAAATGAAATATGCAGTATTAACAAGCATCATCAAAATGGATTTACTATGGCAACAGATAAAAGGTTGAACCGTTATTAACACAATGTTGATAACGATACCTTTTCAGTCACAAGCCTAGCTTTGTACGTTGGTTTGTTACCATCCATGTATGTCTCCTTGAAGACGATTACAGTACCATTAGGCACAATGCCTTGTGGTACAACAACTAGTATCCAAAATAGTTGTTATACATGGAATCCACTTGGATTCATGGCACTTTGCCATAATAGGAAGTCGATACCTCGTATCACTTCCTCAAAACGTAGTCGGTGGATATACCTTCATAAGATTGACATCTTTATGAGGTTTGATCAGAAACCCATACCCTAGGTTGTTTTCTGACTCTATCCGATCTACTCAGTTCTTGTGTATTTGAAGATTAATGGTATAGATTCATCATAGATGAACTATTTGTGTTCCATTAAGGACTTCGTGCCTTGAACAGTATTACTCCGATTTTCATCGAGTATCACTATCCTCCCACTGACCACTGCATATCGATATTCCTCTCAGGAAAAACCACATGGTGAGCAACAATCACATTGTTCTCATGTGAGATTTATAAGTACTATACTTAAGGTTTTCCTTAGGATAACCTATATTGGCACTTATCCAATTGGGTCTTTAGTTTGGTATCATCCAAACGTTATGCATGGCATACCCAAATTATTAGGAATGAGAAACCCTGTTTCTTTCCTGTTCATATCCTATATGATATCTGTCAAACAGATTTATATGGAACCTTATTCTAAATAAGTTTTGCACTGTAGATACATATCCGTTGAAGGAAATGGTAGCTCAAAGCGACTCGTGATAAACCTTATCATGTCCAACAAAATTTGGTTTTTAGTTTGGACACACCGTCTAACTGACGTGTCTCGGGAGGAGTCCTCATATGAAAGAATACCGTACTCTTTCATGTACATATGAAACTTACTGCTTAAGTATTTTCCAATACGGTCTTACCGTGACGGCATAATACTATAGTCGATCTGTTAATCTACTTCGTGTCGAAACCCTAATAGTTTCCGATCTGTGTTCTTCAAAAGAAACACATAACCATAACGTGATGTTACATCCGTTAAGGTCACGAAATATTCATGTCCACATCTAGCCCAGCTAGATATGGGCCCACTAACTTCACCATGAATAGGGCTAACAGATCGGTGGCCCTTTTACTATTACCAAGTAAATAGTATTTTAGGTACTTTACCTAATAAACTAGATTCGCAGACCTTATTTGAATAGTCAAATCAGTCCTAGTACCCACTCTTCAAAAGTGTGGATATACGAGTCTCGTTTAATTGTGTCCTAGACAACAATGCCACAAATAAGTCTCTATTGATCAAATCAATTTGAGCTATTTATTTGTCATTTTATATGTTTTGAGCTTTTATTATATTCAAAATATAAATTCTGTTATTCACATCTAATGTGTTTATCTCAGTATCATCTTTATATAATAAAACACTTAGTGTTCTAGAATATAAAGGTTTATCCGCAACGGATTAACACTGATATAGAGATAATGTCTCTAGTCAAACTAGTTACATTATAACAGTTCCTAATTTAAGTACATACCCAAAGGGTAGTTCCTAAACTTAGGTATCTACGGTCGAAACAGCGACTTTCGTCCCGTTTCCGATTTGCAGAGAAATCTCGGCTTGAAGTCAGTATCCTGCTCAAAGCAGATTCTGAACATCAATACATATATTTTATGTACCACACTAAGTATTTAAAATCTAATTTCAATACTAGTAGTGAATATAACTTTGACAAACATTTTTAAAGTCAGAGCCTTGCCCTTTCTTTAATTCCTTCGTGTCTTCCATATCCAAATGGTAGTCACTTTGGGATATGTCAATTATCATTTCAATATTTCACAAACCTTTGGCCAAGCCTTGGGTTTCGGAATATCGAAATGATGTGCACCTTGTGCACAACTTGCCCAATTGCAAACTTTGACTTCTCTCCACTAGAATAGTCAAATCAATTCTCTAAGAATTATTAATTACAATTTAATATTTTTAAATCTAAAGATAGATTTATGATAAGTATAATAATTAAGCACTACAGTCATCATCACATAAATCTTCCAAAGATTTTATGCTCTACTATTTGCTTAATTATGGGCTTAGTCATAATAAGTTATTTTATCAAATAAATTAACCTATTATTTATTCCCAATATGAAAATTAAATCATTTAAAGCATATAATCCAATGATTATATATTTTAAATATTCAACTTTTCAATTCTTTCTTGATTTCAATAGTCCAACTATTAATCAATTTAATAAGGTACTATTTATTATAATGATTACAATAATCCAATTATTTAATCAACTATAATTTTAATATTGATTACTATAATCTAATTATAAAATCAACTATCATTTTAATTCATTATATTGATTACTATAATCCAATTATAAAATCAACTATATATTGAATGAGTTTGTATATAGTCCAACTATATATATATTTAAAACAACATAAAATATTAGTCCAACTAATACTTTTGATTAATATGACGAGTAAAATATAGATGAGCGCGTTTAGCGAGTATTCGAACGAATGTGGTAAATTCAATACTTGCCTCCCACTATTTTTCGTCGAGCCTCTAACCCTCTGTCGAGTACTCGGGAAACCGTGTTTCCTAGTGGGCTAGGATCCCGTTAAATATCACACAATCTTGACTTTGGCCAACAAATTGTATGATAATTAACTAGGTAGATCTCGAAGATCAATTGGATCTCATCCAACTCCTAGATCCAGTAGGTGGACATCCAAGTCCCAAACATATATTTTATATATGCCTATACATCGAATGTATACCCTAACCTTTTTTCCTCTGAATCAACTAGGCCTTGGCTTTGGCACAACAAACCTAGTGATCCCAGTCAAGCGCGGACCCATTGACATGGAAGCTTCGTATCAATGTCAATGGACAAGAAGTGGTCTTGACTTTGGCCAACAAACCACAACTTGGACACGACACCGATATGGAACAAAGCCTCGTGATTAAAACACAATCTTCGAAGGACAAGGGCTTGACTTTGGCCAACAACCCCTGCCAATCTCGGATCTTGAGTAAGAATCACTCAATGGAAGGAAAATAAACGCTTGATATTTAACGAGGGTTTTTCGCGTGCAAATTGGCTACCAATTTAATTATCTTTGTTAAGGTCTCATCATCATACACCCTTAAACATGCATTCTAAATACATAATAAAGCGAGTATGAAAATAAATAATAATGATATGCGGATGGATACTTAACACATTGATCCTAGATCAAATCTCTCCCTTTCTCACTCAAGCTAGCACTAGTATTACTTCTACCCGTACACACTACACTTCTAAAGAAACCTCATATACATAGAGGGGAATAGGTGAGAAGAGAATACAAAGAGAATAGAGGTGATAAGGCTGGACACGCAGGTCCAATTTAATAAATCGAATTTATTGCAACAATTTCTAAAATTGCCCCACCCGACTAATATCCATCCGATATACATTATTCATACAACACAACCACGTATTCACACACATAAGCATGCTATCAATCAATCAATCAAATTAATTAATCTGATAATTAAGTGATCATCCAATGTTCAAACAACGATTTGATTTTGTTCGAGTCAAACTCGTTTTTGCGAATAAGTACTTAAAGTACGAATTCATGAATTAATTAAACTAACTACATCATTAAATCTAATTTAACATGTATTTAATACTAATTCACTATTCAATTCTAAATTAAATATTACACTTTTATTCAATAAACCTTTTTCGATTTAAATTCAAATTTAATCGTAACGCGTCTCAAAGACCGATTAACGTCCAACGTCAATTCAATTAAAGTCCAATGGGCTTTAATTGATTTCTTAAGGCGTGGACTTTTGGTCAACTCGGGTCAAACCGATAACCAAAGTCCAATCCGGGATTTACCCCATAAGCCCATAAATCAATCTTGGCCCATTAGGCCCAATTGAACTTTAAAGGTTCATTAAGTCGCATTTGGGCTTTATGGTCAAGGTTTTGGGCCCAATTGGATCCATCCATTTGGCCTAAACAAACTTGATAAATCAAGCCCAATAGGCCCAAATACAACATTTAAATCCAATTTCCAAATTAGGCCCAAATAATTAAATTCAAAAAATCCAATTTTCCAAATTTAATTACCAAAGTGTATTACATGATCAATCAACTAAATCAACATTTCTAAAACACCATATTAGTCCAATTAATCATGCTTGATTCATTATCATATGTCCAACACACAAAATGGAAAAATCAAACCCATCTACATGCTTAAAGGTCTCGGCCAAGGGAGTGATTTCATGTCCAATTCGGTTTCAATCCAATTAATCCGCAATCGACATTAAATACATATCCCGAATGATTTCCAATACATCCAATTATCAAAATCAAAATTTACCAAGACATTAGGGCATTAGTCACATTCGGCCAACTCAAAGATTTTGGGGTTTTTGTCCAATTCGAAATCCAATCCAATTCAATTCAAATTAACATCAACCTAATCGATTCTAACTCATCAAATGAATTAAAAATCAAAAAATCCAAGATCCCAAATCATCAAACCATTCGGCCAAGGACAATATTTTGGGGAAAATAATTCCAAATCATTTTTCATCAAATTAGTCCAACCAAAATGAAATTAAACATGTTATAAACATACTCAAACAAACAATTTATTCAAATCATGCTCAAATCACATTTACCCAAATTTTAAATCCCTAAAATTTCATGCTTGCAACATTAGCTCTTGATGCCATTGTTGAGTTTTTCTAAGGTCCCATGATCAAACAAGACATGAAATAATGCGTGAATACACCAACGAAGATAGCGGAATACTTACATTGGTTGGTAGAGTCGATTTGAAGACAAATGAACCCAAAAAACGCATTGCCATGTAAGCTTACTGCATGCAGTCCACTGCCTCCAAAAACAGAATTTTGAGATGAGAAACGCAGCTCCTAGCTTCGTTGGATGGATCCCGGCTCATGGTCGAACCTCCCTACCACCTTCGCAAGACTTGTAAGTGTGCTAGCACTTGAATTTTCACCATGAAAATCCACTCTTGCTTCCCTATTGTTCACGCCCAAACTGGTTCAAAACCAGTGAAAACAGCCACTATTTTGGCGTGAGAGAGATGAGAGAGTTAATCTGAATTTTGTTACAAAAAATCAATTTATATTTATGCCATAATATTTATTAAATTAATAATAAACTTATGACATAAATCATGCAATGGCTTAGAGTGTCAAACACTCAATTTTCATGCAAAACCATTGAGTGCATTGTACACTATCTCCATGCAATGCTTAGAATTAAATAATGCATAATATGACATGTGTCATGTGGGCCCCACACGTTTCCAAATGAAAGTGGGCCCACGTGCACTCACCGCGTCGGGTTCGATATTTCCGAAATACCGAACTTACGTCGCGACGTTAATTAAATCGAATTTAAATAAATAATTGCGCCTAGCGAAATTATTATTTACGTCGCTAACGAATTAATTCTAAATTAACTCGTTTGCCCGAATTAAAATCTAATTTTAATTCCGCGTCGAAATCTAATTTCGTTTAATATATCGAATATATTAATTTACCGATTAATTCCAAATTAATCGTTATCTCTCTCTAGACGATATTTTATCCTAGATAAAATATCTCCGTAATTAATCCTAGATTAATTTTCTCTCTCATCTATAAATCCCAGATTATTCAAGAGTGCAAGTTGTGCGTCATCGGTGGATTATTGGGAAGCGACCCATGAGATCTCCGGATAAGTTGGCAGTAAATACGGTCGTCGGAGTATCCGAATCACGTACGTACCAAGTACTACGTTCTACTACCGATTTACGAGACAAGGTCAACTCCTAGCAAAGCACCAAGTCATCCCAATTCTCCGGACATATCCTTTTAAGAATATTAAGATCTATATCAAGCGTAGTATACTAATGTATTGTGCATATCGGCCCAGTATCGGATAGTCACGTGCTAGGGCTGGGGCTGGATAAGTGTCTGCCCCGTCCGAAACACATATCGGATGTCTGGTAACTAGTCTCTATAATCGGATATTCATGACCTGGTCATAATATCACGATTGGATGCGCATCTCTTAAGAGCACTAATACCGTATCCTGCGTGACATCATCTCCACTATGACTGGAGTGATACTTCCTTCTTGACATCACATCCAATACACTACGATTCTCAATATACCCGGCATTGGCGTACACAGAACCGGTTAGAGTCCTAGACGACCTCAACTAAAGTATATCGATTGTCGTAAGCATTAGCGATGTAAGTCTCAGGTTAAGACTATACACACCTACCTTGATTTCGGCCTCCCATAGACACATATTCATAATACCAATGGGATTCCGAGGGGTCTATCCAGAGCGAAGCTGTTTCCCGTACCATCGGTGAAACACGACCTCCTATCGCACTTGCATAAGCATCCAATACTTCTATATGAGAACTATGTCGTTGTGCCCTCACAACGCACACAAGTGCAATACTAGCCTATTCCGCATTATCGATGTCCAGTCTCGATAATACTCCGGCTAGGGATATTAATGATTAATCCTTCGGGGACTGATACTGTCTCATATCATTCTCAGTCCAGGAACTAATCATAGGGACCTCTCTTCATTTATATATCTAAGGTGATCTAATCACAAATGATGAGAGTGCAATTTCCTTGTCAAATAGTTAATTTGCTACAACAACACAATGATCTGTGCAAATAGTGACGCTATGGGTCATTTTGTCCAACACTTTGGGCTCCCATCTGCATAAGTGAAATCCTCTTAATACCCTTCCCCAAACTTCGAATCTTCTCGGGTCTGAAAATCACCATCAACATATGTCCCCTAGTTCTCAGTATCAACGAGTTGGTGAGTTGATGTTGGGGAACTATAATGGTGGTTTAGGTCATCCCCTAGTCCTCGGGTCTCAATCAAACGACATCCTCCTCGGATCTGGGGAGCATTCATAGGGTCAAAGGATCCCGCTTTGTGATGATTGCTTCATTAAATGCCTCTCTATGGCTCTTAAACCGCCATTTGGAAGTGTTGGGATGTATGCCCTAAAGCTACATGTAATGTAAATAGTTTTATAGTTTTGAAATAAAATGATGCATTATTCATTTATCAAAGTGTTTGTTTAATATTCGCATATTATAAATTATGTAGAATACCCTAGATTACTTATGTGCCTTCAGACTTAGTGTATGAGTGTCATACACAAGAGGATTTAGGTCTGAAGTTAGTAATCTTAAATAGTCCGTAGAGAGCAAATGAAGTGGGTACTTTATTTGTGGTTTATCTATAGTTGCGGTCCATTCTATATTTGTATGGCGACCTTGATCCGAGATCGTCCATGTAGAGACATGAGAATGGAGACACCTTGCATGATGTGTTCATATAGGACTGGACCCAGATGGAAATGAAATTCTTATAATATCGTTAAACAAAGAAAGTCATTTCGATCTACTAGATGGTCATATATGGATTGATCTTAATCCTGAGTGTACTACGAACTCCTGCATGGCAGACTATGTCTTTTGATTTACAAATGTGAGGTTGGTGTAACAGTCCCGACCAATAGCTACGTACTTTGGGGACATGGTCTGTTGTGTAGCTGGGAACGTTTTACATAGATATGGAGTTCACTCATTCTTGCGAGAAGTAGAGGAGTATCTTTCTTAAGGGTTGATTCGGTACTTGAATGGTTTGAGCGCTCAAGTATATCTATTACGAATAGAAAGATTAAAATTCATAATGGTTATGAATAAATCGTTCATTAGAGAATCAATGGTACTTAAGGTATAAATAATTAGAGGGTATAACAGATATTATGACCCGGCTCTAATTACGCGATACTCGTGAAGGGTCAATTCATATGTAGTGACTATATCGATGGACACCGACTTGGTTCGGCTTAATAAATCATCTGCGGCAACGAGAGTGAAACTTCAGATTTTTAGAGGAATAATCCGGAGTTTTTGTGTGTGTGGATAAAGTAAGTATATTAACCAAAGAAATAACAAAAGCACAGGGGAATACCTTAGAGAGCTAAGGAATACAGGCCTTCCTAGCTACAGAACAAAAGCCAATTAGGCTAAAGACATGCAAAATCAAATCAAAAAATATTGTCGGATAGTTGAAGCCATCTATTATCAGATGAAAGCTTCACATTTCTTGACAAATTAGCACCAGTCCGTACAGTAAACATAATATTGGTCAAGAGAACTCTATATGGACTAGGAGACTCATCATATAGTCGAGCATTCCTTTCCTTCCATATGAAGTAAACTGCAGCGGCAAAGGATAATCGAACAAGTAAATGACACAAAGATCCACTACTATACTGCTCCATCCACTTAATAGTCTGCATCCAGTCATGAGAGCACCAATCTATACCATATTTAGCCAAAATAGACGACCATATCTGAGAAGCAAATGAACACTTGAAGAAGAGATGATCTCTATACTCCCTCGAATGACCACAAAGCACACACATTGAACAACCTGAAATGCCAAAAGCCATTAACCGATCCTGAGATTAAAGGCCTCCTTGAATCGTGAGCCAAAACATGAAAGCATGTCTTGGAATGGCCTTTGTAAACCAAACAATTCGGTACCAACTCACCCGATTACTTCATACCCTCAACGCATCCCAAGCACTCTTGACCGAAAAAATACCTTTATGATCATCCTCCACACCAGCACATCCTCCTTCGTATCACAAGGAACAAAATCCAAAGGCATAGAACAAGCCAATTGGAGAAGATTGGCTGACCTCGCTGATGGCCAGCGCCAACAGTTACCATCAACAATAGCGGCCACCCTAGCCATCTTATCTAGTCCCGAATCATAAATGACTCTCTCTCCCAAGGTCCACAATTGGTCCCAGAGGGTGCCAATTGTCATACCATAATAAAGCCTTCTCACCATTCCCAATCTGAAACCTCATCCTACGACGTACAAAATTAAGAAGGCCTAAAACTTTCCGCCAACTCCAAGAGCAATCACTAGGACAAGTAACATCCCAAAAACTACGCCCCCTCAACAAGTGAGAACGTACCCACATAGACCAAGAGGATTCCTTACCCGAATTAAGAAACCATAAGTGCTTAGTAATAGCCGCCTTATTCCAATCCTCTAGCTTCTTAATCCCCAAACCCCCTTCTTTGACAGGCAAACAAACTCTATCCCAAGCCACCTTCGCCCCTGTCGAAAAAAGCTCATTACCCTTCCAAAGAAATGACCTCAGGATAGACTCCACCTTCCTAATTACAGTATTTGGTAATATAAACAATGAAGACCAGTACACCTGGATAGAAACAACACTGATTTAATTAGCTGTAAATGCCCCACAAAAGAGAGATATTTACAACACCAATTCTTAGCTCGGCCAATAATACGGTCTACAAGGACATTACAATTAGAAGCCTGAAGTTTTGAAGAAATCAACGGAACTCCCGGTAACGCATAAGGAGCACACCTTTCTGAAAACCCAAAAGGCTGAGTAGCTTATGCTTGTATACTGAGGAAATACCACTAGAAAAAAGTTGGCTCTTTGTTGGATTAGGAACAAAACCAGACAACCCCATAAACTGATGAAGACAATCCATTACATGGAAATTAAAGCCTTCTCTACTCGACAAAAAATCATGAGATCATCAGCAAAACAGAGATGGGTAAGATGATTCTAAGAACAATAGAACACCGCCAATGATACCTGAAACCCTGCTTTTGAGTCATCTTTTGAAGTAAGCCCGAGAGAACTTGCATAGCCAAAACAAAAAGATATGGAGACATAGGATCCCCCTGACGTAAACACGACCTCCTGGAAG
Organism: Zanthoxylum bungeanum; assembly: GCA_019454045.1. Classification (NCBI taxonomy): domain Eukaryota; kingdom Viridiplantae; phylum Streptophyta; class Magnoliopsida; order Sapindales; family Rutaceae; genus Zanthoxylum; species Zanthoxylum bungeanum. The sequence continues at coordinate 162,608 of SKCR01027058.1, read as the reverse complement.
AACCATTCAAACACCCCATTAATAAAATAGAAAAGTAGTAGAAATCATACATTCTTCTATCCAACTAACCATCCTCTCAGGAACCCATATTCTCAAGCACTTCCTGTTGGTTTTATTCTAGGTCCCAAGATCATCAAACAAGCATGAAAAACATGTGTGAACACATCAAGGAGGTAGCGGAATACTCACATTGATCGGTTGAGACGATACGACAACAAACAAAACGATTTTGGCCTTCATTTCCACGCCCACTGCAGTGCAGTCCACTGCCTTGAAAAATCAGATTTTGAGCTGAGATTTGAGCTTCAATCTTCAATCTTCGTTTAACGATTCCCGGCTCGTGGGTGGGTTTCCCTAACACCTTCGTATGTCTCCTAGGAGTGTGCTAGCACTTGGATCTTGCCACAAGACCCTCAAAAATGCTCCATCATTCACGCCATTTTGGACAGTGAACAGCCCCTTGGGCGTGAGCTTTGAAGAGAAAATGGGAGAGAAAGAGTTGTCTAGGGTTTTCTAAAATCCATCTAATGAATAATAATAATTACTAAAGTGTAGAGAGAGATTTTTCTTTTATATTTTTTAGGTGAAAACATTTCACCTTTTACCCTAAACTTGGTAGGTGTGGGTAAATGGTTTGTAAAAGCAAAACAAGGTAGTTGGGTGGTAGGTACACCTACCACACATGGGCCCCACATATTTGAATTCAAAATTCAAATATCTCTACGAACATTTGCCGCGGCTCGGTTTCGTTTAATCCGATTAAACGAACTTCCGTCGTTAAATATTAAATCTAATTTATTTAATATCGATGCGACGCAAATATATTACGAACGTCGTTCACGAATTAATTCTAAATTAATTCGTTCGTTCGCGTTAAAGTCCACTTTAATTTCGTAATGAAATCCAATTCATATTAATATATCTGATATATTAATTTTAGCCCATTCGAATAAATTAAATAGAAAAATCAAATTTAGCTATTAAATTTATTTTACCGATTAATTCCAAATTAATCGCGTTCTCTCTCTTTAGACGATACTTTATCCCAGACAAAATATCTCTTATCCCAGATAATTTCTCTCTCATAATTAATCCCAGATTAATTTTCTCTCTCATCAAATTAATCCCAGATTAATTAAAGTGCGAGTCATACATCATCGGTGTATCATTGGGAAGCGACCCATGAGATCTCCGGATATGTTGGCAGTAAATACGGTTATCGGACTATCCGAACACGTACGTACCAAGTACTACGTTTTACCGATTCACAAGACAAGGTTGGCTTCTAGCAAAGCGCCATGCCTACCCAATTCTCCGGAAATATCCTTACAGGAATATATTGATCTGTATCAGGCGTAGTATACATCGTATAGTGCATATCGATCTAGTATCGGATGGTCACGTGCTAGGCCTGGGGCTGGAGTTGTGTCTGCCCCGTACGAAGCACATGTCGGATGTCTGGTAACTAGTCTCTATAATCGGATATACATGACCTAGTCATAATATCCCGATGGCCGCGCAGCACTTAAGAGCACTAATACCGTATCCTACGTGACATCATCTCCACTATGACTGGAGTGATACTTCCGTCTTGACATCACACCCAATACTCTACGATTCTCAATATACCCAGTATTGGCGTACACAGAACCGGTTAAAGCCCTGGACGACCTCAACCAAAGTATATTGATTGTCATAAGTATTAGCGGTGCAAGTCTCAGGTTAAGACCAAATACACCTACCCTGATGTCGGACTCCCATAGACACATAGTCAAACTACCAATGGGATTCCGAGGGGGTCTATCCAGAGCGAAGCTGTTTCCCGTACCATCGGTGAAACACAACCTCCTACCGCACTTGCATAAGTATCCAATACTTAATATATGAGAACTATGCCCGTTATGCCCTCACAACGTGCACAAGTGCAATACTAGTCTTTTACGCATTACCGATGTCCAATCTCGATAATACTCTGACTAGGGATATTTAATGATTAATCCTTTGTGGACTGATACTGTCTCATATCATTCTCAATCCAGGAACTAATCATAGGGACCTCCTATCATTTATATATCTAAGGTGATCTAATCACAAATGATAAGATAGCAATCTCCTTTGTCACATAGTTAATTTGTACAACAACACCATGATCTGTACAAATAGTGACGCTATGGGTCATAATTGTCCAACAATCTCCCACTTGGCCTATAGCCAGTCACTCGAGTGCCTAACACCCGAACTATGTACGGTTCGCTCAAATTACTGAGAAAAGGTTTTCGTCAGCGGATTTACATGATTATCGTCTGACGCGATTTATACGATCATCACATCGCCTCGATGTATGATCCGAATGAATCAGATGAATATCGAAGTATATATCTGGATCGTTGATGAGACCATTAATTCTTTAGTCTGTGCTGACGCCTAGCTCAGATGCTAACATAACTATATCTAATCTAATTAGATTTATTATCGACCCAAATGGCTTCTATTGCTGCCTCAGCTACAGCAATAATCCGCATTTGTTGTTTATATGGTAACAATGTCTTGCTTGGAAGATTTCCAGCTCACTGTTCCGGTATTCTAACTTTATAGTACCGTTTGCGACTTATAGTCGTCTTTATCGGTTTGGAAACTTGCTACAGTGATCCCTGTCACTTCAAGTTCTCCTTCTCCATAGTCTAAGACAGAATCCTTAGTTCTCTGAGATACTAACGGATGTTCTTAACTTCAATCCAGTGACTATCACTCGGATTGTGCTGATTGTGTCTCCATACGCTCAAAGCGTATGAGACACCAGGTCACGTGCATTTTAAATGTACAATTTCTCAGAGAGTGTTAACAACTTTAAATCTATCCCAATAGATCTTTATTCCTAGAATAAAGGTTGTTACTCCTAAGAATTCTACGGAGAATTATCTCGAAAGCCAAGCTTTCGCCGATTGTTTTATGGGAATATCATTTCCAAGAAATAACATATATTATCATTATTTTATACATGACATCCATTGTCAGTGCGCTCCCACTAACCTCCTTATATACACAAGAATTATTTTCGTTTTGAATTAAATCATACACCATTATGATTACATCAAAACGTCAGCTCCAAGAACATTATGCTTGCTTCAATCCAAACATGGATCGAACAACCCGCAAACCTAGTTTGCTGGTTTAGGTACGACAAAATCGTCAGGATGTTATAAACATCCTCCAAAAGGTTTCCGTTTAAGGAAAGCGATTTTGATCTTCAACTGACACATTTCATAAATGAAATATGCAGTATCAGCAAGCATCATCCAAATGGATTTACCGTGGCAACAGGTAAAAGGTTGAACCGTAATCAACACAATGTTGATAACGATACCTTTTTGTTAAAAGCCTAGCTTTGTACGTTGGTATGTTGCCATCCATGTATGTCTTCCTTGAAGACTTATACTGTACCAATAGGCATAATGCCTTGTGGTACATCAACTAGTGTCCAAACATAGTTGGTATACATGGAATCCATTTTGGACTCATGGCACTTTGCCATAATAGGGAGTCGATACCTTGTATCACTTCCTCAAACGTAGTCGGTTGGTCTACCTTAATAAGATTGACATCTTTATGAGGTGAGATCAGAAACCCATACCCCAGGTTGTTTTCTGATTCTCTCCGATCTACGCGGTTCTTGTGTATTCGAAGATTAATGGTATAGTTTCATCCTTGATGAACTATCTGTGTTCCATTAAGGACTTCGTGCCTTGAACAGTATTACTCTCGACTTTCATCGAGTTATACCATCCTCCCACTTACTTACCACTGCATATCGGTATTCCTCTTAGGAAAACCGCATGGTGAGCAACAATAACATTGTTCTCTCGTGAGATGCATAAGTACTATACTTATGGTTTCCCCTAGGATAACCTATAATTGGCACTTATCCTATTTGGGTTTTAGTTTGGTATCATCCAAACATATGCCTAGCATACCCAAATCATCAGGAATGAGAAACCCGGTTTCTTTCTCCCGTTCATATCTAATATGATATCTGTCAAACAGATTTATATGGAACCTTATTCTAAATAAGTATTGCACTGTTAATGCATATCCGTTGAAGGAAATGGTAGCTCAGAGCGACTCATGATTAACAAAATTCGATTTCTCCGTACGGACACACCGTCAAACTGACATGTCCTAGGAGGAGTCCTCATTGAAAGAATACTATACTCTTTCACGTATGTTTGAAACTTACTGCTTAAGTATTTTCCATTACGGTCTTACCGCGACGGTTTAATACTTTAGACGATCTGTTTGTTTACTTCATGTCGAAACTCCAAAAGTTATCGATTTGTGTTTTTCAAAAGAAACACATAACCATAACGTGATGCCACATCCGTTAAGGTCACGAAATATTCATATTCACATCTAGCATTGCTAGATATGGGCCCACTTACTTCACTATGAATAGGGCTAACAGATCGGTGGCACTATCACTATTACCAAGTAAATAGTGTTTCAGGTACTTTACCTAATAAACTAGATTCGTAGACTTTATTTGAATAGAATCAAATTAGTCCTAGTACCCACTCTTCGAAAGTGTGGATATACGAGTCTTGTTTAATTGTGTCCCAGACAACAATGCCACAAATAAGTCTCTACTGATCAAATCAGTTTGAGCTATATATTTGTCATTTTATATGTTTGAGATTTATTTATATTCAAAATATAAATTCTGTTACTCACATCTAATGTGTTTATCTTAATATCATTCTTTATATAATGAAACACTTTAGTGTTCTAGAATATAAAGGTCTATTCGCAACGGATTAAACACTGATATAAAGATAATGTTTCTAGTCAAACTAGTTACATTATAACAGTTCCTAATTTAAGTACATACCCAAAAGGTAGTTCCTAAACTTAGGGTTCTACGGTCGAAACAGCGACTTTCATCCTGTTTCCGATTCGCAGATTAATCTCAGCTTGAAGTCAGTATCCTGCTCACAGCAGATTCTGAACATCAATCCATACAATTTATGTACCATACTAAGTATTTTAAAATCCAATTTTAATACTAGTAATAGACATAATATTGACAAACATTCTTAAAGTCAGAGCCTTGCCTTTTCTTTAATTCCTTCATGTCTGCCATATCCAAACGGCAGTCACTTTAGGATATGTCATTTATCTTCCCAGAAGATCATAATGATTTTGCCTTTGCCCTTTCAAATATTTCAGAAGCCTTTGGCCAAGCCTTGGGTTTCTAGAATATTGAAGTATGGTGCGCCTTGCGCCACTTACCTAATTGCAAAGTTTGACTTTATCTCCTCGAGAATAGTCTTTAACCCTCTAAGAGTTATTTATTGCAATTTTAATACTTCTTAAATCTAATCATAGATTTATGACAAGTATATCGAATTAAGCACTTAAGTTATCATCACATAAATCTTCCAAAGATTATGCTCTACTATTTGCTTAATTCCTGGCTTAGGCATAATAGGTTATTTTATCAAATAAAGTAACTTATTATTTATTTCCAGGACAATCCTGAAATTATTCCCAATTAAAATATAGTCATTTAAATACATTTTCACCTAGGATTATGTTTTAAACACTAATCTTTCATTCATCTTGATTCTAATAGTCCAACTATTTAATCAACGATTCGTGGTACTATGTATTATATTGATTATTATAGTCCAACTATACAATCAAATATAATTTAAATCAATTAACCTCAATTACATTGATTACTATAATCCAATTATAAAATCAACTGTAAATTAATTAATTCAAATATATTGATTACCATAATCCAATTATATAATCAACTATAATACAGTCCAACTGCTTATTAAAACAACAATTTAAATATTAGTCCAACTAACATTTAATTTATATGACGAATAATTTGAATGAGCGCGTATGGCAAGTAATTAAATGAATATTGTAAATTCAATTCTTGCCTCCCACTATTTTTCGGCGAGCCTCTAACCCTCTGTTGAGTACTCGGGAAACCGTGTTTCCTAGTGGGCTAGGATCCCGTTAAATATCACACAATCTTGACTTTGGCCAACAAATTGTATGATAATTAACTAGGTAGATCTCAAAGATCAATTGGATCTAATCCAATTCCTAGATCCAGTAGGCGGATATCCAAATCCTAAACATATATCTTATATATGCCAATACATCCAATGTATTACCTAACCTTTTTCCTCTGAATCAACTAAGCCTTGGCTTTGGCACAACAAACCTAATGATCCCAGTCAAGCGCGACCCATTGACCATGGAAAGCTTCGTAATCAATGTCGATGGACAAGAAGTGGTCTTGACTTTGGCCAACAAACCACAACTTGGACAAGACACCAATATAGAACAAAACTCTCGTGATTCAAACACATCTTCGACGGACAAAGGGCTTGACTTTGGCCAACAACCCAATGCCAGTCTAGGATCTTGAGTAAAAATCACTCAATGGAAGGAAAAACGCATGATATTTGATGAGGGTTTTTCGCGTGCAAATTGGCTACCAATTTATTATCTTTATTTAGGTCTCATCATCATACACCCTTAAACATGCATTCTAAACACATAATAAAGCGCATATGAAAATAAATAATAATGATATGCGGATGGATACTTAACACATTGATCCTAGATCAAATCTCTCACTTTCTCTCTCAAACTAGCACTTGTATTACTTCTACCCGTTATTAAACTACACTTCTAAAGAAACCTCATTTACATTGAGGGGAATAGGTGAGAAGAGAATACAAAGAGAATAGAGGTGATAAGGCTGGACACGCAGGTCCAATTTAATAAATCGAATTTATTACAACAATTTCCAAAATTGCCCCACCCGTCTAATATCCATCCGATATATATTATTCATTCATCACAACCATGTATTCACACAAGCATGTTATCAATCAATCTAATCAAATTAATTAATCTGATAATTAGTGATCATCCAATGTTCAAACAACGATTTGATTTTGCGCGAGTCAAACTCGTTTTTGTGAATAAGTACTCAAAGTACGAATTCTCGAATTAAATTAAACTACAACATTAAATCCAATTTAATATGTATTTAATACTAATTCACTTATTTAATTCCAAATTAAATATTACACTTTATTAATAAACCTTTTACGACTTAAATTCCAAATTTAATCGTTACGGGTCTCAAAGACCGATTAACGTCCAACGTCAATTAATTCAAGTCCAATGGGCTTTAAATTAATTTCTTTAAGGCATGGGCTTTGGCAACCAAAGCCCAATCAAGGAGTAACCCCATAAGCCAAGAAATCAATTTCGGCCCATTAGGCCCAATTAAACTTTAAAGGTTCATTAAGTCGCATTTGGGTTTTACGGAAGTGGTTTTGGGCCCAATTGGATCCAATCCAATTTTCCTAAACCAAACTTTGTACAACAAAGCCCAATAAGCCCATTTACAACTTTAAAAGCCCAAATCAAATTTTAAGGCCCAATTAATTAAATCATAAAGTCCAATTTCATAATCTAATTAATTCTAAAGTGCATTACATGATTAATCATTCAAATCAATATTTCTAAAACACAAATTTGTCCAATTAATCATGCTCAATTTCATTATCACATGTCCAACACATTTAATGAAAAATCAAACCCATTTACACATGCTTCAAGTCTCGCCAAGGGAGATAATTTTGTCCGATTTGAATTCAATCCAATTAATTACACAATCGACATCGAATTAACTTCCCGAATGATTTCATACATATCCAATGTTCAAAAATCAAAAATACCAAGACATTAAAGGGCATATTATATTCGGCCATCATAAGCATTTTGGGGATTTTGTTCAATTCAATATCAAATCCAATTCAATCTTAAATTAACATCATCCAACATCATTACAACTCATCCAATGAATCAAAATGAAAAATTCCAAGAATCCCAAAATACCTAATGTATTCGGCCAAGGTGAGTATATTTGGGGATATTTGTCCAATTCAAAATTCAATCCAATTAATTTCAAATTAACATCATGTCTTCAAGAATCCAAGATTTCAAGCTCCAATCTTCGTCTAATGATTCCCGGCTCGTGGGTGGGTTTCCCTAACACCTTCGTATGCCTCTTAGAAGTGTACTAGCACTTGGATCTTGCCACAAAATCCACAAAAACCTTCCCTCACTGCTCACGTTTTTCAGCAGCAAAACAGTGAGTTTTTGGCCCCTTGGGCGTGAAAGGAGAAGGAGATAAGGGGAGAGAGAGTTGTCTAGGGTTTACTAAAATCCATCTAATGAATAATAATAATTATATATAAAGTGCAGAGAGAGATTTTTGTTTATATACTTTAGGTAAAACCATTTCACCTTTTACCCTAAACTTGGTAGGTGTGGGTAAATGGTTTTCCAAAAGTAAAACAAGGTAGTTGGGTGGTAGGTACACCTACCACACATGGGCCCCACATATTTGAATTCAAAATTCAAATATCTCTACGAACATTTGCCGCGGCTCGGTTCCGTTTAATCCGATTAAACGAACTTCCGTCGTTAAATAATTAAATCTAATTTAATTAAATATTGATGCGACGCAAATATATTACGAACGTCGTTTACGAATTAATTCCAACAATGACCCATAGCGTCACTATTTGTACAGATCATGGTATTGTTGTACAAATTAACTATGTGACAAAGGAGATTGCTATCTTATCATTTGTGATTAGATCACCTTAGATATAATAAATGATAGGAGGTCCCTTATGATTAGTTCCTGGATTGAGAATGATATGAGACAGTATCAGTCCACAAAGGATTAATCATTAAATATCCCTAGTCAGAGTATTATCGAGATTGGACATCGGTAATGCGTAAAAGACTAGTATTGCACTTGTGCACGTTGTGAGGGCATAACGGACATAGTTCTCATATATTAAGTATTGGATACTTATGCAAGTGCGGTAGGAGGTTTTGTTTCACCGATGGTACGGGAAACAGCTTCGCTCTGGATAGACCCCATCGGAATCCCATTGGTAGTTTGACTATGTGTCTATGGGAGTCCGACATCAGGGTAGGTGTATTTGGTCTTAACCTGAGACTTGCACCGCTAATACTTATGACAATCAATATACTTTGGTTGAGGTCGTCCAGGGCTTTAACCGGTTCTGTGTACGCCAATACTGGGTATATTGAGAATCGTAGAGTATTAGGTGTGATAACAAGACGGAAGTATCACTCCAGTCATAGTGGAGATGATGTCACGTAGGATACGGTATTAGTGCTCTTAAGTGCTGCGCGGCCATCGGGATATTATGACTAGGTCATGTATATCCGATTATAGAGACTAGTTACCAGACATCCGACATGTGCTTCGTACGGGGCAGACACAGCTCCAGCCCCAAGCCTAGCACGTGACCATCCGATACTAGATCGATATGCACTATACGATGTATATTACGCCTGATACAGATCAATATATTCCTGTAAGGATATTTCCGGAGAATTGGGTAGGCATGGCGCTTTGCTAGAAGCCAACCTTGTCTTGTGAATCGGTAAAACGTAGTACTTGGTACGTACGTGTTCGGATAGTCCGATAACCGTATTTACTGCCAACATATCCGGAGATCTCATGGGTCGCTTCCCAATGATACACCGATGATGTATGACTCGCACTTTAATTAATCTGGGATTAATTTGATGAGAGAGATATGATTAATCTGGGATTAATTTGATGAGAGAGAAAATTAATCTGGGATTAATTACGGAGATATTTTTTCTGGGATAAAGTATCGTCTAAAGAGAGAGAACGCGATTAATTTGGAATTAATCGGTAAAATAAATTTAATAGCTAAATTTGATTTTTCTATTTAATTTATTCGAATGGGCTAAAATTAATATATCAGATATATTAATATGAATTGGATTTCATTACGAAATTAAAGTTGGACTTTAACGCGAACGAACAAATTAATTTAGAATTAATTCGTGAACGACGTTCGTAATATATTTGCGTCGCATCGATATTTAATTAAATTAGATTTAATTATTTAACGACGGAAGTTCGTTTAATCGGATTAAACGAAACCGAGCCGCGGCAAATGTTCGTAGAGATATTTGAATTTTGAATTCAAACATGTGGGGCCCATGTGTGGTAGTGTACCTACCACCCAACTACCTTGTTTTGCTTTTACAAACCATTTACCCACACCTACCAAGTTTAGGGTAAAAGGTGAAATGGTTTCACCTAAAATATAAAGCAAAATCTCTCTCTACACTTTAGTAATTATTATTATTCATTAGATGGATTTTAGAAAACCCTAGACAACTCTTTCTCTCCCATTTTCTCTTCAAAGCTCACGCCCAAGGGGCTGTTCACTGTCAATAATGGCGTGAATGATGGAGCATTTTTGAGGGTCTTGTGGCAAGATCCAAGTGCTAGCACACTCCTAGGAGACATACGAAGGTGTTAGGGAAACCCACCCACGAGCCGGGAATCGTTAAACGAAGATTGAAGCTCCAAATCTCAGCTCAAAATCTGATTTTTCAAGCCAGTGGACTGCACTGCAGTGGGCGTGGAAATGGAGGCCAAAATCGTTTTGTTTGTTGCCGTATCGTCTCAACCGATCAATGTGAGTATTCCGCTACCTCCTTTGATGTGTTCACACATGTTTCATGCTTGTTTGATGATCTTGGGACCTAGAATAAAACCAACACTTCCAACATAAAATCCCATCGAACTGTATCATAAGCCTTCATCAAATCAATCTTAAGAGCACACATCGGCACCCCACCACTCATATGATAGTTCTTGACCAACTCCTGACATAATAAGATATTGTCCCTAATACGTCGACCCGCCACAAAAGAAGATTGGTTGGAGCTTACCACGGAAGGAAGAACAATCTTAATCTGATCTGCAATAATCTTAGAGATATATTTATAGATAGTGTTGCAATAAGAGATAGGCCGAAAATCCTTGACCTGAGAAGGATTAGAGATCTTCGAAATAAGAGAAATAGATGTGGCATTCGCATGTTTCAAGAGCTTCCATGAGATAAAAAATAAGCGAATAGCATGAATAACATCATCATCTACCACACACCAGGCTTTCTTGAAGAAACTTGAGTTAAAACTATTTGGTCTATGAGCCTTATGATCTTTTAAAGAAAACAGTGCAGCTTTAATCTATTCTTCTGAAACCTCTCGGCTAAGGACTTCTCTCTGCTCATCAGAAACAAACTGAGTAATGGTAGAGTGAAGAAGATCTCGATCAAAATCTGGCAAACTCGGCTGAGGCCCTAAAAAAATACTATAAAAGGACACAATCTCCTCTCGGACCAATGCAAGATCCTCCAAACGAGTATTATCCTCTGTGGTTATAGAAGTAATCTTACTTCTCTGATGATGATTTTTCATAGCTTGGAAAAAAAACTTCGTATTCTGATCACCAAGATTAAGCCACTGAACTCGGGATTTCTGTCTCATGAAATTTTCCTCATCTCGACTCAGATTTCCATAAAGCAAAGACAATCTCACCTCTTCACTTAGCAGAAATGGATCAGAAGGAGACTCTTATAACGCACTCTGCACCCCCTCCAACTCCGTTCTAACACATGTGGTCCTCCCAGAAAGATTAGAAAAGTGATCTAAATTAAACTTCCGTAGCGCCACTTTCACATTCTTCAATTTCTTGCACAACCGAAACATTGGAGTACCACAAATATCCACATCCCAAGCTTTAGCTACTACTGACACAAAATCTGGATGCTCAGCCCAAAAATCAAAAAACTTAAAAGGAATCTTCCTTGTAGGGAGCTTCAAGAGAGTAACCACCATAGGAGAATGATCTGAGATTCCCGAGGGTAGAAACCTAGCTACTGAACCAGGAAAAGAGCACTCCCAAGAGGTATTAGCAACCACCCGATCTAGTTTCCGCCAAATAGGAGAATCAATCTGTTTATTATGCCAAGTATACCTACAACCCGAAAATTGAACATCTGCCAAACCATCCCGGCCCAAACACAAACCCAACTCATCCTTCCAAGAAGGCCAATCCAAACTGCCACCATGATGCTCAGAATGATTGGAAATCGCATTAAAATCCCCCATTACTAACCACGGAGAGGTGTCAAACTCACAACCACTAGCAACCAAGTCAGCCCAAAGTTCTCGACGCTTCTCATAACTACATTCTCCATAAACCACTGTTACTATACAACTCCAAGCAGAAGAAACATGAGCAACACGACAGTGAATAGCTTGAGAAAACCGAATAACAATAACATCCACATCTGAGGGGTTCCAACGTACCCAAATTCTTTCAAAAGGAACAACACCTAATTGATAAACAAACTTCCAAGAATGATTAATAGCACGAGACACATGTAGAAGATTACCATCCTTAACTTTAGTCTCAACCAGTCCACAAAGTGAAAGCTTCTCATCACGAAAAAACCTCCGAACTTCAGCCTGCTTAGTTTGGGTAATTTAAAGGTTTAATTATTAAGTCTTAAGCTTAATGCTTCTTGTTGTCTGATCACCAATAAGATTGATGTGGTAAATCTAAAATAAACTTGACAAAGGAATTTTAGGTTTCAGCCTTAGACTTAATAGCCCACGAGCTTCCTTGAGGATAGATAACCCTTTAATAGATTTCCTTACAGGATAGACATATACCTATCGGGTGGGGGTAGCTATAATTGGAACTTAAACCTAATGAATCCAGATAATTTGGTTGACATAGACATATGGTTCAATTGGGTTAAACTAGGTATTTACGTCTAACCATCGACAAAGCCTTTTGCATAATTTAGTGTTCCAGGTTAGTAAACCGATTTATTACACAACCATGAAATAACCACTTCATCTTTTAAAAGATATTAGAAAGATTCACAACCCTAGATAGTTTTTAATATTGAATTTTCTTAAACCTATTTTTGTGCAATTCTATTTACTTGTTTTTAAATTTAGAATCATCACCATTTCAAATCAATCAATCAACCTGTTAGATACTAGTAATCATTTGACCTCATAAAATTAATAGATTAGGTATTAAGTCCTCGTGGGATCGATACTTTTTATACTACTTGAACGATACGTACGCTTGAGTTATACGTGTGTGTTTATGCTGGTCAAGTTTTTGGCGCCGTTGCCGGGGACTTATTTATCTTTCACTATTAGTTTAGAGGTTAGATACCTTTACTTGTATCTAATTTCTTTTTACTTATAATTTTTGTTTTCTTGTGTTTCAGGTTCTCAGAAACTTCATGAGACGAACCAGAAGCTTTGAACTCCGACCGCTTGACCCAGAGATTGAAAGAACCATCAGACAATTGAGAAGGGAAAAGCGAGAAGGCCAAGAAGCAATCATTAACATGGAATCTGAACATTTGAACGTTGCACCACCGATTCCCATTCGAGACAGAACCATTCCGGTGGTTGACAGACTCATTTCATGTATTTTACTTCCTCTCTTACCAGCAAATGCAGGTGACATCAAAACATGCATTCAGATGATTCAACAGTCAGTTCAGTTTGGGGGGAATGCAACTGAAGATCCTAATGCCCACATCAGCAACTTCTTGGAAGTTTGCGGCACTTTCAATTACAACCGAGAAGCTAAAGAAGCAATGAGACTGCGTATTTTCCCATACTCCTTGAAAGACAGAGCTAAAGCTTGGCTACATTCACTACCAGCAGGTTCCATCACAACTTGGAACACTTTAGCCACCAAATTTCTTGCAAAGTACTTTCCACCAGCCAGAACTGGAAAGCTGAGGAAGACATCACATCCTTTGTGCAACAAGACTCAGAAACTCTCTACAAAGCTTGGGAAAGATACAAAGATTTGCTCCTGAAATGTCCTCACCATGAGATTCCAAAATGGCTTCAAGTCCAAACCTTCTATAATGGACTTTCTGGACTGATGAGAACCACAATCGATGCTGCTGCTGGAGGAGATTTAATGGCAAAATGAGAAGATCAAGCCTGGGACCTAATCGAAGAAATGGCCAACAATAATTCCTTGTGGCCAACAAAAAGGAGCATGATCCAAAGAATTGCAGGAATTTATGAAAGTGGAGCCAATACAGCAGTCAACGCCAAGTTGGATCAGATATGCAAATTCATGGAGACTCTCAGCACTGGATTCACAAGTTCACCATATGGAGGAGCACCAGAACCAAACCAACTTGAAGAGACGGTGAATTATGTCAACAATTTCAATAGACAAGGGAACAATCCATATTCCAACACCTACAACCTAGGGTGGAGGAATCATCCCAATTTTTCATGGAGCAACAATTCAGGACAAAAGAACAATCCACCACCTGGATTTTAACAGCAGAACTATCCACCACAAGGATTTCAACAACAGAACAAAGGCCAGGAACATGAAAAAGAACCAGAAATGAAAGAATGGATTGCAGAGATGTTCAAAAAGCAACAAGCAGCATATGATGCTATCTTTCAGAGCCAATCTGCTTCCATCAAAGCACTGGAGAATCAAATCGGACAACTGGCCAATGCTCAAAGTTACAGACCGCCAGGTAATCTTCCCAGCAATACAGAACCCAATCCAAGGAACCGAGGGAAGGAGCAATGTCATGCCATCATGATAAAAAGCGGTACTGAAATAAAAAAAGATGTTGGAGCCAAAATAACTGCCGAGGAAGTTCCAAAAGAAACAAAGCAACAGATGGAGGATAAAGAAGCAAAGGAAAAAGAACAGATCACTCCACCTCCACCTTTTCCTCAGCGTCTTCAGAAAAACAAACTGGATAAGCAGTTTGCTCGTTTCCTGGAGGTGTTCAAAAAGCTGCATATCAACATTCCATTTGCAGAAGCCTTGGAACAAATGCCCAGCTATGTAAAATTCATGAAAGACATTCTTTCACGAAAATGGAGATTGAGAGATTACGAGACAGTAGCATTGACAGAAAAATGTAGCGCCATCATTCAGAGGAAGCTTCCCCCAAAGTTGAAAGATCCTGGCAGTTTCACCATTCCTTGCATCATAGGAGAACATAACTTTGGTAGGGCTTTATTTGATTTAGGTGCAAATGTTAACTTGATGCCTTTTTCTATTTTCAGGAAATTGCAGATTGGAGAAACAATGCCAACTTCAGTCTCTCTACAACTTGCTGATAGAACGCTCGTATTTCCAAGAGGCGTAGTTGAGGATGTGCTGGTCAAGGTTTACAAATTCATTTTCCCAACAGATGTCATTGCTGATAGAACGCTCGTATTGTCCTTGATATGGAGGAAGACGCAGATGTGCCAATCATCATTGGGAGACCATTCTTGGCTACAGGTCGAACCATTATTGATGTACAAAAAAGAGAATTAACCATGAGGGTACATGACCAAGAGGTAACATTCAATGTTTTCAAGGCCATGAATTTCCCAGATGATGAAAAGAAGGAGGAATGTTTCAGAATTGATGTGATACACAGTACCATTCAGATTTCCAATGCAATGCAGAGTTCTACTGACAAACTTAAAACATGTCAATTGCCTGTGGAGCCTGAAGATAAAGCGTCTTTTGCACTGAAAAAGCCATTTTTTGCACTACAAGCAACAGAAGAGAAAAAGTTCCACCAGCTCAACGAATTGGAGGAATTTCACAATCAGCCTTTTGAGGATGCCAAATTGTACAAAGAAAAGGTCAAGAAGAGACATGATGAGAAGTTAGTGCGCATACAACTGGAACCAGGGCAGAAGGTACTATTAAACAAATCAAGGGTGAAATTCTTCTCATGGAAACCAAAATCACGGTGGTCAGGTCCATTTGTGATCACCAAAGTTTTACCAGATAGAGCCGTTGAGATACATGATCCTGACTCCAACAAAAATTTCAAGGTTAAAAACAAGCGTGTTAAGCACTACTAGGGAGAATCATTTGAGCGATAAAAAGAAAGTGTCACACTTTCAGATCCAGCCTAACGTTCGAGAAGTCACGTCTAGCTGACGACTTTAAACTTAGCGCTAGCAGGGATGCAACCTATGCAATTTGTGTATGTATTGTGATATGGTGTGTTTTATTTTTATAAGTTTAGTCATTTCATGATGGAAGAAGCTCTCGCAAATCTTCGCAAGAAATTTCCTTATCTCCCTCAAAAATCTCTGGTGAAAGTCTACAAAGCTCGCTTGGAACGGATGAGACTACTGATGATCAAAGGTATTCCTACTGATATTCGTTGGATTATTGAAGCACAGGTCCGATTGGCAGGTGAGTCTTCTGATTTTGTTTTTTCACATCTGCCTGGTTTTGGAAGAAGCACCTATGCAAAGAAACGTAGAGCTAAGCAAATGGGTGTTTGTTATAAATGTGCACGCTGGAATTGCAATACTCGTTGTCGTTCTTTAGGAATGGTGTCTGATAATCGCGAAGATAAAATTAAATTCATTAGGGATGACTTTATTAGGGAGTCTGTAGATAATATATCTTCGACTCTTGAGATGCATCCCATTGGATATGTTCATATAGCCATTCGCAAATTACATACACAATTTCAAAAAGAAAGACAACAGTTAAGTCTTGGGAATCTGACTCAAAAAGACCCTGTTTGCCAATTTATAAGAAAATTAGATGGGAAGCTTGTCCCTGACGCATAGACGTCAATCAAGCCGCTACTTTTCTTGTAAATATTATATCTCTTCGTCTTTTCCTAATAATTGTAATTTCTTTTGTTGTTTTCTTTTATTTTCTCCGACAGGATCCAGACATTTTTGACTATCACGATTTATTTTACTATTAACTAATAATTGTCATTTGACAACGTACTAGTGCTATTATTTTACTCACCATTTTCAGGTGTTATAAATTCAACTCATCATTGCACTTTTGAAGACATCCAGAGTAAAACATGGAAGCCACTTCAAGAAGACGAGTTGAAAACATCTGTGTGTTTTGCGGTACTAGTGTTGGTGTTAAGCCACAATACGTAGAAGCAGCACAGGAATTGGGTCGAGTCTTAGCTGCAAGGAATATGCACTTAGTATATGGAGGAGGCAATCTTGGACTAATGAGGATCGTTTCAAAGGCCGTACAGGAAGGAGGCAGTCACGTTTTGGAATCATCCCAAAACCCTAAGCAGAGGCAAATCTTATTGAACCATCAAACGGAGAAGAGTTAATCGTGTCAGGTATGTATGAATGACTGGTAGAAATGATTAACCGTGCTGATGCTTTTATTGCTTTGCCAGGTTGCTTGGGTATATTGGAGGAAATTTTTACAGTATTATCTTGGGCAAACTTGAACATACACCAGAAACCGCTTGGACTGTACAATGTTGAAGGATTTTATGGTTTTCTTTGTGTGTTTCTTGATGATGCCCGGAGAAATGGGTTCGTGACAAAACCTATGAAAGAACTCATTTTTACTGCCAGAACTGCTCCAGATCTAATTGACCAAATATTAGCCTATGAACCACAAGTTGACCCTATCCTTTCAAAGATAAATTGGTCAGAGGACGATCGTGGTAAGAGGCATCGGATAAATCTGGATCTTAACCTTTAACTTTCCATTTAGATGTAGAATTTCAGCTAACTAGGTACGGTTTTCTAAACTCTTCTTCTACTGTTTAAGACATTGGGGACAATGTCTCATTTAGGTTTGGGGGAGGAGAATAGTTAAATTGTATCTTATTTTTAGCCAAAATTTTTCGAAAAATAAAAAAAAAATTTGAAAAATTTTACAAAAAAGCAAAAAAAAATATTTTTAATTTTTGTGTTTTTATTTGATTAATCAGGTGGAATTGGTGTGAGATAGCTGTGTAAGGAATTTCCATTCCTGAGACGTATCTCAACCTATTTCGGAACAAGTTATTTTTGTTTTTTTCATTTTAAATTATTTAATTTGTGAATTCTCCATAAAACTGACTAAAATGGATCTTCATATGCTCAGTTAGCAGGTATTATCAACATGCATAGTAACATACAGATATGAGCTATAATTGAAAAGTTTATAATATTCAGTGCTCTAGTTTAATTGGAAGAAGCATATCAAAAAGTGATGGAGTAAAAAAAAAAAACGTCTGAGATCTGAGTTATTAAGTCTGTAAGGGTGTTTTAACACCTAGTGCCCTAAAGCCAACTGGTTTGGGAGTCACTGGCCCAAAGCTCGCTACATGGATCAAAGATGCTGCAAAAATATATATATCTAAAGTCTGAGTAATTAAGTCTGTAGAGGTGTCTTAACATCTGGTGCCCTAAAGCCAACTGGTTTTGGAGCCACCGACCCAAAGCTTGCTACATAGATGAAAGATATTGTATATAAATAAGAAAAAATCAAAAATCAAAGAAAAAAATCAGAAAAATCAGAAAAATTATTCCATTGCTACAAAAAGATGTGAATTCTGATAAAACTTTAGGACAAAAATATTACTCTCTTATCAACTACACTTGGGACTGTTGTGGGCAAAAAATGAGTTGTTTAATATTTTGTCGGCTGTGTATATGGAGAATGGTAAATATAAATAAGAGACTTTACTTATTCGGTAATTTAGAATGAAACAAAACAACTATTGACTTGGATTAGATGTTTCATCTGATTAGTCACTACCTTCTTTATTCTCTTTTCTCTTGTCTTTTTGCTTTTGTGTGCATTAGTTTTATTATCTTTTTACTTTTGTAAAACGTTTGTGGGTATCGTTGTTGTAAGCCCTCATGAGACTATAACTCATCCACTAGGGACACCTAGGGGTTTAAAGGCTAGTTTTTTTTTTTGGATAAAGTAAGTGTATAACCAAAAGAAAACTATACAAGAGCAAAAGGGCATCCCCCAGACTACTAGAGATGACAGGCCCTCCTAGAAGAAAAGCCGAAAGGCTACAAGCAAAAGATCAACAGAAAATGTCATCGGGCAAGTGCCAGGATAGGTGAAGCCATTTATTGTCATAAGATGGATTCACCTTCCGTAAAAATCCAGCACGATTCCGAACATCAAAAACAATATCACTAAGCAGGACAGAAATAGGCCGAAGAGGCGCATCATGAGTGCGGGAATTCCTCTCCCTCCATAAATGGTAAACTGACGCTGCAAAAGACAGCCGAACAAGAAGATGGCGTAAAAAGGCGTCAGAAAACTGACACATCCACTCAACAGTCTGAAGCCAATCTCGGCAACTCCAATCTAACCCACACATAGCCAGCACAGTCGACCAGACCTTAGAAGAGAAGGAGCACTGGAAGAAAAGATGATCAATATCCTCACTAGAACAACCACAGAGAATACATCGCGAGCAATCCCCTCCCTCTTGAAAAGGATTCGACCTCGAATCTGAACCTGCATCAAAAGGAGTTAAGTCAGAAACATTAAATGTAGCAGACACATTATACTTACCTTGTAAATCCAGCTTGTATGCATTGTCATTAATTCGTTCCAAGACTTGAAATGGACCATCCCCTCTCGGTTGTAGCTTAGATTTACGTTGTTCAGTAAATCTCTCCTTGCGCATGTGTACCCAAACCCAATCTCCAGACTGAAATACCACACGCTTTCTTCCCTTATTAGCATGACAAGCATATTGCTCATTCTTCCATTGTATTTGCTCTCTTGCTTTCTCATGTATATGCTTCACCAAATCGGCTTTCCTTTTTCCTATCAACCACTACAAAGATGGAATCTCTACCCTTCTTAGTCCTAGGTAAACCCAAGATAAAGTCCATCGATACATCTACCCATGGCTCACTAGGTATAGGCAATGATGTATACAACCAATGAGGTATAACCTTAGATTTAGCCTATTTACAAGTTAAGCATTTATCACATAAACGCTCAATATCTCTCCGCATTTTAGGCCAATAAAAATGTTCAGTCAATACCCCTAAGGTTTTGGCAGCATAACCTTAGATTTAGCCTGTTTACAAGTTAAGCATTTATCACATAAACGCTCAATATCTCTCCGTATTTTAGGCCAATAAAAATGTTCAGCCAATACCCCTAAGGTTTTGGCAATGCCAAAGTGCCCCATTAAACCTCCCTTATGTGCTTCCCTCACTAACAACTCACGGATACTACAAACAGGAATGCATAATCTATTCTCCCTAAATAGAAACCCATCATGTTGGTAGAATTTACTAAAAGCAGACTTTTCACATGCAACATAGATGGTACTAAAGTCAATATCACTAGCATAAAGTTCTTTAATAAATTCAAACCCAAACATGCTTGCACTCAATGAAGTAAGTAAAGTATACCTTCGCGATAGTGCATCGGCGACAATGTTTTCCTTACCTTGTTTGTAGCGGATTACATATGGAAATGTCTCAACAAACTCTAACCATTTTACGTGTCGTTTGTTCAGCTTACCTTGGACCTTCAGATGCTTCAATGATTCATGATCTGTATGGATCACAAACTCTCGAGGCCACAAATAATGCTGCCAAGTCTCAAGGGCTCGCACTAGTGCATACAACTCCTTGTCATATGTGGGGTACCTCAAAACTGCTCCATTCAGCTTCTCACTAAAGTAAGCTATTGGTCGCTTTTCTTGCATAAGAACCGCTCCAATGCCTATCCCGGATGCGTCACACTCAATCTCAAATGTCTTCTCAAAGTTGGGTAGTGCCAAGACTAGTGCACTGCACAACTTCATTTTCAGATCGTGGAATCCATGCTCTTGCTCTTCACCCCATTTGAAGCCAACGGTCTTCTTTACTACTTCAGTCAATGGTGCTGCAATACTACTGAAGTCTTTAACAAATCTACGGTAGAAGCTTGCTAATCCATGGAAGCTTCTGACTTCTGTCACTGTTGTTGGTGTTGGCCAATCCCGAAATGCCTTCACCTTTTCTAAATCTACCTCGATGCCATCTGCACCCACAATAAATCCAAGGAAAACCATTCTATCCATAAAAAAGTGCACTTATCAAAGTTAGCATACAGTTTTTCTTGCCTTAACACATCAAGAACATGCTTCAAATGCATAACATGCTCATCTACTGTTTTACTGTAAACTAAGATGTCATCAAAATAAACCACAACAAACTTACCTAAAAATGCACGCATAACATGATTCATCAATCTCATAAATGTGCTAGGTGCGTTTGAAAGACCAAATGGCATAACTAACCATTCATACAAGCCATACTTAGTCTTAAATGCAGTTTTACACTCATCTCCCTCTCTCATGCGAATTTGATGGTATCCACTCTTTAAATCAATCTTACTAAAATTTTTGGAACCATGCAATTCATCCAACATGTCATCTAGTCTAGGAATGGGGTGACGATACTTTACCATAATATTGTTGATAGCTCGACAGTCAACGCACATACGCCACGTCTCATCTTTCTTAGGAACTAGAAGCATTGGTACTGCACAAGGACTCTTGCTTTCCCTTACATACCCCTTGTCCATCAACTCCTGTACTTGCCTTTGTAGCTCCTTTGTCTCATCGGGATTGCTCCTATAAGCTGCTCTGTTAGGAATGAGGCTCCTTATAGACTAACAATAGCATGAGCTTGCTAGCCTTGAACGCTTTCCTCGCTTCACCCTCACCCATGTAGAAACTCTTTTTAACTCTCCCTTTTGTTTCCCCCTCACGTTCACTCACACTCCCCTTGGTAACTCCCACGGCCTTGGCCTTATTTTTCTCACCAGATACACCACTCTCATTAGTCTCACCCAAGGTGGTGTTTCCCTTCGCTCTCTCTTTGTCACGCTCAAGTTACAACTTAACCTGGTCTTCATGGACTTGTGCAGGTGTAAGTGGGTATAATGTAATGGGTTTTCCCTTATGATGGAAATAGTACTTGTTCTTGAGCCCATCATGAATAACCTTCTTATCAAACCGCCACGGCCTGCCCAAAAGAATATGTCCTGCATGCATCGGTATCACATCACATAGGACATCATTTGTGTATGGCCCAATGGTAAAGCTCAACAATACCTGCTTTGTCATACTTATTTCCCCACAATCATTTAACCACTGCAACTTGTAAGGCTTCGGGTGTCTCAAGCAACTCAACCTCAATCGCTCAATCAAAGCTGTGCTAGCAACATTAGTATAACTGCCCCCATCTATGATCATACTACATCCCTTGCCATTCAGACGGCACCTAGTATGGAATATGTTCTCCCTCTGCTGCACACTCTCATCCTCTACAACATGTGTACTCAAAGCACGCTTGACAACTAAGGATAAGTTATTCAGCGGGTATGCAACTCCCTCATGGTCACTAGCATCCTCCAACTCTGGCATCTCCTCATCGACCTCACTATCGGTAGAGTACACCCCTCCACTATTCTTATCAATCACTAAGGTACGCCTATTGGGACATTGTGAAGCATAGTGTCCCATGCCCAAACACTTGAAACACTTGACATCCTTAGTTCTAGCAGCTGCACCCTCAGGTTTTGGTCTAGTTTTGCTCGGTTCTGCAGCCTCTTTACCCTTGGCACTAGGTTCGCCCTAGGCTTATTAAAGCCTCCACTGAACTCGCCTCTAGGCTTGTCAAAGCCTCCATCTCGCTTCTCATTCGGAACCCATTTTCCCTTCCATGCAGAAGTAGCCTGAGTACCAAATCTGGATGTTGACCTTTTTTTGAGTTGCCTTTCTACCTTGATAGCCATGTGAAGCATATCCTCCAAATCAACATAGTGATGCAACTCCACCATGTTTGCAATCTCTCTATTCAAGCCCCCTAGAAACCGTGCCATAGTAGCTCCTGCATCCTCAACTACATTTGCCTTGATCATGGCAACTTCCGTCTCGGTGTAATAGTCCTCAACACTCTTGGTCCCCTGATATAGATGTTGTTGTTTCTGATACAATTCCCTATATTAATGGTTGGGTATAAATCTCTTTCTCATGAGACCTCTAAGTTCTGCCCATGTCTGAACCGGCCTCTCATAATTTCTCCTCCGAGTAGAGACAAGCTGATCCCACCAAATCATAACATAATCGGTAAACTCAATTGCTGCCGGATTGATCTTCTTCTCGTCTGAGAAGTCATGACAGCTGAAAATCAATTCTATTTTCTTTTCCCATTCTAAATAAGCTTCAGAATCATTCTTGTCGTGGAATGTTGGTATCTTGATCTTGATGCTACCTAGATCACCATCTACATCTCTTCATCTACCATATTCCCTCCTATCATAATCCCCTCTTCTGGCATCAAATGCACCTCTATCATCAAATCGCATATCCCTCCTATCATTCCACCTATCAAACCTCCTATTAGGCCTCCTATCATGCCCATGCTGAAATCTCTCCTCCACATCATCAAGACCATCAGAATCATCAAACTCATTTTCAGCTTCCTCTTCATCTGGTGGTACATACTATGGTGGTACACGTCGAGGTGGCACATTATGAGGTGGTGGTACATTCTGAGGTGGTGGTATATGCTGGGGTGGTGGTGCTCTGGGACCGCTACCAGTTTGAATACTCTCTACACTCTTGGTCAATCTCTCCAAAGTAGTATTCATGTTCTCCATCATATCTGTAAATTTCCTATCCAAGGCCTCAAGCTTTTCATCAATGGTTAGACCTGCCATCTCAACACTAAACAAACATATTAGAAATAACAAGAAAGTAAAGCAAATATGTAAATCCTCACAATCTCATGTGTTTACACTCGAATGATATCACTCCACTCGTGTTTGCACTCTATTGGCTTTTACCCGATACTGTGCTCACAATCACTGCCTTTTACCACTCTTGAGTTCGTCCTCAATTCAAATATGAATCACACTCAATCCAAGAATACAAACCAAATGTAGTCCTCAAGCCAGCATGAAACACAAAGGTCTAATAATATATATGGGACAGGTGGAAACAAAATGCGAACAGGAATAACAACGACGAAGACTCAATCAATAATACTTAAACTAGAGTATTTGGAATAAAGAAGTGAACAATTAGCACAATGGAAAAAAAATAAGCATGCAAATTCACGGTCGTATGCAATTTCGGGAGAAAATTTGGCACTGCTATGGAAATTTTGATAGGATACCCTCCACGGGCACCTAAATGATAATATGGAACAAACTAAATTCAACCAAAAAAGTACACAAGTCGGCCCAAAGCTGCCGACGCTTCTCGTAGTCACACTCACCATAAACTACCGAAACTACACAAGTCCACAACCCAGAAATATTAGACACACTACAATGAATGACTTGAGATGAAGAACGAATAATGCTAACATCAATGTCACTAGGGTTCCAACACACCCAAATACGGCCAAACGGAAGAATATCATAGTGGCAAAAAAACTTCCAAGAATGATTAATCGCACGAGATACATTCACAAAATTAACCTCATTTACCTTGGTTTCAACTAAACCACACAAAGAAAGCTTCTCATCACGAAGAAACCTCCTAACTTCAGCTTGTTTAATTGGGTCATTGAGACCCTGAATGTTCCAACAACCAAAAATCATTAAAACATAGAAGAGTAGAGCCAAACCCAAACAAATCAGTGTCGTTAACCCCCTCTCGGGGACTGCCGTTTCTGACTCCTCTTTCCACCTGAACCCTTTCTAGATTTGTTACCATAAACCAATTTCCTGATCTCATCAGAATCAATGACCTTATTAGCCAAACTGTTATCATTGGGCGTGGGCGAATCATAAGTTCCAGAAGGCGGAGACTCAGCTAAAACAGACTTAAAAAGATCCTCGACAAGAAGTGAAGAAGCACGGGAACATTCATCTTCCTCCTTACCCTCTGCCTCCGTAATAACTGCCTCAGACGAAACCACAGACATATGAGGAGTTACCAGAGCTGATTCCAACCTATTGGAAGAGCACTCACCCAAAACAAGAACCCTGTTAGAGGGAACATCCTGAATCACATCACCGCTCGAGCTAACAGGAGTGGTCACAGTCGCTCCCTTGCCTTTCTTCTTCTTAGAGACCGGAATCCAGGCACCATCCTTTACCTCAGTAGTGTCAGCCGTAACAACTTTATCCATTGAAGGAATAGATGGCTTGGGAATCCAGGACTGAGAGGGTTTGCGAGCCTTTTTAGGGCATGAATTCACCGAATGGCCAAAAACCTCACAAGTAGTACATTTCACAGGAACCCATTCAAACTCAACCCTAATAGGTACCCTAGTACCATCAGGATATTGGAAAACAATCTCCTCGACAAGGGGATTTCGAGCATAATCTCAATACAAACTCGAGCGAATATGAGCCGTTTCCTAGAAAGGGTAATATTGTCAGCATTGAGAGGTCTCCCAACTACACTAGCCACACAACTAATCCATTTAGCCGTTCATAAGTCAAAATGCAGATGAAAGAGTCTAACCCAGATTGGAACCTTGAACAAGTCCTCCTTGGTCAAAGATAAGCCAGGTTGCCAAAGTTTGAGAACCAACGGTTTATTAGCCATATGCCAAGGGGCTCCGTCCAACACCGCACTAGCTTCTTTAAGGCTATCAAATCTAAACAAAAAGAAGCCGTTATTAGAGGTAAGAACCTCTAGCAAACCAAGCCTCCCCCATAACTTGTGTGCAATAGAGTTGACAGTTTGAAAAGGAAGTCTTTTACCCACAAAGTAACCAACCAATGTACTCCGCCAATACACACTACCCTCTTCAATAACCTCAGCAGGAGGGCACACTACAACCTTACCATCAATAACACTAGGTTGAACATAGTGCAGTGCGGTGGAAAAACAAGCCGAGTCAAGTGAATCAACTACTTTGGTCCATTCAGCGCAGAAGCATAACTCTTAGGACAAGCAGAGGCACTGCCCCCCAAAGCTACTGCAGGAGACGAGACAGTAAGACCAAAAGCATTAGATTGACCATTCACACAAGCACTATCTGCCTTAGCAAACCCATAGGCACTAGCGCCACCAACTGCCTTAACAACCCCAGAAACACTAACACCACTAGCTAAAGCACTCAATTTCATTGCCGACGAAACATTCCCAAAAACATTCCTACGATTCGGGGCTAAAACACCACAAGACACAAGACAAGAATCACCAATGTTGTTACCAGCACTCACGGCACCACCAACCTCATTCACATGAACAATATTATTCAAGACCGAAACAGCAGTACCCTCACCGGCAACAAACACAGCTTCAATACACAAAAAATCACACAAGTCAGCCATTGCAGACACAACATTACGGGCTAGAGAATCACAAACGGGAGCCTCTGCCGAGGACTCCAACTCCTCACCGACAGGGCTACCAACCCCCCCTTGAACGCCGGCCGAAACTTCACAGAAAGGAGAAGAAACAGACTGCACATCACCCTTCACAATCGGCAACACAATCCCTAAATTCCCACAAACCTTAGTTTATGCCTTACCCACAACATCAACAACACCCACTCGGCCACCAGCAGCCCCTATACCAAACAAAGGATCAACCCCACACCCTCATTCGAGCAACACCTAGGCACCATAGAACCACCCAAAACCCCACAAACACCATCCACTACACCCGGGTTAGACCGATCAAGAACAGAAGATTGGTCTAACAAAGCACCCGAAACCATACCTAAAGCAGACCCGGTAGGGGAACCAAACAAAGAATGACCCACCGGAGAGATCACGGAACCCAGACCTGGAACAGGGAGACAGACCGGTCCAATAGTGGAAGACCCTTGCATCGGAACGCTAGGAAGAACCGAGATCGACGAACCGGTGGACAAACCAAGAGAGCTCACTTGACCCAGCGATGAACCGAAGAGAGCGAAACCAGGGCCCTACGACGGAGAGGAGGCATCGGGTGAAAGGGCAGAGATGGGCAAACGAGCGACAGATCTGACAGCTTTACGACCCACAGCAGGCTGGTGCGGCCCTAAAATCGGCAAGCGGGAGGCAGACATAGAAGATAATGAAATGGAGGTGACAGTGACGAGAGAGGGATTACGAGAAAAAGGGAGCAGTAAAGGGCAAAAGCAAAACAAGGGAAAGGAGAAAAAACGAAAAGAAATGAGAGTAAAACCATATCCAGAAACCAGATTTAACTCACAAGAGAAGGGACGAAAGTGGCTTAGTTTAATTTTAATTGTTTCTTGTATTTTATTTTGTTGTTTTGCTCGAGGACTAGCAAAATGTTAGGTTTGGGGGTGTGATGAGCTGAAAATATATCAATATTTACCGCCCATTTTACTTAAAATTTTGTTTAGTTTCTCGGGTTTGATGAACGTTTTGATGTGTTTTAGTTTATTTTGTAGATAAAATAATATTGGGACACAATGAAATCATTTAGGATGAAATATGGGTCAAATAAGGGCAAAAAGTAGACTTGACATATTAATTTTGGAGATTGGAAACTTGAAAGGGCGTTTCAAAAAAATGCAGTTTTGGAAATTTCAATTTTGCGCATCTGTCGTATTTTGGGTATAACATCTTACTTCGATATCGGATTGAGCTGATTCAAGTTCCAGATTAAAGAAGACTCAAAGCTCTACAATTTTTAAAGACAAGATAATTTTGAATTCTGAATATTTCATGTCCGAAATTGATGAACCATCCAGAAGTGTGTTGTGTGTAATTATTAAAGTCATTTTCAAAGCAAAAAATAAATTAATAAATAAATAATTAAAATTATCAAATCACCACCAAACATGATAAGTAATTAGTGGAGCAATTAATAATGGATTTGGTGGAGCAATTAGTGGAGCAATTAATAATGGATTTGATGGAGGCAAAATTTTGCCTATAAATACCAAGCCATTTCATTTGTAATTTCATACTTTCTTCTAAGGAATTCCTTAAGAATACTAAGAAGATTGTATCTTGTTTTTTTATTTACAGCTTTCAGTAATTAATTTCCGCTTTCGCACTTTCTTTTCTTTACTTTTCAGTTTTTACTTTCCGCAATTTACTTTTACGCACAATACTTTTCTTTATTTAATTTTCAGTTTTTACTTTTTAGTAATGAGGAGGTAACTCCCCTTTGCTGGGGTAAAAGGTAAAACTTTTACTATTAATATTTTGATTAATCTCCCTTAATTATAATATATAAACTAGTTAAAACCTGACTTAACGAGGATACCGCCATATTGGTCGGTTGGTAATTATTTAAACTGGTTTTAACCTGACTAAACTGGATACCGCCTGATTGGTCGGTTGGTAATTAATTATTAATTTAACTTAATCTGGATACCGCCTATATGGCTGGTTGGTAATTATCATGCAAAGTTAATATATTATATTAAGGGAGATATCTAAAATAGAAGTAATAAAAGTGGATCCTTTTACCTTAGCATTTTCTTTTATTGTACTTTTACTTTATTTACTTTTCTGCAATTTACTTTCAGCATTTAATTTTCAGCAATTTACTTTCAGTATTTACTTTTCAGTAATTTACTTTCAGCATTTTGCTTTTCAGTATTTAATTTTCAGTATTTAATTTCAGCATTTACTTTCCGTCATTTACTTTTCAGCAATTTACTTTTCAGCATTTTACTTTATGTCTTTTATTTTATTTAAGTTTTTACTAGCCCTAGTTATGTGTCGTAACTAAGTTAGTTATCCGGGGTTGTGATGAATTCTAATATCATCGGTTTATAAGGGGTTATTTTATAGTTTGGGTAATTTAAAGGTTTACTTATTAAGTCTTAAGCTTAATGCTTCTTATTGTCTGATCACCAATAAGATTGATGTGGTAAATCTAAAATAAACTTGACAAAAGAATTTTAGGTTTCAGCCTTAGACTTAATAGCTCACGATCTTCATTGAGGATAGATAACCCTTTAATAGATTTCCTTACAGGATAGACATATACCTGTCGGGCGGGGGTAGCCATAATTGGAACTTAAACTTAATGAATCCAGATAATTTGTTTGACATAGACATATGGTTCAATTGGGTTAAACTGGGTATTTGCATATGACCATCGACATAGGCTTTTGCATAATTTAGTGTTCCAGGTTAGTAAACCGATTTATTACACAACCATGAAATAACCACTTCATATTTTAAAAGATATTAGAAAGATTCACAACCCTAGATAGTTCTTAATATTGAATTTTCTTAAACCTACTTTTGTGCAATTTTATTTACTTGTTTTTAAATTTAGAATCATCACCATTTCAAATCAATCAATCAACCTGTTAGATACTAGTAATCATTTGACCTCATAAAATTAATAGATTAGGTATTAAGTCCTCGTGGGATCAATATTTTTTATACTACTTGAACGATACGTACGCTTGCGTTATACGTGTGTGTTTACGCCGGTCACATACCACCTAGACGTAGTGGGAGGGTTGTAAGACAACCTGAACGCTATCTAGGAAATGGTGAGGTGCAAGTTGTTGCATCTTGTGATGGTATAGATGATTCACTGACCTATCGTAGTGCAATGGAAGATATTGATAAAGAGGAATGGCTCAAAGCTATGAACCTGGAGATAGAGTTTATGTACTCTAACTCAGTCTGGGAACTTGTAGACCAATCTGATGGAGTAAACCCATAGGTTGAAAGTGGATCTACAAGAGAAAAAGAGGGAATATATGGGAAAGTACAGACTTTCAAGGCTAGGCTAGTGGCAAAGGGTTATACCCAAAAGGAGGGAGTTGACTATGAAGAAACTTTCTCGCCAGTAGCCATGCTAAAATCCATCAGGATTCTTCTTTCCATTACCGCATATTATGACTATGAGATTTGGAAAATGGACGTCAAGACTGCATTTTTGAATGAAAATTTTGATGAGAGTATCTATATGATACGACCAGAGGGGTTCATTACCCAAGGTCAAAAGCAAAAAGTTTGCAAGTTGCAAAGGTCCATTTATAGACTTAAGCCAGCATCTAGATCTTGGAAAATAAGTTCAAGTCTTATAACTTTGAGCCGAAAATCGATGAGCCTTGTGTCTACAAGCGCATCATTGATGGTAAGGTGGTTTTCCTTGTGTTATACGTTGATGATATTTTACTCATTGGGAATGATGTAAAGCTATTATTGGACGTGAAAATCTGGCTAGCTAACCAATTCCAAATGAAAGATTTGGGATAGGCAAGTTATGTATTTGGGATCAAGATCATTCGGGATCGCAAGAAACGACTGTTAGCAATGTCTCAAGCATCCTATATCGACAAGATTCTTGTGCGATTTGGTATGCAGAATTCCAAGAAATGTAATTTACCTTTCATTTGTCTAGGAAACAGTCTCTTAAGACACCTCAAGCAGTTGAGGAGATGAGGCATATACCATATGCTTCAGCAGTTGGAAGTCTTATGTATGCTATGTTATGCACGAGACCGGACATATGTTTTGCAGTGGGAGTAGTCAATAGGTTTCAATCCAACCCGGGATTAGATCACTGGGTAGCGATGAAACATATTCTCAAGTATCTTCGGAGAACGAGAAATTATATGCTTGTATATACAAGTCAGGATATGATTCTGAGAGGATATACTGACTCTGATTTTCAGACGGATGTCGATTCTAGGAAATCAACATCTGGATCAGTGTTCACCCTAGGTGGTGGGGCTATAGTATGGAGGAGCATGAAGCAATCTTGTATTGCTAACTCCACTATGGAGGTTGAATATGTAGCAGCTTGTTAAGAAACTAAGGAAGCAGTCTGGCTCCGTAAGTTCTTGGTAGATTTGGAAGTTGTTCCAGATCTGGATAAACCACTCACACTTTATTACGATAATAGTGGCGCGGTGGTGAACTCTAAAGAACCAAGAAGCCACAAGAGGGGTAAGTATATTGAGAGGAAATATCACCTCATCAAGGAGATAGTGCAGAGAGGAGATGTCACTGTCACGTAGATTCCATCCGTAGACAACCTGGTTGATCCGTTTACAAAGACCTTATCGGCTAAAGTTTTTGAAGGTAACCTAAAGAGTTTATGATTACATGACATGTCCCATTTGCTATATTCCAAGTGGCCGATTGTTGGGATTTATATCCTAGAGCTTCATGTATTGTAAACGTATTTGATTTGATTACTGTAATAATAATAAATGCATTATTCATTTTATCAAAGTTGTTTGATTTATATCGCATATTGTCCAATTGTCTTGTTTACCTTGATTACTCTTGTACCTTCAGACTTAGTGTATGTTTGATGCACAAGAGGATTTAAGTCTGGAGTTAGTAATCTAAATAGTCCATAGAGAGCAAACAAAGAGGGTACTTTGTTTGTTGTTTATCTATAGCTGCGGTCTATTCTATACTTGTATGACGACCTTGATCCGAGATCGTTCATATAGTGATGTGGGAATGAAGGCACCTTGTATGATGATATCATATAGGACTGGACTCAGATAAATACAAATTTCTTTTAATATCCGTTAACCGAAGAAATTCATTTTATCTAATAGATGGTCATATATGGATTGGATCTTAATCCTGAGTGTATTACGAACTCTTGCATGACATGCTATGTCCTTTGATTTACTATGGTGAGGTTTTTGTTGCATTCCTAACCAATAAATATGTATTTTGGGGATATGGTTTTGACAAGAAACCCACTTGGATTTGAAATCCAAGCAAACCCCAAGCAACGGACAGAACCCCAAGAACCGCGAATTTGATTTTGTAGAAACAAAACCTTTCCAAGGCCATAAAGAAGACCCACAAAGAACTTGCCCTTGAGAACCTTTAAGATGATTCCTTGTAGTGTTTTGCTAGCAATGGAGACGCCACTAAGTTGCCAAACTTAGATAAGTCGATTCAAACTTGAAAAGGGGAATCCCTCCCTTACAAGAATTCGGCCATAGCCAAAGCTTTAAGCTTTTGAGTTTTACAAATTTCGTTTATTGTCCTCAAAATGAAAAAGAAAGAAAGCTTAAATAGTATTACAAAGAGAAACCCTAAAGGCATAAAGACAACAATGCCCCTAAAGGCTAAATTACAAAAATACCAAAGTCTATTGAAGCACACATGCCTCTCTCTATTTGTTTGTTGCAATCGGCCATAAAACTCTGAACTAATCCCGCCATTGCTTCTCTGAGTCTTTTGGGCATCTACCTCGTAATTGGCCCTTCTGGTACTTGTAATGGGTCTTTTTCTTTATTGTCGGCCTGGATCATGTCATCCTCTCCCTTTTGAAAATGATTCGACCTCGAATCTGTACCTACAGCAAAAGGAGTTAAGTCAGAAACATTAAATGTAGCAGACACATTATACTTACCTTATAAATCCATCTTGTATGCATTGTCATTAATCCATTCCAAGACTTGAAATGGACCATCCCCTCTCAGTTGTAGCTTAGATTTACGTTGTTTAGGAAATCTCGACTTGCGCATGTGTACCCAAACCCAATCTCAAGGCTGAAATACCACACGTTTTCTCCCCTCTCAGTTTTAGCTTAGATTTACGTTGTTTTTGCTCTCTTGCTTTCTCATGTATATGCTTGACCAAATCGGCTTTCCTTTTTCCATCTAGCCCCGCATGTTCATCAACTGGCAAATGTAATAAATCTAATGGAGTTAGTGGCTGAAAACCATAAATAATTTCAAATGGTGAGT
This sequence comes from Zanthoxylum bungeanum, assembly GCA_019454045.1. NCBI lineage: Eukaryota > Viridiplantae > Streptophyta > Magnoliopsida > Sapindales > Rutaceae > Zanthoxylum > Zanthoxylum bungeanum. The sequence goes on along the minus strand of SKCR01027058.1, from coordinate 130,226 downwards.
AAGATGTAGAGGAATGAATACTATGATTATATGCAAATTCAACATAGGCAAACAATTCTCCCAAGTTTTTAAGTTCTTAATAATAATAGTACAAAATAACTGAGTAAAAGTCCTATTAACAACCTCGGTCTGGCCATCAGTTTGGGGGTGGCAAGTAGTAGAATACAAAAGTTTAGTTCCCAACTTACCCCATAAAACTTTCCAAAAGTGACTAAGGAATTTGACATCACGATCTGAAACTATACTCTGTGGAATCCCATGGAGTCGTACTACTTCTCTAAAGAACAAGTCAACAATGTTAGTGGCATCATCAGTTTTATGACATGCTATAAAGTGTGCCATCTTACTGTGAGGCATAACCTTAGATTTAGGTATATGCATCAGTAAGATGACACACTTTATAGCATGTCATGGTTTGTATACACCATTGCCTATACCTAGTGAGCCATGGCTCACTAGGTATAGGCAATGGTGTATACAATCCATGAGGCATAACCTTAGATTTAGCATGTTTACAAGTTAAGAATTTATCACACAAACACTCAATATCTCTCCACATTTTAGGCCAATAAAAATGTTCACTCAATACTCCTAAGGTTTTGGCAATGCCAAAGTGCTCCATTAAACCTCCCTCATGTGCTTCCCTCACTAACAAATCACGCATACTACAAACATGAATGCATAATCTATTCTCCCTAAATAGAAACCCATCATGTTGGTAGAATTTACTAAAAGCAGACTTTTCACATGCAACATAGATAGTACTAAAGTCAATATCACTAGCATAAAGTTCTTTAATAAATTCAAACCCAATCATTCTTGCACTCAATGAAGTAAGTAAAGCATACCTTCGCGATAGTGCATCGGTGACAATGTTTTCCTTACCTTGTTTGTAGCGGATTACATAAGGAAATGTCTCAACAAATTCTAACAATTTTGCGTGTCATTTGTTCAGCTTACCTTGGCCCTTCAGATGCTTCAATGATTATGATCTGTATGGGTCACAAACTCTCGAGGCCACAAATAATGCTGCCAAGTCTCAAGGGCTCGCACTAGCGCATACAACTGCTTGTCATATGTGGGGTACCTCAAAACTGCTCCATTCAGCTTCTCACTAAAGTAAGCTATTGGTCACTTTTCTTGCATAAGAACAGCTCCAATGCCTATCCCGGATGCGTCACACTCAATCTCAAATGTCTTCTCAAAGTTGGGTAGTGCCAAGATTGGTGCACTGCACAACTTCATTTTCAGATCATGGAATGCACGCTCCTGCTCTTCACCCCATTTGAAGCCAACAATCTTCTTCACTACTTCAGTCAGTGTTGCTGCAATACTAATGAAGTCTTTAACAAATCTACGGTAGAAGCTTGCTAATCCATGGAAGCTTCTAACTTCTGTCACTGTTGTTGGTGTTGGCCAATCCTGAATTGCCTTCACCTTTTCTAAATCTACCTCGATGCCATCTGCACTCACAACAAATCCAAGGAAAAAAATTATATCCATACAAAAAGTGCACTTATCAAAGTTAGCATACAGTTTTTCTTGCCTTAACACATAAAGAACATGCTTCAAATGCATAACATGCTCATCTACTGTTTTACTATAAACTAAAATGTCATCAAAATAAACCACAACAAACTTACGTAAAAATACACGCATAACATGATTCAATCAATCTCATAAATGTGATAGGTGCGTTTGAAAGACCAAATGGCATAACCAACCATTCATACAAGCCATACTTAGTCTTAAATGCAGTTTTCCACTCATCTCCCTCTCTCATGCGAATTTGATGGTATCCACTCTTTAAATCAATCTTACTAAAAATTTTGGAACCATGCAATTCATCCAACATGTCATCTAGTCTTGGAATGAGGTGACGATAATTTACCGTAATATTGTTGATAGCACGACAATCAACGCACATACGCCACGTCCCATCTTTCTTAGGAACTAGAAGCACTGGTACTGCACAAGGACTCATGCTTTCCCTTACATACCCCTTGTCCATCAACTCCCGTAATTGCCTTTGTAGCTCCTTTGTCTCATCGGGATTGCTCCTATAAGCCGATATATTAGGAATGACTGCTCCAGGTATGAAGTCTATCTGGTGCTCAATACCTCTAATGGGTGGAAGCCCACTAGGTATGTCCTCTGTCATTACGTCATTGTAATCCTGTAAAAAGAGATGAAATAGAATAGGAAGCAAAAGGTCAGTGTTAGTAAAATAAATATGAGGCTCCTTATAGCATGAGCTTGCTAGCCTTGAACGCTTTCCTCGCTTCACCTTCACCCATGTAGAAACTCTTTTTAACTCACCTTTTTGTTTCCCCCTCACGTTCACTCACAATCCCCTTGGGAACCCCCACGGCCTTGGCCTTTATTTTTCTCACCAGATACACCACTCTCACTAGTCTCACCCAAGGTGGTGTTTCCCTTCGCTCTCTCTTTGTCACGCTCAAGTTGCAACTTAACCTGATCTTCATAGACTTGTGCAGGTGTAAGTAGGTATAATGTAATGGGTCTTCCCTTATGCTGAAAAGAGTACTTGTTCTTGAACCCATCATGAATAACCTTCTTATCAAACTGCCACGGCCTGCCCAAAAGAATATATGCCCACCATGCATCGATATCACATCACATAGGACATCATTTGTGTATGGCCCAATGGTAAAGCTCAACAATACCTGCTTTGTCACACTTATTTCCCCACAATGATTTAACCACTGCAACTTGTAAGGCTTCGGGTGTCTCAAGCAACTCAACCCCAATCGTTCAATCAAAGCTGTGCTAGCAACATTAGTACAACTGTCCCCATCTATGATCATACTACACCCCTTGCCATTCACACGGCACCTAGTATGGAATATGTTCTCCCTCTGCTGCACACTCTCATCCTCTACAACATGTGCACTCAAAGAACGCTTGAAAACTAAGGATAAGTTATTCAGCGGGTATGCAACTCCCTTATGGTCAATAGCATCCTCCAACTCTGGCATCTCCTCCTCAACCTCACTATCGGTAGAGTACACCTCTCCACTCTTTTTATCAATCACTAAGGTACGCCTATTGGGACATTGTGAAACATAGTGTCCCGTGCCCAAACATTTGCAACACTTTACATCCTTAGTTCTAGTAGCTGCACCCTCAGGTCTTGGTCAAGCTTTGCTCGGTTTTGTAGTCTCTTTACCTTTGGCACTAGGTTTGGCCTTAGGCTTATTAAAGCCTCCACTGAACTCGCCTTTAGGCTTGTCAAAGCCTCCATCTCGCTTCTCATTCGAAACCCATTTCCCTTTCCATGTGACTTTTTCTTGAGTTGCCTTTCTACCTTGATAGCCATGTGAAGCATATCCTCCAAATCAACATAGTGATGCAACTCCACCATGTTTGCAATCTCTCTATTCAAGCCCCCTAGAAACCGTGCCATAGTAGCTTTTGCATCCTCAACTACATTTGCCGTGATCATGGCAACTTCCATCTCGGTGTAATAGTCCTCAACACTCTTGGTCCCCTGATACAGATGTTGTAGTTTCTGATACAATTCCATATAGTAATGGCTGGGTATAAATCTCTTTCACATGAGACCTCTAAGTTCTGCCCATGTCTGAACCGGTCTCTCATAATTTCTCCTCCGAGTAGAGACAAGCTGATCCAACCAAATCATAGAATAATCGGTAAACTCAATTGCTGCCACATTGATCTTCTTCTCTTTTGAGTAGTGATGACAGTTGAAAATCAATTCTATTTTCTTTTCCCATTCTAAATAAGCTTAAGGATCATTCTTGCCGTGAAATGTTGGTATTTTGATCTTGATGCTACCTAGATCACCATCTACATCTCCTCGTCTACCATATCCCCTCCTATCATAATCCCTTCTTCTGGCATCAAATGCACCTCTATCATCAAATCATCTATCCCTCATATCATTCCTCCTATCAAACCTCCTATTAGGCCTAGGCTGAAATCTCTCCTCCACATCATCAAGACCATCAGAATCATCAAACTCATTTTCAGCTTCCTCTTCATCTGGTGGTACATACTGTGGTGGTACACGTCAAGGTGGCACATTATAAGGTGGTGGTACATTCCGAGGTGGTGGTATATGCTGGGGTGGTGGTGCTCTGAGACCGCTACCAGTTTGAATACTCTCTACACTCTTGGTCAATCTCTCCAAAACAGTATTCATGTTCTCCATCATATCTGTAAATTTCCTATCCAAAGCCTCAAGCTTTTCATCAGTGGTTAGACCTGCCATCTCAACACTAAACAAACAGATTAGAAATAACAAGAAAGTAAAGAAAATATGTAAATCCTCACAATCTCATATGTTTACACTCGAATGATATCACTCCACTCGTGTTTGCACTCTATTGGCTTTTACCCGATACTGTGCTCACAATCACTACCTTTTACCACTATTGAGTTCTTCCTCAATTCATATGTGAATCACACTCAATTCAAGAATACAAAACCAAGTGTAGTCCTCAAGCTAGCATGGAACACAACAAACCCCATAATATATATATAGGGCAGGCAGAAACAAAATGCGAACAAGAATAGCTATGACGAAGACTCAATTAATAATACTTAAGCTAGAGTAATTAGAATAAAGAAGTAAACAATTAACACAATGGAAAAAAAAATAAGCATGCAAATTCACGGTCGTATGCAATTTCGGGAGAATATTTGGCACCTCTATAGGTATTTTGATGGAATACCCTTCACGGACACCGAAATGATAATATGGAACAAACTAAATTCAACAAAAATTTTCACTTTTTTTACTTTTTTTTTTCTCAAGTGATCACTATCACTCAAGTCCCTTTTTTTTGATAACTTCAGAAGCTGTTTAAGGTTCTGATTTCAGTAGCTGATTAAGGTTTTGATTTCAGAGGCTGATTTAGCTTCTGATTTCAGAGGCTGATTTAGCTTCTGATTTCAGAGGCTGATTTTCAGGGTCTAATTTCAGAGGCTTTTGGTCAGGGTCTTATTTCATAGGCTATTGGTCAGCGTCTGATTTCAGAGGTTACTTTTCAGTGTCTGATTTTAGAGGCTACTGGTGAGGGTCTGATTCCAGATGTTACTTTTCAGGGTCTGATTTCAGAGTCTGATTTTCAGTGGCTAATCTTCAGGGTCTGATTTCAGAGACTAAGTTTCAAGGTCTGATTTCAGAGTCAGATTTCAAAGGCTAAGTTTTTAGAGTCTGATTTAAGAGGTTGAGTTTCAGGGTCTGAATTCAGAGTCAGATTTCAAAGGCTAAGTTTTTAGAGTCTGATTTCATAGTCTGATTTCAGGGTCTGAATTCAAAGGCCAAGTTTCAAGGTCTGATTTCAGACTTCACTAGGGTTTTAGAAATAAATCACACAGCCGCCAAAGAACATGCTTATTTCTTCAACATATGCTAAAGAACAGAAAGTATATGACGAACTGATATGAAGAACAGAACAAAAAACCAGAACTTGAAAATGATAAAAGATGAACTGATATGCAAAACATAACAAAATCAGATCCAGAAATACACAAAACGAAAACAGAAATAAGATCCAACAAGAACTGAAACGAAAATAACAAATAATGAAATCAAACAAAAAGAAAAGATAGGAAAAATCAGACCTTGGAACCCTGAGCTCTGATACCAAATGACAAGAAACCCACTTGGATTCGAAATCCAAGCAAACCCCAAGCAACAGACAGAACCCCAAGAACCGCGAATTTGATTTTGTAGAAATAAAACCCTTCCAATGCCAAAAATAAGACCTACAAAGAACTTGCTCTTGAGAACCTTTAAGATGATTCCTTGTAGTGTTTTGCTAGCAATGGAGACGCCACTAAGTTGCCAAACTTAGATAAGTCGATTCAAACTTGAAAAGGGGAATCCCTCCCTTACAAGAATTCGGCCATAGCCAAAGCTTTTGAGTTTTACAAATTTCGTTTATTGTCCTCAAAATGAAAAAGAAAGAAAGCTTAAATAGTGTTACAAAGAGAAACCCTAAATATTTAGAGGAGTTTAATGGACTTTTGACCCGGCTCTATTTATGAGATATTCGTGAAGGGCTATATCCATATGTAATGACTATATCGATGGATACCGAAGTTAATTGATTTATTTTATCAATCTACGGTAACAGGAGTTCAACTTCAAGTTCTTAGTGGAATAACGCAGAGTTAATAATTTGTAATATTTGATTAAAGAGTTTAATTAATATTTCAGCTAACCAGGTACGATTTTCTAAACTCTTCTTCTACTGTTTAAGACATTGGGGATAATATCTCATTTAGGTTTGGGGGAGGAGAATAGTTAAATTGTATCTTATTTTTAGTGAAAATTTTTCGAAAATGCAAAAAAAAAAAAAATTTGAAAATTTTTACAAAAAACCAAAAAAAAAAAAAATTTTAATTTTTGTGTTTTTATTTGATTAATCAGGTGGAATTGGTGTGAGATAGTTGTGTAAGGAATTTCCATTCCTGAGACGTATCTCAACCTATTTCGGAACAAGTTAATTTTTGTTTATTTCATTTTAAATTATTTAATTTGTGAATTCTCCATAAAACTGACTAAAATGGATCTTCATATGCTCAGTTAGCAGGTATTATCAACATGCATAGTAACATACGAACATGAGCTATAATTGAAAATTTTATAATATTCAGTGCTCTAGTTTAATTGGAAGAAGCATCTCAAAAAGTGATGGAGTAAAAAATAAAAATAAAAAAGTCTGAGATCTGAGTTATTAAGTCTGTAAGGGTGTTTTAACACCTAGTGCCCTAAAGCCAACTGGTTTGGGAGTCACTGGCCCAAAGCTCGCTACATGGATCAAAGATGCTCCAAAAATATATATATCTGAAGTCTGAGTAATTAAGTCCGTAGGGGTGTCTTAACACCTGGTGCCCTAAAGCCAACTGGTGTGGGAGCCACCGACCCAAAGCTCGCTACATATATGGAAGATATTGTATATAAATAAAAAAAAATCAAAAATCAAAGAAAAAAAATCAGAAAAATCAGAAAAATTATTCCATTGCTGCAAAAAGATGTGAATTCTGATAAACCTTTAGGACAAAAATATTACTCTCTTATCAACTACACTTGTGACTGTTGTGGGTAAAAAATGAGTTGTTTAATATTTTGTCGGCTGTGTATATGGAGAATGGTAAATATAATATGAGAATTTACTTATTCGGTAATTTAGAATGAAACAAAACAACTATTGACTTGGATTAGATGTTTCATCTGATTAGTCACTGCCTTCTTTATTCTCTTTTCTCTTGTCTTTTTGCTTTTGTGTGCATTAGTTTTATTATCTTTTTACTTTTGTAAAACGTTTGTGGGCATCGTTGTTGTAAGCCCTCACGAGACTATAACTCGTCCACTAGGGACACCTAGGGGTTGAAAGGCTTGTTTTTGTGTGTGGATAAAGTAAGTGTATAACCAAAAGAAAACTATACAAGAGCAAAGAGGCATCCCCCAGACTACTAGAGAGGACATGCCTTCCTAGAAGAAAACCGAAAGGCTACAAGAAAAAGATCAACAAAAAATGTCATCGGGCAAGTGCCAGGATAGATGAAGCCATTTATTGTCATAAGATGGATTCACCTTCTGTAAAAAGCCAGCACGATTCCGAACATCAAAAACAATATCACTAAGCAGGACAGAAATAGGCTGAAGAGGCGCATCATGAGTGCGGGCATTCCTCTCCCTCCATAAATGGTAAACTGACGCTGCAAAAGACAGCCGAACAAGAAGATGGCGTAAAAAGGCGTCAGAAAACTGACACATCCACTCAACAGTCTGAAGCCAATCTCGGCAACTCCAATCTAACCCACACATAGCCAGCACAGTCGACCAAACCTTAGAAGAGAATGAGCACTGGAAGAAAAGATGATCAATATCCTCACTAGAACAACCATAGAGAATACATCGCGAGCAATCCCCTCCCTCTTGAAAACGATTCGACCTCGAATCTGAACCTGCATCAAAAGGAGTTAAGTCAGAAACATTAAATGTAGCAGACACATTATACTTACCTTGTAAATCCAGCTTGTATGCATTGTCATTAATCCGTTCCAAGACTTGAAATGGACCATCCCCTCTCGGTTGTAACTTAGATTTACGTTGTTCAGGAAATCTCTCCTTGCACATGTGTACCCAAACCCAATCTCCAGGCTGAAATACCACACGCTTTCTTCTCTAATTAGCATGAGAAGCATATTGCTCATTCTTCCGTTGTATTTGCTCTCTTGCTTTCTCATGTATATGCTTCACCAAATCGACTTTCCTTTTTCCATCTAGCCCCGCATGCTCATCAACAGGCAAAGGTAACAAATCTAATGGAGTTAGTGGTTGAAAACCATAAACAATTTCAAATGGTGAGTAAGATGTAGAAGAATGAACACTACGATTATATGCAAATTCAACAAAAGGAAAACAATCCTCCCAGGTTTTTAAGTTCTTATTGATAATAGTACGCAATAACTGAGTCAAAGTCCTATTAACAACCTCGGTCTGGCCATCTGTTTGGGGGTGGCAAGTAGTAGAATACAAAAGTTTAGTTCCCAACTTACCCCATAAACTTTTCCAAAAGTGACTAAGGAATTTGACATCACGATCTGAAACTATACTCCGTGGAATCCCATGGAGTCGTACTACTTCTCTAAAGAACAAGTCAGCAATGTTAGTGGCATCATCAGTTTTATGACATGCTATAAAGTGTGCCATCTTACTGAACCTATCAACCATTACAAAGATGGAATCTCTACCCTTCTTAGTCCTAGGTAAACCCAAGATAAAGTCCATCGATACATCTACCAATGGCTCACCAGGTATAGGCAATGGTGTATACAACCCATGAGGCATAACCTTAGATTTAGCCTGTTTACAAGTTAAGCATTTATCACATAAACACTCAATATCTCTCCGCATTTTAGGCCAATAAAAATGTTCAGTCAATACCCCTAAGGTTTTGGCAGCATAACCTTAGATTTAGTCTGTTTACAAGTTAAGCATTTATCACATAAACGCTCAAAATCTCTCCGCATTTTAGGCCAATAAAAATGTTCAGTCAATACCCCTAAGGTTTTGGCAATGCCAAAGTGCCCCATTAAACCTCCCATATGTGCTTCCCTCACTAACAACTCACGCATACTACAAACAGGAATGCATAATCTATTCTCCCTAAATAGAAACCCATCATGTTGGTAGAATTTACTAAAAGCAGACTTTTCATATGCAGCATAGATGGTACTAAAGTCAATATCACTAGCATAAAGTTCTTTAATAAATTCAAACCCAAGCATGCTTGCACTCAATGAAGTAAGTAAAGTATACCTTCACGATAGTGCATCGGCGACAATGTTTTCCTTACCATGTTTGTAGCGGATTACATATGGAAATGTCTCAACAAACTCTAACCATTTTGTGTGTCGTTTGTTCAGCTTATCTTGGCCCTTCAGATGCTTCAATGATTCATGATCTGTATGGATCACAAACTCTGGAGGCCACAAATAATTCTGCCAAGTCTCAAGGGCTCGCACTAGTGCATACAACTCCTTGTCATATGTGAGGTACCTCAAAACTACTCCATTCAGCTTCACACTAAAGTAAGCTATTGGTCGCTTTTCTTGCATAAGAACCGCTCCAATGCCTATCCCGGATGCGTCACACTCAATCTCAAATGTCTTCTCAAAGTTGGGTAGTGCCAAGACTGGTGCACTGCAAAACTTCATTTTCAGATCCTGGAATGCACGCTTCTGCTCTTCACCCCATTTAAAGCCAACGGTCTTCTTCACTACATCAGTCAATGGTGCTGCAATACTACTGAAGTCTTTAACAAATCTACAGTAGAAGCTTGCTAATCCATGAGAGCTTCTGACTTCTGTCACTATTGTTGGTGTTGGCCAATCCTGAATTGCCTTCACCTTTTCAAAATCTACCTCGATGCCATCTGCACTCACAACAAATCCAAGGAAAACAATTCTATCCATACAAAAAGTGCACTTATCAAAGTTAGCATACAAATTTTCTTGCCTTAACACATCAAGAACATGCTTCAAATGCATAACATGCTCATCTACTGTTTTACTATAAACTAAGATGTCATCAAAATAAACCACAACAAACTTACCTAAAAATGCACGCATAACATGATTCATCAATCTCATAAATGTGCTAGGTGCGTTTGAAAGACCAAATGGCATAACTAACCATTCATACAAGCCATACTTAGTCTTAAATGCAGTTTTCACTCATCTCCCTCTCTCATGCAAATTTGATGGTATCCACTCTTTAAATCAATCTTACTAAAAATTTTGGAACCATGCAATTCATCCAACATGTCATCTAGTCTAGGAATGGGGTGACGATACTTTACCGTAATATTGTTGATAGCTCGGCAGTCAACGCACATACGCCACGTCCCATCGTTCTTAGGAACTAGAAGCACTGGTACTGCACAAGGACTCATGCTTCCCCTTACATACCCCTTGTCCATCAACTCCCGTACTTGCCTTTGTAGCTCCTTTGTCTCCTCGGGATTGCTCCTATAAGCCGGTCTGTTAGGAATGACTGCTCCAGGTATGAAGTCTATCTGGTGTTCAATACCTTTAATGGGTGGAAGCCCACTAGGTATGTCCTCTGTCAGTACGTCACTGTAATCCTGCAAAAGAGATGAAATAGACACATGAAGCAAAAGGTCAGAGTTAGTAAAATAAATATGAGGCTACTTATAAACTAACAATAGCATGATCTTGCTAGCCTTGAACGCTTTCCTCGCTTCACCCTCACTCATGTAGAAACTCTTTTTAACTCTCACTTTTGTTTCCCCCCTCACGTTCACTCACACTCCCCTTGGGAACTCCCATGGCCCTGGCCTTATTTTTCTCACCAGATACACCACTCTCACTAGTCTCACCCAAGGTGGTGTTTCCCTTCGCTCTCTCTTTGTCACGCTCAAGTTGCAACTTAACCTGGTCTTCATGGACTTGTGCAGGTAAGTGGGTATAATGTAATGGGTTTTCCCTTATGCTGGAAAGAGTACTTGTTCTTGAAACCATCATGAATAACCTTCTTATCAAACTGCCATGGTCTACCCAAAAGAATATGTCCTGCATGCATCGGTATCACATCACATAGGAAATCATCTGTGTATGGCCCAATGGTAAAGCTCAACAATACCTGCTCTGTCATACTTATTTCCCCACAATCATTTAACCACTGCAACTTGTAAGGCTTTCGGGTGTCTCAAGCAACTCAACCCCAATCGCTCAATCAAAGCTGTGCTAGCAACATTAGTACAACTGCCCCCATCTATGATCATACTACATCCCTTGCCATTCACACGTCACCTAGTATGAAAAATGTTCTCCCTCTGCTACACACTCTCATCCTCTACAACATGTGCACTCAAAGCACGCTTGACAACTAAGGATAAGTTATTCAGCGGGTATGCAGCTCCCTCATGGTCACTAGCATCCACCAACACTGGCATCTCCTCCTCGACCTCACTATCGGTAGAGTACACCTCTCCACTCTTCTTATCAATCACTAAGGTACGCCTATTGGGACATTGTGAAGCATAGTGTCCCATGCCCAAACACTTGAAACACTTGACATCCTTAGTTCTAGCAGCTGCACCTTCAGGTTTTGGTCTAGTTTTGCTCGGTTATGCAGCCTCTTTACCCTTGGCACTAGGTTCGTCCCTAGGCTTATTAAAACCTCCACTGAAATCGCCTCTAGGCTTGTCAAAGCCTCCATCTTGCTTCTCATTCGGAACCCATTTTCCCTTCTATGCAGAAGTAGCCTGAGTACCAAATCTGGATGTTGACCTTTTCTTGAGTTGCCTTTCTACCTTGATAGCCATGTGAAGCATATCCTCCAAATCAACATAGTGATGCAACTCCACCATGTTTGCAATCTATAAATTCAAGCCCCCTAGAAACCGTGCCATAGTAGCTTCTGCATCCTCAACTACATTTGCCCTGATCATGGCAACTTCCATCTCGGTGTAATAGTCCTCAACACTTTTGGTCCTCTGATACAAATGTTGTAGTTTATGATACAATTCCCTATAGTAATGGCTGGGTATAAATCTCTTTCTCATGAGACCTCTAAGTTCTGCCCATGTCTGAACCGGCCTCTCATAATTTCTCCTCCGAGTAGAGACAAGCTGATCCCACCAAATCATAGCATAATCGGTAAACTCAATTGCTGCCAGATTGATCTTCTTCTCGTCTGAGAAGTGATGACAGCTGAAAATCAATTCTATTTTCTTTTCCCATTCTAAATAAGCTTCAGGATCATTCTTGCCGTGGAATGTTGGTATCTTGATCTTGATGCTACCTAGATCACCATCTACATCTCTTCGTCTACCATATGCCCTCCTATCATAATCCCCTCTTCTGGCATCAAATGCACCTCTATCATCAAATCGCCTATCTCTCCTATCATTCCTCCTATCAAACCTCCTATTAGACCTCCTATCATGCCCAGGCTGAAATCTCTCCTCCACATCATCAAGACCATCAGAATCATCAAACTCATTTTCAGCTTCCTCTTCATCTGGTGGTACATATTGTGGTGGTACACGTCGAGGTGGCACATTATGAGGTGGTGGTATATGCTGGGGTGGTGGTACTCTGGGACCGCTACCAGTTTGAATGCTCTCTACACTCTTGGTAAATCTCTCCAAAGCAGTATTCATGTTCTCCATCATATCTGTAAATTTCCTATCCAAGGCCTCAAGCTTTTCATCAGTGGTTAGACCTGCCATCTCAACAATAAACAAACAGATTAGAAATAACAAGAAAGTAAAGCAAATATGTTAATCCTCACAATCTCACATGTTTACACTCGAATGATATCACTCCACTCGTGTTTGCACTCTATTGGCTTTTACCCGATACTGTGCTCACAATCATTGCCTTTTACCACTCTTGAGTTCGTCCTCAATTCAAATATGAATCACACTCAATCCAAGAATACAAACCAAATGTAGTCCTCAAGCCAGCATGAAACACAAAGGTCTAATAATATATATGGGATATGTGGAAACAAAATGCGAACAGGAATAGCAATGACGAAGACTCAATCAATAATACTTAAACTAGAGTATTTGGAATAAAGAAGTGAAAAATTAGCACAATGGAAAAAAAATAAGCATGCAAATTCACGGTCGTATGCAATTTCGGGAGAAAATTTGGCATTGCTATAGAAATTTTGATGGGATACCCTCCACGGGCACCTAAATGATAATATGGAACAAACTAAATTCAACAAAAAAATTTCACTTTTTTTCTCAAATGATAATATAGAATTTTTTTTTCTGCTCAAGTGATCACTATCACTCAAGTCCCTTTTTTTTTTTGATAACGTCAGATGCTGATACTGTGGTTCTGATTTCAGAGGCTGATTTAGGTTCTGATTTTAGAGGCTGATTTTCAGGGTCTGATTTCAGAGGCTACTGGTCAGTGTCTGATTTCAGAGGTTAATTTTTAGGGTCTGATTTCAGAGGCTACTGGTCAGGGTCTGATTTCAAAGGTTACTAGTCAGTGTCTGACTTCAGAGGCTACTGGTCAAGGTCTGATTTCAGAGGTTACTTTTCAGAGTCTGATTTTCAGAGGCTAATCTTCAGGGTCTGATTTTAGAGACTAAGTTTCAGGGTCTGATTTCAGAGTATGATTTCAAAGGCTAAGTTTTTAGAGTCTGATTTTAGAGTCTGATTTCAGGGTCTGAATTCAAAGGCTAAGTTTTAGGGTCTGGATTCAGAGTCTGATTTCAAACTTCACTAGGGTTTTAGAAACAACACACAGCCGCCAAAGAACATGCTTATTTCGTCAACATATGCTAAATAACAGAAAGTATATGACGAACTGATATGAAGAACAGAACAAAAACCCAGAACTGGAAAATGATAGAAGATGAACAGATATGCAAAACACAACAAAATCAGATCCAGAAATAAACAAAACGAAAACAAAAACAAGATCCAACAAGAACTGAAACGAAAATAACAAGAACGAAAATAAAAATAGAATCAAACAAAAGAAAAGATAGGAAAAATCAGACCTTGGAACCCTGAGCTATAGATACCAAATGACAAGAAACCCACTTGGATTTTGAAATCCAAGCAAACCCCAAGCAACGGACAGAACCCCAAGAACCGCGAATATGATTTTGTAGAAACAAAACTCTTCTTTCCCTTGAGAACCTTTAAGATGAATCCTTGTAGTGTTTTGCTAGCAATGGAGAGGCCACTAAGTTTGCCAAAACTTAGATAAGTCGATTCAAACTTGAAAATGGGAATCCCTCCCTTACAAGAATTCGGCCATAACCAAAGCTTTAAGCTTTTGTGTTTTATAAATTTCGTTGATTGTCCCCAAAATGAAAAAGAAAGAAAGCTTAAATAGTGATACAAAAGAAACCCTAAAGGCATAAAGACAACAATGCCCCTAAATACGAAATTACAAAAATACCAAGTTTTTAAGTCTTCAAATGCCTAGGAAGCTTTATTCTAAACTGATTTGGGCCAAGTGAAATGGCTTTGGGCCCTTTCCATCGAAGCCCACATGCGTCTCTATTTGTTTGTTGCAGTCGGCCATAAAACTCTGAAATAATCCCGCCATTGCTTCTCTGAGTCTTTTGTCCTCTGCCTCGTAATTGGCCCTTCTGGTACTTGTAATGGGTCTTTTGCTTTGTTGTCGGCCTGGATCATGTCAAAGCAGAGATACCAAACCTCATCAAACTATCCTGAGTACAAAGGCCTCCCTGAATAGACATCCAAAGCAAAAAGGAATGGCGGGGAATGGCCTTCCAGAACCAAACAACTCGAAACCAATGCACCAAGGTTCCCCTAGACTGCATAGCATTCCAGGGACTATCCACAGAAAATCTCCCTCTACTATCATCCACCAAAACCAGCTCATCATCCCTCAAGCTAGAAGGATTTAGAAGAAGGGCTTGAGCCAGATCAACAAGGGCGGCAGACCTAGATGGGGGCCACCGCCAAGAAGAATCAGAAATAATGGAAGCAACTGTAGCCATCCTATCCAAGCCAGAGTCATAAATCACTATCTCACCCAACGAATCCACAATCGGACCCATAGGATGCCAAAAATCAAACCACAATAAAGTCTTCTCACCATTCCCCATCCTAACTCTCATCCGCCACCGGGACCAAGAACGAAGCTCCAAAATCTTACGCCAACTCCAAGAGCAATCTGTAGGGCAAGGAACCTCCCAAAAACTTCTCCCCCTCAACAAATAAGACTGAACCCAATTCGACCAAGAAGAAACCTGGCCGGAACAAAGGAACCAAATGTGCTTAATAATAGCCGCTCTATTCCAAGATTCCAATCTCTTAATCCCCAACCCCCATCCTTGGAAGGTAAACAAACTCTACTCCAAGCCACTCTCGCCCCAGAAGAGGTGAGCTCACTACCCTTCCAAAGGAAAGAACGGAGAATCGTCTCCATCTTCCTAATAACAGACTTAGGAAGAATAAATAAAGAAGACTAATAAATTTGAATGGAGAATAAAATAGATTTAATGAGCTCAAGCCGCCCCGCATAAGAGAGAAACTTACTACTCCAACTTTTAGCACGCATAACAATACGATCCACAAGAGAAGCACAATCTGAGGCCCGAAGTTTAGTAGAAATCAAAGGGACTCCCAGATACCGCACTGGAAGAATCCCTACTTGGAAGCCCAGAACAAGACGCAGCTGGTTCTGAAGGGTATGAGAGATACAAGAGGAGAAGAAATGAATTTTAGCTAGATTCGGGATTAAACCTGATAAACCACTGAACTTCCTGAGACAATCCTTAATCAAGGAAACCGAGGAGGCATCCGCTTTACAGAAAATCATAAGGTCATCCGCAAAGCAAAGATGAGTGAGAAGGTTCTTAGAACACCGCCCATGGAATCTGAAATCCTGATTAAGAGCCATTTTATGAAGTAAGCCTGACATAACTTCCATAGCCAAGACAAAGAGATAAGAAGACATAGGATCACCTTGTCGCAACCCGCGACCCCCAGAGAAAAAACCGTGCAACTCCCCATTAATAGACACAGAAAAACTAGTAGAAGTCATACACTCCTGAATCCAACCCACCATCCTCTCTGGAAAACCAACAGTCCGCAGTACCTCAACCAAAAAGTCCCAACGAACAGTGTCATAAGCTTTCATCAAGTCAATATTAAGAGCACATCTCGGGGAACCACCAGTCCGATGATAATTCTGAACCAATTCCTGACACAAAAGAATATTGTCGCTGATACGTCTACCTGCAACAAAAGCATATTGATTATGACTAATCACTGAAGGAATGATAACTTTGATCCTATTCGCAATAAGCTTAGCAATACACTTGTAAATACTGTTACAACAAGAAATAGGCCGATAATCTTTAACCTGGGAAGGGTTGGGAATCTTAGGATTCAGAGCAATAGAAGTAGCATTAACCTGCCTCAAGAGACACCCAGAGGAAAAGAAAGAGTGAATAGCATAAAGGATATCATCCTCCACAACACTCCAAGACTTTTTAAAGAAACCTGAATTAAATCCATCTGGGCCTGGAGCTTTATTGTCCTTCAACGCGAACAAGATAACCTTGATCTCCTCATCAGAAACCTCCCAGGTAAGAGACTCACTCTGCTCAGCTGTCACATGCCTAGTAATTGCAGATCTAAGGGCAACCCTATCAATATCCTGCTGACTATGTTGGGGGCCCAAAAGGGTCTCAAAAAAAGATACAATGTCATCTCTAACCAAAACAACATCCTTCACACGAGTCTCATCCTCCTTAGTGATAGAAGTAATCTTGCTACGACCTTGAAAACTCTTCATAGCAGTAAAAAAGAATTTAGTATTCTGATCCCTGAGATTTAGCCATTGAACACGAGATTTCTGTCTATTGAAGCCTTCCTCAGCCCGACACATGTCACCATACCGTAATGAAAGACTAGCTTCTTCAGCTAACAGAGTGGGGTTACTGGGACACTCCTGTAAAGCATACTACACACTATCCAACTCCATCATAATCTCCAAAACCTTACTTGGAATCTGAGAGAAATGCTCGACATTAAAATTCTCCAAGGCCATCTTAACACTCTTCAGCTTACAACATAAACGGAACATCGGAGTACCGAGAACATCAATGTCCCAAGCCCTAGCCACAACTGAGAGAAAATCAGGATGATCCGCCCAAAAATCAAAGAATTTGAAGGTAATTTTCCTCTTTGGGAGCTCTGCAAGTTTAACCACCATAGGAGAATGATCTGAAATCCGAGGGGGAAGAAAGCGGGCAACAGAACCCGGAAAAAGACACTCCCAAGACGAATTGGCGAGAACACGGTCCAACTTACACCAAATAGGGGACTGAATCTGCTTATTGAACCAAGTAAACTGACAACCAAAGAACTGAAGATCATCCAAACCAGCCTGACCCAAACAGCAGCCCAAATCATCTTTCCAAGCCGACCATGCCACAGATCCACCACAATGCTCAATCGGAGAGCGAATAGCATTGAAGTCTCCCAAAACAAGCCACAGAGAGTCATCAAAAACACTACCACTAGAAACTAAGTCGGCCCAAAGCTCCCGACGCTTCTCGTAGTCACACTCACCATAAACCACCAAAACTACACAAGTCCACAACCCAGAAATATGAGACACACTACAATGAATAACTTGAGATGAAGAACGAATAATGCTAACATCAATGTCACTAGGGTTCCAACACACCCAAATACGGCCAAACGGAAGAATATTAGAGTGGTAAAAAAACTTCCAAGAATGATTAATCGCACGAGATACATTCACAAAATTAACCTCCTTTACCTTGGTTTCAACTAAACCACACAAAGAAAGCTTCTCATCACGAAGAAACCTCATAACTTCATCTTGTTTAATTGGGTCATTGAGACCCCGAATGTTCCAACAACCAAAAATCATTAAAACATAGAAGAGTAGAGCCAAACCCAAACAAATCAGTGCTGTTAACCCCCTCCCGGGGACTGCCGTTTCTGACTCCTCTTTCCACCTGAACCCTTTCTAGATTTGTTACCATAAACCAATTTCCTGATCTCATGAGAATCAATGACCTTATTAGCCAAACTGTTATCATTGGGCGTGGGCGAATCATAAGTTCCAGAAGGCGGAGACTCATCTAAAACAGACTTAAAAAGATCCTCGACAAGAAGTGAAGAAACACGGGAACATTCATCTTCCTCCTTACCCTCTGCCTCCGTAATAACTGCCTCAGACGAAACCACAGACATATGAGGAGTTACCGGAGCTGATTCCAACCTATTGGAAGAACACTCACCCAAAACAAGAACCCTGTTAGAGGGAACATCCTGAATCACATCACCGCTCGAGCTAACAGGAGTGGTCACAGTCGCTCCCTTACCTTTCTTCTTCTTAGAGACCGGAATCCAAGCACCCTCATTTACCTTAGTAGTGTCAGCCGTAACAACTTTATCCATTGAAGGAATAGATGGCTTGGGAATCCAGGACTGAGAGGGTTTGCGAGCCTTTTTAGGGCAGGAATTCACCGAATGGCCAAAAACCTCACAAGTAGTACATTTCACAGGAACCCATTCAAACTCAACCCTAATAGGTACCCTAGTACCATCAGGATATTGGAAAACAATCTCCTCGACAAGGGGATTTCGAGCATCAATCTCAACACAAACTCGAGCGAAACTGAGCCGTTTCCTAGAAAGGGTAATATTGTCAGCATTGAGAGGTCTCCCAACTACACTAGCCACACAACTAATCCCTTTAGCCATTCATAAGTCAAAAGGCAGATGAAAGAGTCTAACCCAGACTGGAACCTTGAAAAATTCCTCATTGGTCAAAGATAAGCCTGGTTGCCAAAGTTTGAGAACCAACGGTCTATTAGCCATATGCCAAGGGGCTCCATCCAACACCGCACTAGCTTCTTTAAGGCTATCAAATCTAAACAAAAAGAAGCTGTTATCAGAGGTAAGAACCTCTAGCAAACCAAGCCTCCCCCATAACTTGTGTGCAATAGAGTTGACAGTTTGAAAAGGAAGTCTTTTACCCACAAAGTAACCAACCAATGTACTCCGCCAATACACACTACCCTCTTCAATAACCTCAGCAGGAGGGCACACTACAACCTTACCATCAATATACTAGGTTGAACATAGTGCAGTGCGATGGAAAAACAAGCCGAGTCAAGTGAATCAACTACTTTGGTCCATTCAGCGCATAAGCATACTCTTAGGACAAGCAGAGGCACTGCCCCCCAAAGCTACTGCAGGAGACGAGACAGTAAGACCAAAAGCATTAGATTGACCATTCACACAAGCACTATCTGCCTTAGCAAACCCAGAGGCACTAGCGCCACCAACTGCCTTAACAACCCCAGAAACACTAACACCACCAGCTAAAGCACTCAATTTCACTGCCGACAAAACATTCCCAAAAACATTCCCAGGATTCGGGGCTAAAACACCACAAGACACAGGACAATAATCACCAATGTTGTTACCACCACTCACGGCACCACCAACCTCATTCACAGGAACAGTATTATTCAAGACCGAAACAGCAGTACCCTCACCGACAACAAACACAGCTTCAATACACACAGAATCACACAAGTCAGCCATTACAGACACAACATTACGGGCTAGAGAATCACAAACATGAGCCTCTACCGAGGACTCCAACTCCTCACCGATAGGGCTACCAACCCCCCCTTGAACGCCGGCCGAAACTTCACAGAAAGGAGAAGAAACAGACTGCACATCACCCTTCACAATCGGCAACACAGTCCCTAAATTCCCACAAACCTTAGTTTCTGCCTTACCCACAACATCAACAACACCCACTCGGCCACCAACAGCCCCTATACCAAACAAAGGATCAAACCCCACACCCTCATTCGAGCAACACATAGGCACCATAGAACAACCCACAACCCCACAAACACCATCCACTACACCCGGGTTAGACCGATCAAGAACAGAAGACCGGTCTAACAAATCACCCGAAACCATACCTAAAGCAGACCCAATAGGGGAACCAAACAAAGAATGACCCACCGGAGAGACCGCGAAACCCAGACCTAGAACATGGAGATAGGCCGGTAAAACAGTGGATGACCCTTTCACCGGAATGCTAGGAAGAACCGAGATCGACGAACCGGTGGACAAACCAAGGGAGCTCACTTGACCCAGTGATGAACCGGAGAGAGCGAAACTAGGGCCCAACGACGGAGATGAGGCATCGGGCGAAAGGGCAGAGATGGGCAAACAAGCGACAGATCTGACATCTTTACGACCCACATCAGGCTGATGCGGCCCTAAAATCGGCAAGCGAGAGGCAGACATAGAAGAGAACGAAATGGAGGTGACAGTGACGAGAGAGGGATTACGACGAAAAGAGAGCAGTAAAGGGCAAAAGCAAAACAAGGGAAATGAGAAAAAACGAAAAGAAATGAGAGTAAAACCAGATCCAGAAACCAGATTTAACTCACAAGAGAATGGACGAAAGTGGCTTAGTTTAATTTTAATTGTTTCTTGTATTTTAGGTTTGGGGGTGTGATGAGCTGAAAATATATCAATATTTACTGCCCCTTTTACTTAATAATTTGTTTAGTTTCTCGGGTTTGATGAACATTTTGATGTGTTTTAGTCTATTTTGTAGATAAAATAATATTGGGACACAATGAAATCATTTAGGACGAAATGTGGGTCAAATAAGGGTAAAAATTAGACTTGACATATTAATTTTGGAGATTGGAAACTTGAAATGGCGTTTCAACGAAGTGCAGTTTTGGAAATTTCAGTTTTGCGCATCTGTCGTATTTTGGGCATAACATTGTACTCCGATATCGGATTGAGCTGATTCAAGTTCCAGATTAAAGAAGACTCAAAGGTATACAATTTTTAAAGACAAAATAATTTCGAATTCTGAAGATTTCATGTCCGAAATTGATGAACCATCCAGAAGTGTGTTGTGTGTAATTATTAAAGTCATTATCAATCATTTTCAAAGTAAAAAATAAATTAATAAATAAATAATAAAAATTATCAAATCACCACCAACATGATAAGTAATTAGTGGAACAATTAATAATGGATTTGGTGGAGCAATTAGTGGAGCAATTAAAAATGGATTTGGTGGATGATTTGATGGAGGCAAAATTTTGCCTATAAATACCAAACCATTTCATTTGTAATTTCATACTTTCTTCTAAGTAATTCCTTAAGAATACTATGAAGATTGTACCTTGTTTGTTTATTTACAGCTTTAAGTAATTAATTTCCGCTTTCGCACTTTCTTTTCTTTACTTTTCAGTTTTTACTTTCCGCAATTTACTTTTACGCACAATACTTTTCTTTCTTTAATTTTCAGTTTTTACTTTTCAGTAATGAGGAGGTAACTCCCATTTGCTGGGGTAAAAGGTAAAACTTTTATTACTAATATTTTGATTAATCTCCCTTAATTATAATATATAAACTAGTTAAAACCTGACTTAACGAGGATACCGCCATATTGGTCGGTTGGTAATTATTTAAATTGGTTTTAACCTGACTAAACTGGATACCGCCTGATTGGTCGGTTGGTAATTAATTATTAATTTAACTTAATCTGGATACCGCCTATATGGCTGGTTGGTAATTATCATGCAAAGTTAATATATTATATTAAGGGAGATATCTAAAATAGAAGTAATAAAAGTGGATCCTTTTACCTCAGCATTTTCTTTTATTATACTTTTACTTTATTTACTTTTCTGCAATTTACTTTCAACACTTAATTTTCAGCAATTTACTTTCAGCAATTTACTTTCAGCATTTACTTTTCAGTAATTTACTTTCAGCATTTACTTTTCAGCATTTAATTTTCCGTATTTAATTTCAGCATTTACTTTCCATCATTTACTTTTCAGCAATTTACTTTTCATCATTTTACTTTATGTCTTTTATTTTATTTAAGTTTTTACTAGCCCTAGTTATGTGTCGTAACTAAGTTAGTTATCCGGGGTTGTGATGAATTCTAATATCATCGGTTTATAAGAGGTTATTTTATAGTTTGGGTAATTTAAAGGTTTACTTATTAAGTCTTAAGCTTAATGCTTCTTGTTGTCTGATCACCAATAAGATTGATGAGGTAAATCTAAAATAAACTTGACAAAGGAATTTTAGGTTTCAGCCTTAGACTTAATAGCCCATGATCTTCCTTGAGGATATATAACCCTTTAATAGATTTCCTTACAGGATAGACATATACCTGTCGGGCGGGGGTAGCCATAATTGGAACTTAAACTTAATGAATCCAGATAATTTGGTTGACATAGACATATGGTTCAATTGGGTTAAACTGGGTATTTGCGTCTGACCATCGACATAGGCTTTTGCATAATTTAGTGTTCCAGGTTAGTAAACCGATTTATTACACAACCATGAAATAACCACTTCATCTTTTAAAAGATATTAGAAAGATTCACAACCCTAGATATTTTTTAATATTGAATTTTCTTAAACCTACTTTTGTGCAATTTTATTTACTTGTTTTTAAATTTAGAATCATCACCATTTCAAATCAATCAATCAACCTGTTAGATACTATTAATCATTTGACCTCATAAAATTAATAGATTATGTATTAAGTCCTCGTGGGATCGATACTTTTTATACTACTTGAACGATACGTACGCTTGCGTTATACGTGTGTGTTTACGCCGGTCACATACCACCTAGACGTAGTGGGAGGGTTGTAAGACAACCTGAACGCTATCTAGGAAATGGTGAGGTGCAAGTTGTTGCATCTTGTGATGGTATAGATGATTCACTGACCTATCGTAGTGCAATGGAAGATATTGATAAAGAGGAATGGCTCAAAGCTATGAACCTGGAGATGGAGTCTATGTACTCTAACTCAGTCTGGGAACTTGTAGACCAATCTGATGGAGTAAACCCATAGGTTGAAAGTGGATCTACAAGAGAAAAAGAGAGAATAGATGGGAAAGTACAGACTTTCAAGGCTAGGCTAGTGGCAAAGGGTTATACCCAAAAAGAGGGAGTTGACTATGAAGAAATTTTCTCGCCAGTAGCCATGCTAAAATCCATCAGGATTCTTCTTTCCATTACCGCATATTATGACTATGAGATTTGGCAAATGGACGTCAAGACTGCATTTTTGAATGAAAATTTTGATGAGAGTATCTATATGATACAACCAGAGGGGTTCATTACCCAAGGTCAAAAGCAAAAAGTTTGCAAGTTGCAAAGGTCTATTTATAGACTTAAGCAAGCATCTAGATCTTGGAACATAAGTTCAAGTCTTATAACTTTGAACATAAAATCGATGAGCCTTGTGTCTACAAGCGCATCATTGATGGTAAGGTGGTTTTCCTTGTGTTATACGTTGATGATATTTTACTCATTGGGAATGATGTAAAGCTATTATTGGACGTGAAAATCTGGCTAGCTAACCAATTCCAAATGAAAGATTTGGGATAGGCAAGTTGTGAATTTGGGATCAAGATCATTCGGGATCGCAAGAAACGACTGTTAACAATGTCTCAAACATCCTATATCGACAAGATTCTTGTGCGATTTGGTATGCAGAATTCCAAGAAATGTAATTTACCTTTCATTTGTCTAAGAAACAGTCTCTTAAGACACCTCAAGCAGTTGAGGAGATGAGGCATATACCATATGCTTCAGCAGTTTGAAGTCTTATGTATGCTATGTTATGCACAAGACCGGACATCTGTTTTGCAGTGGGAGTAGTCAATAGATTTCAATCCAACCCAGGATTAGATCACTGGGTAGCGATGAAACATATTCTCAAGTATCTTCGGAGAACGAGAAATTACATGCTTGTATATACAAGTCAGGATATGATTCTGAGAGGATATACTGACTCTGATTTTCAGAGGGATGTCGATTCTAGGAAATCAACATCTGGATCAGTGTTCACCCTAGGTGGTGGGGCTATAGTATGGAGGAGCATGAAGAAATCTTGTATTGCTGACTCCACTATGGAGGTTGAATATGTAGCAGCTTGTTAAGAAACTAAGGAAGCAGTCTGGCTCCGTAAGTTCTTGGTAGATCTGGAAGTTGTTCCAGATCTGGATAAACCACTCACACTTTATTACGATAATAGTGGCGCAGTGGTGAACTCTAAAGAACCAAGAAGCCACAAGAGAGGTAAGTATATTGAGAGGAAATATCACCTCATCAAGGAGATAGTGCAGAGAGGAGATGTCACTGTCATGTAGATTCCATCCGTAGACAACCTGGTTGATCCGTTTACAAAGACCTTATCGGCTAAAGTGTTTGAAGGTCACCTAAAGAGTTTAGGATTACATGACATGTCCCATTTTCTATATTCCAAGTGGGCGATTGTTGGGATTTATGTCCTAGAGCTTCATGTATTGTAAACGTATTTGATTTGATTATTGTAATAATAATAAATGCATTATTTATTTTATCAAAGTTGTTTGATTTATATCGCATATTGTCCAATTGTCTTGTTTACCTTGATTATTCTTGTACCTTCAGACTTAGTGTATGTTTGATGTACAAGAGGATTTAAGTCTGGAGTTAGTAATCTAAATAGTCCATAAAGAGCAAACAAAGAGGGTACTTTGTTTGTTGTTTATCTATAGCTGCGGTCTATTCTATACTTGTATGATGACCTTGATCCGGGATCGTTCATATAGTGACGTGGGAATGAAGGCACCTTGTATGATGATATCATATAGGACTGGACTCATATAAATACAAATTTCTTTTAATATCCGTTAACCGAAGAAATTCATTTTATCTAATAGATGGTCATATATGGATTGGATCTTAATCCTGAGTGTATTACGAACTCTTGCATGACAGGCTATGTCCTTTGATTTACTATGGTGAGGTTAGTGTTGCATTTCTAACCAATAACTATGTATTTTGGGGATATGGTTTTGACAAGAAACCCACTTGGATTCGAAATCCAAGCAAACCCCAAGCAACATACAGAACCCCAAGAACCGTGAATTTGATTTTGTAGAAACAAAACCTTTCCAAGGCCACAAAGAAGATCCACAAAGAACTTGCCCTTGAGAACCTTTAAGATGATTCCTTGTAGTGTTTTGCTAGCAATGGAGACGCCACTAAGTTGCCAAACTTAGATAAGTCGATTCAAACTTGAAAAAGGAATCCCTCCCTTACAAGAATTCGGCCATAGCCAAAGCTTTAAGCTTTTGAGTTTTACAAATTTCGTTTATTGTCCTCAAAATGAAAAAGAAAGAAAGCTTAAATAGTGTTACAAAGAGAAACCCTAAAGGCATAAAGACAACAATGCCCCTAAAGGCTAAATTACAAAAATACCAAAGTCTATTGAAGCACACATGCCTCTCTCTATTTGTTTGTTGCAATCGGCCATAAAACTCTGAACTAATCCCGCCATTGCTTCTCTGAGTCTTTTGGGCATCTACCTCGTAATTGGCCCTTCTGGTACTTGTAATGGGTCTTTTTCTTTATTGTCGGCCTGGATCATGTCATCCTCTCCCTTTTGAAAATGATTCGACCTCGAATCTGTACCTACAGCAAAAGGAGTTAAGTCAGAAACATTAAATGTAGCAGACACATTATACTTACCTTATAAATCCATCTTGTATGCATTGTCATTAATCCATTCCAAGACTTGAAATGGACCATCCCCTCTCAGTTGTAGCTTAGATTTACGTTGTTTAGGAAATCTCGACTTGCGCATGTGTACCCAAACCCAATCTCAAGGCTGAAATACCACACGTTTTCTCCCCTCTCAGTTTTAGCTTAGATTTACGTTGTTTTTGCTCTCTTGCTTTCTCATGTATATGCTTGACCAAATCGGCTTTCCTTTTTTCATCTAGCCACACATGTTCATCAACAGGCAAATGTAATAAATCTAATGGAGTTAGTGGCTGAAAACCATAAACAATTTCAAATGGTTTGTAAGATGTAGAGGAATGAATAATGTGATTATATGCAAATTCAACAAAGGCAAACAATCCTCCCAAGTTTTTAAGTTCTTAATAATAATAGTACGCAATAACTGAGTAAAAGTCATATTAACAACCTCGGTCTGGCCATCAGTTTGGGGGTGGCAAGTAGTAGAATACAAAATTTTAGTTCCCAACTTACCCATAAAACTTTCCAAAATTGACTAAGGAATTTGACATCACGATCTGAAACTATACTTTGTGGAATCCCATGGAGTCGTACTACTTCTCTAAAGAACAAGTCAGCAATGTTTGTGGCATCATCAGTTTTATGACATGCTATAAAGTGTGCCATCTTACTGTGAGGCATAACCTTAGATTTAGGTATATGCATCAGTAAGATGGCACACTTTATAACATGTCATGGTTTGTATACACCATTGCCTATACCTAGTGAGCCATGGCTCACTAGGTATAGGCAATGGTGTATACAATCCATGAGGCATAACCTTAGATTTAGCATGTTTACAAGTTAAGAATTTATCACACAAACGCTCAATATCTCTCCACATTTTAGGCCAATAATAATGTTCACTCAATACTCCTAAGGTTTTGGCAATGCCAAAGTGCTCCATTAAACCTCCCCATGTGCTTCCCTCACTACACGCATACTACAAACATGAATGCATAATCTATTCTCCCTAAATAGAAACCCATCATGTTGGTAGAATTTACTAAAAGCAGACTTTTCACATGCAACATAGATAGTACTAAAGTCAATATCACTAGCATAAAGTTCTTTAATAAATTCAAACCCAATCATTCTTGCACTCAATGAAGTAAGTAAAGCATACCTTCGCGATAGTGCATCGGTGACAATGTTTTCCTTACCTTGTTTGTAGCGGATTACATAAGGAAATGTCTCAACAAATTCTAACAATTTTGCGTGTCATTTGTTCAGCTTACCTTGGCCCTTCAGATGCTTCAATGATTTATGATCTGTATGGGTCACAAACTCTCGAGGCCACAAATAATGCTGCCAAGTCTCAAGGGCTCGCACTAGCGCATACAACTGCTTGTCATATGTGGGGTACCTCAAAACTGCTCCATTCAGCTTCTCACTAAAGTAAGCTATTGGTCACTTTTCTTGCATAAGAACCGCTCCAATGCCTATCCCGGATGCGTCACACTCAATCTCAAATGTCTTCTCAAAGTTGGGTAGTGCCAAGACTGGTGCACTGCACAACTTCATTTTCAGATCATGGAATGCACGCTCCTGCTCTTCACCCCATTTAAAGCCAACAATCTTCTTCACTACTTCAGTCAGTGGTGCTGCAATACTAATGAAGTCTTTAACAAATCTACGGTAGAAGCTTGCTAATCCATGGAAGCTTCTAACTTCTGTCACTGTTGTTGGTGTTGGCCAATCCTGAATTGCCTTCACCTTTTCTAAATCTACCTCGATGCCATCTGCACTCACAACAAATCCAAGGAAAAAAATTATATCCATACAAAAAGTGCACTTATCAAAGTTAGCATACAGTTTTTCTTGCCTTAACACATCAAGAACATGCTTCAAATGCATAACATGCTCATCTACTGTTTTACTGTAAACTAAAATGTCATCAAAATAAACCACAACAAACTTACGTAAAAATACACGCATAACATGATTCAATCAATCTCATAAATGTGATAGGTGCGTTTGAAAGACCAAATGGCATAACCAACCATTCATACAAGCCATACTTAGTCTTAAATGCAGTTTTCCACTCATCTCCCTCTCTCATGCGAATTTGATGGTATCCACTCTTTAAATCAATCTTACTAAAAATTTTGGAACCATGCAATTCATCCAACATGTCATCTAGTCTTGGAATGAGGTGACGATACTTTACCGTAATATTGTTGATAGCACGACAATCAACGCACATACGCCACGTCCCATCTTTCTTAGGAACTAGAAGCACTGGTACTGCACAAGGACTCATGCTTTCCCTTACATACCCCTTGTCCATCAACTCCCGTACTTGCCTTTGTAGCTCCTTTGTCTCATCGGGATTGCTCCTATAAGCCGATATATTAGGAATGACTGCTCCAGGTATGAAGTCTATCTGGTGCTCAATACCTCTAATGGGTGGAAGCCCACTAGGTATGTCCTCTGTCATTACGTCATTGTAATCCTGTAAAAAGAGATGAAATAGAAATAGGAAGCAAAAGGTCAGTGTTAGTAAAATAAATATGAGGCTCCTTATAGCATGAGCTTGCTAGCCTTGAACGCTTTCCTCGCTTCACCTTCACCCATGTAGAAACTCTTTTTAACTCTCCCTTGTGTTTCCCCCTCACATTCACTCACAATCCCCTTGGGAACCCCCACAGCCTTGGCCTTATTTTTCTCACCAGATACACCACTCTCACTTGTCTCACCCAAGGTGGTGTTTCCATTCGCTCTCTCTTTGTCACGCTCAAGTTGCAACTTAACCTGATCTTCATAGACTTGTGCAGGTGTAAGTAGGTATAATGTAATGGGTCTTCCCTTATGCTGAAAATAGTACTTGTTCTTGAACCCATCATGAATAACCTTCTTATCAAACTGCCATGGCCTGCCAAAAAGAATATGCCCAGCATGCATCGGTATCACATCACATAAGACATCATTTGTGTATGGCCCAATGGTAAAGCTCAACAATACCTGCTTTGTCACACTTATTTCCCCACAATCATTTAACCACTGTAACTTGTAAGGCTTCAGGTGTCTCAAGCAACTCAACCCCAATCGCTTAATCAAAGTTGTGCTAGCAACATTAGTACAACTGCCCCCATCTATGATCATACTACACCCCTTGCCATTCACACGGCACCTAGTATGGAATATATTCTCCCTCTGCTGCACACTCTCATCCTCTACAACATGTGCACTCAAAGCACGCTTGACAACTAAGGATAAGTTATTCAGCGGGTATGTAGCTCCCTCATGGTCAATAGCATCCTCCAACTCTGGCATCTCCTCCTCAACCTCACTATCGGTAGAGTACACCTCTCCACTCTTTTTATCAATCACTAAGGTACGAATATTGGGACATTGTGAAACATAGTGTCCCATGCCCAAATATTTGAAACACTTTACATCCTTAGTTCTAGTAGCTGCACCCTCAGGTCTTGGTCTAGCTTTGCTTGGTTCTGTAGTCTCTTTACCTTTGGCACTAGGTTCGGCCTTAGGCTTATTAAAGCCTCCACTGAACTCGCCTCTAGGCTTGTCAAAGCCTCCATCTCGCTTCTCATTCGAAACCCATTTCCCTTTCCATGTGACTTTTTCTTGAGTTGCCTTTCTACCTTGATAGCCATGTGAAGCATATCCTCCAAATCAACATAGTGATGCAACTCCACCATGTTTGCAATCTCTCTATTCAAGCCCCCTAGAAACCGTGCCTAGTAGCTTCTACATCCTCAACTATATTTGCCCTGATCATAGCAACTTCCATCTCGGTGTAATAGTCCTCAACACTCTTGGTCCCCTGATACATATGTTGTAGTTCCTGATACAATTCCATATAGTAATGGCTGGGTATAAATCTCTTTCTCATGAGACCTCTAAGTTTTGCCCATGTCTGAACCGGTCTCTCATAATTTCTCCTCCGAGTAGAGACAAGCTGATCCCACCAAATCATAGCATAATTTGTAAACTCAATTACTGCCAGATTGATATTCTTCTCTTTTGAGTAGTGATGACAGTTGAAAATCAATTCTATTTTCTTTTCCCATTCTAAATAAGCTTAAGGATCATTCTTACCGTGGAATGTTGGTATTTTGATCTTGATGCTACCTAGATCACTATCTACATCTCCTCGTTTACCATATCCCCTCCTATCATAATCCCTTCTTATGCCATCAAATGCACCTCTATCATCAAATCATCTATCCCTCATATCATTCCTCCTATCAAACCTTCTATTAGGCCTCCTATCATGCCCAGGCTGAAATCTCTCCTCCACATCATCAAGACTATCAGAATCATCAAACTCATTTTCAACTTCCTTTTCATCTGGTGGTACATACTGTGGTGGTACACGTCAAGGTGGCACATTATGAGGGGGTGTTACATTCCGAGGTGGTGGTATATGCTGGGGTGGTGGTGCTCTGAGACCGCTACCAGTTTGAATACTCTCTACACTCTTGGTCAATCTCTCCAAAGTAGTATTCATGTTCTCCATCATATCTGTAAATTTCCTATCCAAAGCCTCAAGCTTTTCATCAGTGGTTAGACCTGCCATCTCAACACTAAACAAAAAGATTAGAAATAACAAGAAAGTAAAGTAAATATGTAAATCCTCACAATCTCACGTGTTTACACTCGAATGATATCACTCCACTCGTGTTTGCACTCTATTGGCTTTTACCCGATACTGTGCTCACAATCACAACCTTTTACCACTCTTGAGTTCTTCCTCAATTCAAATGTGAATCACACTCAATACAAGAATACAAAACCAAGTGTAGTCCTCAAGCTAGCATGGAACACAACAGACCCCATAATATATATATAGGGCAGACGGAAACAAAATGTGAACAGGAATAGCTATGACAAAGACTCAATAATTAATACTTAAGCTAGAGTAATTAGAATAAAGAAGTAAACAATTAACACAATGGAAAAAAAATAAGCATGCAAATTCACGGTCGTATGCAATTTCGGGAGATAATTTGGCACCTCTATAGATATTTTGATGGAATACCCTTCACGGAAAACCAAATGATAATATGGAACAAACTAAATTCAACAAAAAATTTCACTTTTTTTAATTTTTTTTTTTTTACTCAAGTGATCACTATCACTCAAGTCCCTTTTTTTTTATAACTTCAGAAGCTGTTTAAGGTTCTGATTTTAGTAGCTGATTAAGGTTTTGATTTCAGAGGCTGATTTAGCTTCTGATTTCAGAGGCTGATTTTCAGGGTCTAATTTCAGAGGCTTTTGGTCAGGGTCTTATTTCATAGGCTACTACTGGTCAGTGTCTGATTTCAGAGGTTACTTTTCAGGGTCTGATTTCAGAGGCTACTGGTCAGGGTCTGATTTCAGATGTTACTTTTCAGGGTCTGATTTCAGAGTCTGATTTTCAGTGGCTAATCTTCAAGGTCTGATTTCAGAGACTAAGTTTCAAGGTCTGATTTCAGAGTCAGATTTCAAAGGCTAAGTTTTTAGAGTCTGATTTAAGAGGTTGAGTTTCAGGGTCTGAATTCAGAGTCAGATTTCAAAGGCTAAGTTTTTAGAGTCTGATTTCATAGTCTGATTTCAGGGTCTGAATTCAAAGGCTAAGTTTCAAGGTCTTATTTCAGACTTCACTAGGGTTTTAGAAATAAATCACACAGCCGCCAAAGAACATGCTTATTTCTTCAACATATGCTAAAGAACAGAAAGTATATGACGAACTGATATGAAGAACAGAACAAAAAACCAGAACTGGAAAATGATAAAAGATGAACTGATATGCAAAACATAACAAAATCAGATCCATAAATAAACAAAACGAAAACAGAAATAAGATCCAACAAGAATTTAAACGAAAATAACAAAGAACGAAATCAAACAAAAAGAAAAGATAGGAAAAATCAGACCTTGGAACCCTGAGCTCTGATACCAAATGACAAGAAACCCACTTGGATTCGAAATCCAAGCAAACCTCAAGCAACAAACAGAACCCCAAGAACCGCGAATTTGATTTTGTAGAAACAAAACCCTTCCAATGCCAAAAAGAAGACCCACAAAGAACTTGCCCTTGAGAACCTTTAAGATGATTCCTTGTAGTGTTTTGCTAGCAATGGAGACGCCACTAAGTTGCCAAACTTAGATAAGTCGATTCAAACTTGAAAAGGGGAATCCCTCCCTTACAAGAATTCGGCCATAGCCAAAGCTTTTGAGTTTTACAAATTTCTTTTATTGTCCTCAAAATGAAAAAGAATGAAAGTTTAAATAGTGTTACAAAGAGAAACCCTAAAGGCATAAAGACAACAATGCCCCTAAAGGCTAAATTACAAAAATACCAAAGTCTTCAAAGGCCTGTGAGCTTCATTCAAAACTGATTTGGGCCAAGTGAAGTGGATTTGGGCCCTCTCTATTGATGCCCACATGCGTCTCTATTTGTTTGTTGCAATCGGCCATAAAACTCTGAACTAATCCCGCCATTGTTTCTCTGAGTCTTTTGGTCATCTGCCTCGTAATTGGCCCTTCTGGTACTTGTAATGGGTCTTTTGCTTTGTTGTCGGCCTGGATCATGTCAGGTTTGGTGTGTAGCTAGGAAAGTTTTACATAGATATGGAATTCACTCTTTCTTACGAGAAGCAGAAAAATATATATTTTAAGAGTTGATTTGGGACTTGAACAATTTGAGCACTCAACTTTTCTATTACGAATAGAAAGTTTTATATTCATAATTGTTATGATTAATTATTCATTATACAATCAATGGTGCTTAAGAGATAAAATATTTAGAGGAGTTTAATGGACTTTTGACCCGGCTCTATTTATGAGATATTCGTGAAGGGCTATATCCATATGTAATGACTATATCGATGGATACCGAAGTTGTACGATTTATTTTATCAATCTACGGTAACGGGAGTTCAACTTCAAGTTTTTAGTGGAATAACGCGGAGTTAATAATTTGTAATATTTGATTAAAGAGTTTAATTAATATTTCAGAATTATTGGAGCTCGAAACCGTAGGTCCATTTGGTCCCCGTGCTAGCTCGATTAACTGTAGCAAACCTAATATAATTAGATTGTCTAATAATATGCTCACATTATATTTATATATTATTAATGAGATTAATAATATTTATTGTCACAAATAAAAACTATGTTAAAATAGTTTAACTTAATATTTTCTAGAATTATTTGATTATGAGATAATCAAATCTTGATTATGAGATAATCAAGTTAGTAATGATTATGAGATAATTACTACAACATAATTGAAGGTAATTTAATCATTATTAAGATAGTGATTTTAATTTACCTTGGCAACAAAGCCATATGGCTTGCCATGCTCTCCAACTTATTATGTCTATTAGGTGGCATGTATACACCTAATAGTTTTGTCATTAGCTAATCCATTCTTATTCTTTGGTATGGCCTCCACATTTATGTGTTTGCCATTGAAAGAAAGCATTAGATGCTTAATGACAAAGTCCTTGTCTTTAGCTTATCATTTCTTATGCTTTGGTATGGCATTCACATTTTTGTGTTGGCAATTGCAAGAAAGCATTATATGTTTAATAACAAGGTTAGTTGGCTTGTGTAAGAGAATATAATCTCTACCATTTCTCTCACGTCTAAGATTAATATTTTTGCATTCATTCACACAAGTGCAAAAGAGAGAAAAAGTTCAAACATTCACAAGTGTTGTGAGAGTGTTTGAAATTCCAAAAGCCAAACACCATTGTGACATCTTTATTCTCTAAATTGTTTAGAGTTTAATCTTTATGAGTGAAGCCCACACTTTGATTTGTTGGTTTCGAGTCATAGTTCGGAAGATCGAGTTGTTGATCCAAGCGTTAGACATCAAAGGATTGATTTCGGCTTCTGCAATAAAGGGAGAAGGCAAAGAAAATTTTAAGGATCCATACCGGAGCCGGTGCCCACACAAGCAACTTCTGTTGCGCTAAGGAAAGTTGTTCCAATAGTAACGTCCTTCCTTGTATTTATTAATAGGTCGAGTCTTTAGAAAAGACTTCATTTCCCTCTCATTCTCTTCAAAGGGGTCAAGCTGACATTAAGCCAGTTATGGGCATGTAGAAACATTGAGAAATAGCTTTCCTTAATGACAGTTTGAACTGTTATGATTTTTTTTCTAGTTTGTATCTTCCGATTATCATCATCCTTGGGTGTATGTGACTGTGCCTCGGCTATCTCTCCCCGATTTCCATTTTCAGTATGCTCCAAAGCTAAAATCAGCAAATCGGCGGTTATCCAAAAAAAAAACCTAAAATCGGCATCCTCATATCGGTCTTCAAATTTCACCGAATCTGGGCCTTGGGCTTCGATCCTCATCCTCATAAGGACTTTGTGTTAGACATTATGTCCCATAGCGTCACTGTTTGTAAATGATATTGTATTATTGTACAAAATTAACTATGTGATAATGAAATTGCCTTTTGCCGTTTTGTAATATTATTTACTTTGACTTATAAATGGCGAAAGTCCATATGATTAGTACCTGGACTGAGAATGATATGAGACAGTATCAGTCCCCAAAGGTTTAATCATTAAATATCCCTAGTCGTAGTATTATCGAGACTGGACATCGATAATGCGGAATAGACTAGTATTGCGCTTGTGCACGTTGTGAGGGCACAACGGCATAGTTCTCATATATTTAAGTATTGGATACTTATGCAAGTGCGATAGGAGGTTGTGTTTTTTACCGATGGTACGGAAAACAGCTTCGCTCTGGATAGACCCCGCGGAATCCCATTGGTAGTATGTCTACGTGTCTATGGGAGGCCGCATCAGGGTAGGTGTATATGGTCTTAACATGAGACTTACATCGCTAGTACTTGCGACAATCGGTAAACTTTGGTTTTGGTGGTTGGGGACCTTGACCGGTTCTGTGTACACCTCTTCTGGGTTTATCGAGAATCGTAGTGTACTGGATGTGATGTCAAGATGGAAGTATCGCTTCAGACATATGGAGGTGATGATCACGCAGGACACAGAACTAGCACTCTATAAAAGGTTGCAACCGTCGGGACAATATGACCAGGTCAGGATTGTCCGATTTAAAGAGACTAGTTGCTTGATGTCCGATATATGTTTCGTACGGGGCAGACACATCTCCAGCCCCAGGCCTAGCATGTGATCATCCGATACTGGATCGATGTACGCAATACTACGGTATACTACGCCTGATACAGATCTTATATTCCTATAAGAATATTTCTGGAGAATTGGGTAGGCATGGCGCTTTGCTAGAAGCCAACCTTGTCTTGTAAATCGGTAAAGACGTAGTACGAGGTACGTACGTGTTCGGATTATCCGACGACCGTATTTACTGCCAAAATATCCGGAGATCTCTTGGGTCGCTTCCTGAAGATTCACCTATGATATTTGATTCGAACTTAATTAATCTTGGATTAATTGCGGAGAAACTTTATCTCGGATAAAGTGCCTTATTTAGAGAGAGAGAACGATTAATTTGGAATTAATCGATAAAATTATTGTATTCGATATAATAATCGAAATTCGATTTCGACGCGAAATTAAAATTAGATTTTAATTCGGGCATACGAGTTAATTTAGAATTAATTCGTAAGCGACGTAAATAATAATTTCGCTAGGAGCGATTATTTATTTAATCCGATTTAATTAACGTCGCGACGCTAGCTCGGTATTTCGGAAATATCGAACCCGAACGCGTGAGTGGACGTGGGCCACTTTCATTGGAAACGTGTGGGGCCCACATGACACATGTCATTATATGCATTATTTTATTGATGATGCATTGCATGGTGATAGTGTATTTTACACTCAAATGTTATGCATGGAATTTGAGTGTTGGACACTCTAAGCCTTTGCATGGCTTGTGTCATAGATTTATTATTATTTAATAAATATTATGGCATAAATATAAATTGATTTTTTGGTATCAAAAATCAATTAGAAAAAAAAGAAATTTCTCTCCTCTCTCTCTTTTATGACCGAAAACTGCATGCAGTTTTGGTCTTCATCTTCTTCAATTTTGGTTGCCAAAAGCTTGAAGAAAGGGTTGTTGTTTGGAACATGCAAGGCTAGCACCTTCAAAGGGATCAAAAGGGTGATAGGGAAACCATCAAAGAGCTTGGAATACAAAAGCTTGGAGCTTCAAGTCTTCTTCCTCCTCTTGGCCGAATCTTCCAACACTTGGAGCTTCCACCATTTGATCATCTTCTTCATCACATAGCTTTGTAAGTATGATTCCGCCATGCTTCAAGTCTTTTATATATATTCATTTATAGTATTTCATGAATGCTTGATCTTTCCTTGGGACATATTATGGAAACCAACAATGGTATCATGGAGCCATGGTTAAGCATGAAATACTTTAGGTTAAAATTTGACAAAATTGGTTGAAGCATGTTCTTGTGAAATTTGATGAATAAGTATGCTTGCATGTATAAGAATGATGTTACATGGAATCAATTTTATGAAAAATGCATTGGATGATTTTTCCCCAAAATTTTGACCTTGGCCGAATGGGTGTGGTAAATTGATAAAAGCATGTTCTTGTGAAATTTGATGAATAAGTATGCTTGCATGTATATAGAATGATATTACATGGAATCAATTTTATGAAAAATGCATTGGATGATTTTTCCCCAAAATCTTGACCTTGGCCGAATGGCATGAAGAAATTGATATAAGCATGTTCTTATGAAATTTGATTAATAAGTATGCTTGCATGTGTATAACATGATGTTATATGGAATCAATTTTATGAAAAATGCATTGGATGATTTTTCCCCAAATTCATGCCTTGGCCGAATGTGTTGCTACTTGGAGTGGATTGGAATTTTTTGTGTTTAAGATCATTGGATGACTTAGAACGTGTACGGGACGTAGATTAGTAATTCAATCGGATTGAAAAACAAATCGACACAAAAAACTCACCTTGGCCGAATGTACAAGGACATGAAAAGGAGTTGATTTTTTGTTAAAATTAATGTTGGACATTTATTTTGAACAATAAATGATTAATAAATTAAATGGGTATTTTTTGAAATATTTGGTTTAATATATTAATCTTGGTTTTACACTTTAATTAATTGGACTTTAATGTTTGGAATATTAAAATTTAATTAATGGGCTTAATTGGTGAATTGGGCTTTTATATTGTATTTGGGCATAATGGGCTTGGTTGGACCAAGTAGATTTGGGCCAAATGGATTGGATCCAATTTGGGCCTAAATCACTCCATTAAGTCCAAATATAATATAATGGGTTTTAATAATTTAATTGGGCCTTATGGGCTTGAAATTGGTTTTATGGCACTTAAGGGTGATTCCTTATTTGGGCTTGGTAATTGGGTATGACCCACATTGACCAAAGCCCAAGCCTTAATAAATCAATTGAAAGCCCATTTGACTTGAATTAAATTAAACATTGGATGTTAGTTGGGCTTTGAGACCCAATAGAATTGGATTTAGAATCTAAGTCTTTAAAGCACATTAAAAGTGTAAACATTTAATTTGGAATTAAATAATTGAATTAGTATTGAATACGAATTAAATTAGATTTAATTAGTAGTTCGATATAATTCGTGAATTCGTACCTTATGTACTTATTCTCAATCGAGTTGGACTCGCGCAAAATCAAACCGTTGTTTGAACATTGGATGATCACTTAACAAAGACTAATTAATTGGATTAGATTGGTTGTAAAAGCATGTCTTGTTTGAATATATATGTATGTGATGAATGAATAGTGTATATCGGATGGATATTAGAAGGGAAAGGGTAATTTTAGAAATTATTGTAAATTTGGAATTTATAAATTGGACCTGCGTGTCCAGCCTTATCTCTTTATCTCTTTGTATTCTCTTCTCACCTAATTCCCCTCAATGTAAATGAGGTTTCTCTTATTGTATTATGTAATTGGATAGAAGTAGAATAGTGCTAACGGGGAGAGGAAAGGGAGTGATTTGTTCTAGGAACAAGTTGTTTATATATCCATCCGCATATCACTATTAATTTACTTTACGCGCTTTATGATGTTTTAGAAGCATGCTTAAGGGTGTATGATGATGAGACCTAACAAAGATAAATAAATTGGTTGCCAATTACGCGAAAATCCCTCAATTTATATTAAGCGAATATCCTTCCATTGAATGGTTCTTGTTCAAGATCCGAAGTTGGCATTGGTTTGTTTTTGACCAAAGTCAAGACCTTTGTCAATGAAGGATGTACTTGAATCATGAGAGTTTTGTTGCATATCGGTGTCTTGTCCAAATCGTGATTTTTATTGGCCAAAGTCAAGATCACTTTTTGTCCAACGACATTGATTACGAAACTTTCCTCGTCAATGGGTCCCGCTTAACTGGAATCATTAGGTTTGTTTTTGGCCAAAGCCAAGGCCTAGTTGATTCGGAGGATAGGGTTAGGAAAATGTATTAGATACATTGACATTATACATATGTTTCGGACTTGGATGTCCACCTAACCGGATCTAGGAATTGGATGAGATCCAATTGATCATGGAGATCTACCTATGTTAATAGCATACAATTTTTATTGGCCAAAGTCAAGGTTGTGTGTTATTTAACGGGATCCTAGCCCACTAGGAAATTCGATTTCCCGAGTTCTCTACAGAGGGTTAGAAACTTGATGAAAATAGTGGGAGGCTATTATTGAATTTGCAATTTCATTCAGATATTTAGCCTTACGCGTCTTTCAAAATAATTTCGTCAATATTTTAAATAATTAGTTGGACTAATGTATTGTTATTTTTATATGTAACAGTTTGACTGTACCCATAACATCGTTGACTTTATAGTTGGACTATAGTTGTCAAGATGATTGGCAAAGGTAATATCCGCGACATAATCATGGGTGATAATGTCTTCAAAGGGACAAACTTTGCCGACTGGGAAATGAACCTCAAGATAGTGCTTGGGGCTGAGAGGATATTGTATACTATTCAGACACCTCTCCCGCCTAAACCCACTGAGCCACTGGAGCTAGAGTTATGGAAGACTCATAGTGATGATTGTGACCAAGCTCAGTCAGTTATGCTAGCTGCAATGACCCAGCATTTCAGACGCCAGAATAGGGATTTGGATCCCTATAACATGATGGCAAGATTGCGTGATCTTCACCGCACCAATAAGCGGATGAAGAGGTACGAGCTAGTAAGGAAACTCTTCCGCTCCCGGATGACAGACGGCGCATCAGTTGAAGCCCACGGGGCTCAAATGATTGCCGATATTGATGAGTTGGCCAATATGGGAATAGTCTTGGAGGCTGATCTGACTATAGATATGATCTTGCAGTCACTTCCTGATACTTGGAAACAAATCATAGTCAACTACAAGTTGATGGATACGGATGACACTCTTGGAGAGTTGTTATCTGTCTTGAAGGAGTCCGAAAGGGAACTCCTAAAGGGGAGCAAGCGCGAGGCGCATTTTGCATTGACCTCTCATGCGCCAAAGGGTGGCCCCAAGGCAATTGGAGGTGCAAGGAAGAAGAAGGGTAAAGGCAAGTTGACAGTGGCTTCTAGGAAGCCAAAGGACAAATCTCGCGACATCTGCCTCAACTGCGGCAAGAGGGGTCACTGGAAACGTGACTGCCGAATGAGCATTGTGCAGAGGGAGGATATCAAGGCTGGCAAGGCCATTGCCTCTGGTATGTTTGTTATTGAGATAAATATGAATACTTCTAGTTTTAAAAATTGGATTTTTGATTCTGGTTGTAAATGATATTGTATTATTGTACAAAATTAACTATGTGATAATGAAATTGCCTTTTGCCGTTTTGTAATATTATTTACTTTGACTTATAAATGGCGAAAGTCCATATGATTAGTACCTGGACTGAGAATGATATGAGACAGTATCAGTCCCCAAAGGTTTAATCATTAAATATCCCTAGTCGTAGTATTATCGAGACTGGACATCGATAATGCGGAATAGACTAGTACTGCGCTTGCGCACGTTGTGAGGGCACAACGGCATAGTTCTCATATATTTAAGTATTGGATACTTATGCAAGTGCGATAGGAGGTTGTGTTTTACCGATGGTACGGAAAACAGCTTCGCTCTGGATAGACCCCGCGGAATCCCATTGGTAGTATGTCTACGTGTCTATGGGAGGCCGCATCAGGGTAGGTGTATATGGTCTTAACCTGAGACTTACATCGCTAGTACTTGCGACAATCGGTAAACTTTGGTTTTGGTGGTTGGGGACCTTGACCGGTTCTGTGTACACCTCTTCTGGGTTTATCGAGAATCGTAGTGTACTGGATGTGATGTTCAAGATGGAAGTATCGCTTCAGACATATGGAGGTGATGATCACTCAGGACACAGAACTAGCACTCTATAAAAGGTTGCAACCGTCGGGACAATATGACCAGGTCAGGATTGTCCGATTTAAAGAGACTAGTTGCTTGATGTCCGATATATGTTTCGTACGGGGCAGACACATCTCCAGCCCCAGGCCTAGCATGTGATCATCCGATACTGGATCGATGTACGCAATACTACGGTATACTACGCCTGATACAGATCTTATATTCCTATAAGAATATTTCGGGAGATTGGGGAGGCATGGCGCTTTGCTAGAAGCCAACCTTGTCTTGTAAATCGGTAAAGACGTAGTACGAGGTACGTACGTGTTCGGATTATCCGACGACCGTATTTACTGCCAAAATATCCGGAGATCTCTTGGGTCGCTTCCTGAAGATTCACCTATGATATTTGATTCGAACTTAATTAATCTTGGATTAATTGCGGAGAAACTTTATCTCGGATAAAGTGCCTTATTTAGAGAGAGAGAACGATTAATTTGGAATTAATCGATAAAATTATTGTATTCGATATAATAATCGAAATTCGATTTCGACGCGAAATTAAAATTAGATTTTAATTCGGGCATACGAGTTAATTTAGAATTAATTCGTAAGCGACGTAAATAATAATTTCGCTAGGAGCGATTATTTATTTAAATCCGATTTAATTAACGTCGCGACGCTAGCTCGGTATTTCGGAAATATCGAACCCGAACGCGTGAGTGGACGTGGGCCACTTTCATTGGGAAACGTGTGGGGCCCACATGACACATGTCATTATAGCATTATTTTATTGATGATGCATTGCATGGTGATAGTGTATTTTACACTCAAATGTTTGCA
This sequence comes from Zanthoxylum bungeanum, assembly GCA_019454045.1. Taxonomy (NCBI): domain Eukaryota; kingdom Viridiplantae; phylum Streptophyta; class Magnoliopsida; order Sapindales; family Rutaceae; genus Zanthoxylum; species Zanthoxylum bungeanum. Next base: position 89,405 of record SKCR01027058.1, on the reverse strand, counting down.
TGGAATTTGAGTGTTGGACACTCTAAGCCTTTGCATGGCTTGTGTCATAGATTTATTATTATTTAATAAATATTATGGCATAAATATAAATTGATTTTTTGGTATAAAAAATCAATTAGAAAAAAAAGAAATTTCTCTCCTCTCTCTCTTTTATGACCGAAAACTGCATGCAGTTTTGGTCTTCATCTTCTTCAATTTTGGTTGCCAAAAGCTTGAAGAAAGGTTGTTGTTTGGAACATGCAAGGCTAGCACCTTCAAAGAGATCAAAAGAGGTGATAGGGAAACCATCAAAGAGCTTGGAATACAAAAGCTTGGAGCTTCAAGTCTTCTTCCTCCTCTTGGCCGAATCTTCCAACACTTGGAGCTTCCACCATTTGATCATCCTTTCATCACATAGCTTTGTAAGTATGATTCCGCCATGCTTCTCTTTTATATATATTCATTTATAGTATTTCATGAATGCTTGATCTTTCCTTGGGACATATTATAGAAACCAACACTTTGGCCCCCCATCTGCGTAAGTGAAATCCCTTTTATACCCTTCTCCAAACTTCAAATCTTCTCGGGTCCGAAATTCACCCTCAACATATGTCGCATAGTTCTTAATATTAACGAGTTAGTGAGTTGATGTTGGGGAACTATAATAGTGGTTTAGGTTATCCCCAAGTCCCCGGGTCTCAATCAAATGACATCCTCCTCGGATCTGGAGAGCATTCATAGAGTCAAAGGATCCCGCTTTGTGATTATTGCTTCATTAAATACCTCTCTAGGGATCTTAAACCGCCATTTGGAAGTTGTGTTGTCATCATAGCCTTCTTTAAATGCTTGTCACATCATTTTAGGGCTTTCTCCGCTTTGTCACATAATTTATGCCTCATACATCCATGGCTTGCGCGCCAAAATCGAGTCCAATTGGATCCCTAATGAACAATCGCTCCAATTTCGTCCTTCCATCTGAATTCAACCAGGTGAGATATTCATCACATGTGTCACTAATCCTGTCCTCTGTCTTCCATCGAATGGTCAGAATCAATCCGAGCTGCCTATTTAAAGGCGACTGTACTCCATTTTACTATTTTAACACTTCGTATTCTCCAAAGAAACTACAACAAATCTCATTTGTCTCATGTGTTTTTCCAACCTCTAAACCCCTCACAAGCTCTTCGACATCGTCTTCAATATTCACAAGTAAGTTCTACTCTGAATACCTCTCTTTTAGCGCATGTTTATGATTTCAATAATGTTGGTATTTTGTATGTTTTGAATGTATGTGTTTGTTTTGGTTGCTTTTGTGGTAGTGTTTATTTTTTATGGTGGCGGGGATATGAGGGATGGTTTACTCATGCGAGCGTATTTTGGTTATTTATGTGTATATACATGTATGCTTTTCTGGATTTTGAGGATGAAAGGTTTATGATTATGGGTTCTTGCTTTGAAGACTTATTGCTTTGCCATTGTTATGGTGTTTATGTTGGGGTTGGTGCTCAGAGCGCCAATCCGGACCATATTTATGTCTGATTCATGAATACGAACATCCCCTTATTCCATAATATTACTTATTTATGGTTGCACCTCTTGTTCTTATATACGTATTCGATCTGATTATGATTAGATTGAAACTAAATGTGGTTTAGTGATATGTATATATTAGACAAAGGCCCGATAATATATAATGCAGTACACAGTTACAAAGTTAGTTTATAATTGACATTGGGAAGTGTAACTGCTATATGTATATTATCAAACATAGTTCCTGGTCAAGATTTGCTAACACGGGTCGGTTAGTCAAATCCGTTGAGACCAATACATGTCGTATATCAAGACTTGGTCCGATGGTTTATCCCAATGAACCATGAGTCTATGGAGACTCGTATAGACGTGTAGGTGTTTATAGTGGATAAACACTGAACGGCTCACCGAAGATTCTTAATGGATGGTACACCAACGTCAATAAGGATCTTCTCGGGTTGAGTAGCATAGTGGTCCTTCGACTTGAGACACCACTATGGATGTATGAGACATCCTCCACACTTAGATGGCAGTCATGTCACCGATCTATTTAGATCAGACCTCCGTCTGTTCGTTGGGTGTGGATCGATCCTCAGGATATCCTGTGTATGTCAAGATAGGATCCGTCAGTTCTGTGTACAGAGCATAGGTAGTCCATATATATTTAGCAGGCTGTTAAATCTGTGGCCACAGTATACATCGGAAGTAAGTACCGAGTGTTATTTAGAGATTGCTAATAGATACGTCGACGAGATAATACCTATAGAGATTTGACGTTCACATCTATATCTCTGGGATTATCTGGATACCTGTGACGGAGAGATTATACGTATGCAATGACCTCGACCTGTATGATTCAGCTAGTTTATCCGTGATCGTCATAATCTACGGGTGGATAGATTATGGACATGAAATTGGATTTCGTGACTGATATACCTGAATCTAGAGAGTCTTAATAATGAAACATACTCATAGAGCACTAGAGCAACATTTATGAATAATGATGATTATTTATAAATCGTTTAATCGTTAAACGAAAAATACATGCGAAAGGGCCGAACCGTCATTTCCTAATTAATGTGTATTTGTATTTAATATATGATATTATTAAATACACATTAATAAATAGTCAAATAAAGGTATTTGACATATATCATCAATATATGTATTTGAGATATTTAAAGTAAATATAATACATATATTTGATATATTTGTATTTAATTAATTATTTAATTATTTAATTGTTAAATGATTAATATAATTAAAATATAAATATATCACCAAATGATAAAGTTAGGAAATGATTATAAATGTAAATGTTTGACTTTACATTAAAGGAAAAGGTTGTCAAATTGATTTTGACTTCTTAAGATATTTGTTCAAAATTGTTTGAAAAATAAAAATATCTTTTTTCTTTATTTCTTTATAATTTCGGCCAATACACTTAAATATAAGAGTTATATTATTCTTAGTTGCATTTGTTGACTTAATTAAATATCTAATAAAGTGTTATTAAGATATTTATGCAAGTTGACTAAATGTAAAGTTAAATGAAATTGAAATGAAATTTGGTATATATGTATACACAATTTCGGCCAAGGGCATTTTTTGTCCTAAGTATAAATTATTTTCATTTCACTTTCATTTGATAACCTAATACACTTTAAAGAAAAACTCCATTAATGGAAGCAAAGGAAGCTTGTGAGAAAGAAAGAAGAAATCAAAGAAAGCTTGGATTTTAGTGAGTTTTTCCAACTTGCTATTAGAAAGGAAAATGTTCCTTAGGATCTAGGCTTTAACATATGATGTTCTTAGGTTATTTCTTTCTTTATTCCTTGTGGTTTTGTTGATGGAAGTTTTGATGGAAGTGTTGAGCATGTATGATGAAGGAAGGTTGTGACTATTGTAGTTATAAGCTTTCTTTTAAGGTTTTGGAAACCATGTTTCTAATCTAGAGTTGTTGACCCACTCTTAGATGACCTAGATTTGATCTTGAGTTGTTTCATTGTGTTGAGACTTTGATTGGATGGAAGAAACATGATTAAAGTAATTGATTTAACCAATTTGGTCTAATTTGTCCAATTTGAAGAAATTGAATAATTAGGGTTCATGACCAATTCCAAATTGGGGATTTTCATATATGTTGTGCATTTGGATGTGTATATGATGCATATAAAGTTTCATGTTCATTGGATTACATCTTGATGTGTTTTGATGCATGAAATGACAAAGTGCACACTTTGGCACCAAGGTGGTGCATTCGGCCAAGAGTTGGAAATTTGGGGATTTGGTTGCTTTTGGTGTTTTGATGTTTTGAACATGCTAAGTTCATCTTAGAAATGATTTAGAATCATTCAAAATTGATTAGATCAATTTCGGACTAAAATGGACAAAATACCAAGTGTAACGGCAATTCGGTAAATTCACTTAAATATGATTTATTGAATTTTATTTCATAATTTGATTATTGGAATATTAAATAAATATGTTTATTTAATTAATCCGAGAAAAAGTTTTGAAATCGGAAAATACGATTTTCCACCGCTTCCGCTGCGTTACCAGTGAAAGTCTTGAAAGTATCAAGAACTTTCAATATGTTCTGATGAAACGTAGATTGAACATTTTTGACTTGTTCAAATATATTCAATCTAAAAGTATTTTGAAAACTTGATCCTTAAAATTCATTACATGTCTTTGAACTGTTCAAAGATCTTTGATACGATCAAACATTTGAATTTAAAGCAATTAGTTCTAAGGTTATTCAGTGAATATGATTCATATTCAATATTATTCATCCACGATTCCATCTTGATGGAATTGAGTAGTGGGAGCAATCGAATCTTATATGACTTGATTCGTTTGATATTGAATGTTACCGAATTAGTTTCAATACTCTTGGGGTTATGCTCCAATAACACTAATTCATCTCTTTAATTAATGTTCCATTAATTTCTACAGTTACATATATGATATGTATAGGTAGAAAATCTGAATCTTGAAAAGTTTAAGATTTGAATGTTTCTTTTATATAATAGTTATATAATGGAAATTACTTACACCTTGGAGGTATAAGTAAAAGTTTATCATTTATTCTATTTAATATAATATTGTATTCTATTTAATAGAATATCTTTCCTACGATCCTAAGTAATAAAATTGTTTTATTACTTGGTGTGTAACATCTAATGTTGATTATTGTAGAAAAAGACTTGACTTATTGAAGTCAAATGTGAGAATGATAAATTATAATTGGAACTATGCAATTAATAAGATGAAACAACCCTTATACATCTTCCGTACAAGTCCAATAGGATAACAGAATCATTCACGAGTATTTGATACTTAATGGTTCCGTTGTTTTCTTACTGAAGAAAAATTATCCTATAACTTATAATGGAAGCGATATTTGATATCGATTCTGGAAGTTCACCATTGAACCATAGATCTAAGATTATTCATAGCTTACTACGATCAAGTTTTGAACTTGATTAAGCTTTCATTATGAATTAGTTCATGATATGTGCTAATTGTTTGCGCAGCGAAAGCATTGTGAGCTTATTAAAGGTTTGACCTTTACATTATGACAGTGAGAAAAGTTATACTCAGTAATTTATTGTAGATTCTGAGAAAACTTATCTCTAGTCACGCTAATTGAACAATTAAAGATATATTGGTTAATGTTGATAATAAACTGTATATTTTAGTTAAAGAATACAAAGTGGCATTTTTGGATGACTTATTCAGATAAGAGATCAGTTGTGATTTCCTTATTTGAAAAGTTCATTCTGGAATGGCCCTAGAGTTTGTGTTCTGCTGAGATCACAGTTTAGTGTGCTAGCTTATAGAGCCTATTGTAGACTCAGATAAGTCTTTCAGAAATCTGTGTTCTCTGTTTTTGATATCGTTAGATTGTCTGATCTTGTCAAAGTATAGAGAATACATATGTGATTAGAAGGGTTAGTGGGAGCGTACATATTACTTTCTAGTGTTATATATCCTAACAACATTATCATTATTATAGTAATAATGAGATGTTTGTGAGGTAAAAGATTTACCTAAGTCTTCTTTACTCCGTGAAAGCAGTGTGAGTAGTCTCTGTTATATTTGATATAAAGTTTTATATATGATATGAAACTTGGAGACTTGTGAGATACCCCTATTAGTCGTACATTAGATATGATCTAATGAAGGACATAACAAGGCTATTGTATGACAGTTAGTATAACTGTTCGACAGTTATTGTATGTCTTATACATAGTATTCATCTTTCGTAAAGGATGATTCCTTTTTCGAAAGAGATATTGATTAGAATGTCTAAACAATATTATGTATCATTTGATGATGACATAGTGAATACTTTATAATGTGCGATTATCGATGTCGATTTAATCGTAATTGTTACGAGTTATTTTGATATCCTATAGACCATATGATGGATCTTGAAACACGTTCTTTGTGATCTTTGAGATATTAAGAATGAGTTTCTAATTCATGGAGAATAGAGTCTGCAACCATTAGGGTCATATTAGTTTTGAGACTAATTATGACGTTAGACAGTCTACGTCATAAAGAGTCACAAAAGATGCAGTGGGAGTGTCACGAAGGATTCTACTATTTAGTGGAATCAAATGCAAATTTTGAAGTATTGACTTATGAAGTTGCATAGTGACCTTTTAAATTAGAAGTTTTTGAATTGTTATTGTGCTTGCGGTTGTCTTCATAGTATTTTGGATTTGATCCTTAAATACTTGGACAACTCAGTAGCTGTAACACAATACTGATGTAGCATCAGAGTCATATTAATGTATAATCTAGATTCTACAAAATATGAATGATGCTGACTATGGGAAACGATGGAGTTTGTTGGACAAACTCAATATGTCATAGCGGACTTGTTTTTGTTGCCTACCTCTTAAGTACTGGGTGAGCTTTTGAGGGCCATGTGCATACGATGCACATTGAGATGAGTATATGATACCGTGGATTGGCACTAGAGCAAGTGGGAGAAATTGTTGGGGTTGGTGCTCAGAGCGCCAATCCGAACCGTATTTATGTCTGATTCATGAATACGAACATCCCCTTATTCCATAATATTACTTATTTATGGTTGCACCTATTGTTCTTATATACGTATTCGATCTGATTACGATTAGATTGAAACTAAATGTGGTTTAGTGATATGTATATATTAGACAAAGGCCCGATAATATATAATGCAGTACACAGTTACAAAGTTAGTTTGTAATTGACATTGGGAAGTGTAACTGCTATATGTATATTATCAAACATAGTTCCTGGTCAAGATTTGCTAACACGGGTTGGTTAGTCAAATCCGTTGAGACCAGTACATGTCGTATATCGAGACTTGGTCCGATGGTTTATCCCAATGAACCATGAGTCTATGGAGACTCGTATAGACGTGTAGGTGTTTATAGTGGATAAACACTGAACGGCTCACCGAAGATTCTTAATGGATGGTACACCAACGTCAATAAGGATCTTCTCGGGTTGAGTAGCATAGTGGTCCTTCGACTTGAGACACCACTGTGGATGTATGAGACATCCTCCACACTTAGATGGCAATCACGTCACCGATCTATTTAGATCAGACCTCCGCCTGTTCATTGGGTGTGGATCGATCCTCAGGATATCCTGTGTGTGTCAAGATAGGATCCGTCAGTTCTGTGTACAGAGCATAGGTAGTCCATATATATTTAGCAGTCTGTTAAATCTGTGGCCACAGTATACATCGGAAGTAAGTTCTGAGTGTTATTTAGAGATTGCTAATAGATACGTCGACGAGATAATACCTATAGAGATTTGACGTTCACATCTATATCTCTGGGATTATCTGGATACCTGTGACGGAGAGATTATACGTATGCAATGACCTCGACCTGTATGATTCAGCTAGTTTATCCGTGATCGTCATAATCTACGGGTGGATAGATTATGGACATGAAATTGGATTTCGTGACTGATATACCTGAATCTAGAGAGTCTTAATAATGAAACATACTCATAGAGCACTAGAGCAACATTTATGAATAATGATGATTATTTATAAATCGTTTAATCGTTAAACGAAAAATACATGCGAAAGGGCCGAACCGTCATTTCCTAATTAATGTGTATTTGTATTTAATATATGATATTATTAAATACACATTAATAAATAGTCAAATAAAGGTATTTGACATATATCATCAATATATGTATTTGAGATATTTAAAGTAAATATAATACATATATTTGATATATTTGTATTTAATTAATTATTTAATTATTTAATTGTTAAATGATTAATATAATTAAAATATAAATATATCACCAAATGATAAAGTTAGGAAATGATTATAAATGTAAATGTTTGACTTTACATTAAAGGAAAAAGTTGTCAAATTGATTTTGACTTCTTAAGATATTTATTCAAAATTGTTTGAAAAATAAAAATATCTTTTTTCTTTATTTCTTTATAATTTCGGCCATACACTTAAATATAAGAGTTATATTATTCTTAGTTGCATTTGTTGACTTAATTAAATATCTAATAAAGTGTTATTAAGATATTTATGCAAGTTGACTAAATGTAAAGTTAAATGAAATTGAAATGAAATTTGGTATATATGTATACACAATTTCGGCCAAGGCATTTTTTGTCCTAAGTATAAATTATTTTCATTTCACTTTCATTTGATAACCTAATACACTTTAAAGAAAAACTCCATTAATGGAAGCAAAGGAAGCTTGTGAGAAAGAAAGAAGAAATCAAAGAAAGCTTGGATTTTAGTGAGTTTTTCCAACTTGCTATTAGAAAGGAAAATGTTCCTTAGGATCTAGGCTTTAACATATGATGTTCTTAGGTTATTTCTTTCTTTATTCCTTGTGTTTTTGTTGATGGAAGTTTTGATGGAAGTGTTGAGCATGTATGATGAAGGAAGGTTGTGACTATTGTAGTTATAAGCTTTCTTTTAAGGTTTTGGAAACCATGTTGCTAATCTAGAGTTTTTTACCCACTATTAGATGACCTAGATTTGATCTTGAGTTGTTTCATTGTGTTGAGACTTTGATTGGATGGAAGAAACATGATTAAAGTAATTGATTTAACCAATTTGGTCTAATTTGTCCAATTTGAAGAAATTGAAAAATTAGGGTTCATGACCAATTCCAAATTTGGGGATTTTCATATATGTTGTGCATTTGGATGTTTATATGATGCATATAAAGTTTCATGTTCATTGGATTACATCTTGATGTGTTTTGATGCATGAAATGACAAAGTGCACACTTTGGCACCAATGTGGTGCATTCGGCCAAGAGTTGGAAATTTGGGGATTTGGTTGCTTTTGGTGTTTTGAACATGCTAAGTTCATCTTAGAAATGATTTAGAATCATTCAAAATTGATTAGATCAATTTCGGACTAAAATGGACAAAATACCAAGTGTAAGGGCAATTCGGTAAATTCACTTAAATATGATTTATTGAATTTTATTTCATAATTTGATTATTGGAATATTAAATAAATATGTTTATTTAATTAATCCGAGAAAAAGTTTTGAAATCGGAAAATACGATTTTCCACCGCTTCCGCTGCGTTACCGGATTTAGCCCCTAAAACCCCTATAGTTTAGAGCTTTCTAAGGTTAGCCGTTCGGTAAAGGTAATAAAATAATATATATTTTTAATATTATATCACCTTTAGTCAACTTTTTGGCGTCAAAAATATTCGTCGCCAAATACTTGCTTTAGCGTCAAAATATTTTTGATGCAAAATATTGTACTTTAGCACCGAAATTTTTTATTTCGACGCTAATTGTCTTTCTCGTCCACATTTTAGCGTCGAAAATTTTTGACACTAATAACCTTTAGCGTCAAAAGTTTGTACTTTAGTGTCGAAAAAATTTGACGCTAAAGACTTTTTTTTTCTGTAGTGAATGGGTTTACAAAATCAAAACACATTCATATGGATCTATTGAGCGTTATAAAGCACGTCTTGTTGCTAAAGGATTCACTCAAGAGTATGGGATTTATTATGAGGAGACTTTTGCTGATGTTGCTCGTCTTACCTCAGTTCGCAGTTTGCTTGCTATTGCTACTGCTTAGCAATGGAGTCTGTTTCAGATGGATGTCAATAATGTTTTTCTCAATGGTGATCTCACTAAAGAATTTTATATGAAGCCTCATGGTCTTGATCATCTAGTAAATATAGTGTGTCGTCTGAGACGTGCCTTATATGGTTTGAAGCAAGCTCCTCGTCCATGGTTTGCCAAATTCAGTACCGCTGTCAGTCAGACTGGGTTCACCTCCAGTCCATATGATTCAGCCTTATTTCTTCGAAAATCCAAAAAGGGTAATATGATATTACTTTTTTATGATATGATTATTACTGAAGATGATATGTCAGACATTGTAGATCTCAAGCAGGCACTTAGTCAAAAATTTGAAATGAAAGATCTTTGTTCTCTGAGTTATTTTTTAGGGCTTGAGGTTATTTGTTGTGATGATAGTTATCATTTCTCGCAAGCCAAGTATGCCTCTAATCTTCTTTCTCGAGCTGACCTTACAGACAGCAAGATGGTTCCAACTCCAATTGAGTACAATACTCGTCTTACAGCTATGGATGAAGATAGCACTCCTCTTGATGATCGTACTACTCTCTACATGAAATTGGTTGGAAGCCTCATTTATATTATAGTCACTCGACCAGACATTTCTTATGCAGTTCACATTATCAGCCAGTTCACGACCGCTCCTCGTTCTACTCACTATGCTGCAGTGCTTCGCATTCTTCGTTATGTTAAAGGAACTCTCTTTATTGGTCTCCATTTTTCTGCTACTTCATCATTGGTTCTTCGAGCCTATTGTGATTCCGACTGGGCATGAGACCCTACTGATCATCGATCAACTATGGGCTATTGCATTTTTCTTGGTGACTCACTTATTTATTGGCGTAGTAAGAAACAGACATTGGTTGCCCGCTCGAGTACTGAGGCTGAATATAGATTTGTTGCTGCTACTGCAACTAAACTTCTATGGTTACGTTGGCTCATAGAAGATATGGGAATCCCTCAGCCATCCTCTCTCACCCTTTACTGTGACAACAAAAGTGCTATTGAAATAGCACATAATGATGTTTTTCATGAGCGCACCAAATATATTGAGATCGAATGTCATTTCATTCGCCAACACGTTGCTCGTTGAACTATTTGATTGGTGTATCTCCAATCCACTGATCGGTTAGCTGATGTCTTCACTAAATCCTTTCTCCCGGGACATTACATGACATGATCCAGGCCGACAACAAAGCAAAAGACCCATTACAAGTACCAGAAGGGCCAATTACAAGGCAGAGGACTAAAAGACTCATAGAAGCAATGGCTAGATTATTTCAGAGTGTTATGGCCGATTGCAACAAACAAATAGAGACGCATGTGGGCTTCAATAGAGAGGGCCCAAAGCCACTTCACTTGGCCCAAATTATTTTTGAATGAAGCTTCACAGGCCTTTGAAGACTTGAAGACTTTGGTATTTTGTAATTTAGCCTTTATGGGCATTGTTGTCTTTATGCCTTTTGGGTTTCTCTTTGTAACACTATTTAAACTTTCTTTCTTTTTCTTTTTGGGACAATCAACGAAATTTGTAAACACAAAAGCTTAAAGCTTTGGCTATGGCCGAATTCTTGTAAGGGAGGGATTCCCATTTTCAAGTTAAAATTGACTTATCTAAGTTTAGCAAGCTTAGTGGCGTCTCCATTGCTAGCAAAACACTACAAGGAATCATCTTAAAGGTTCTCAAGGGCAAGTTCTTTGTAGGTCTTCTTTGTGGCCTTGGAAGGGTTTTGTTCCTACAAAATCAAATTCGCGGTTCTTGGGGTTCTGTCTGTTGCTTTGGGTTTGCTTGGATTTCAAATCCAAGTGTGTTTCTTGTCATTTGGTATCTAGAGCTCACGGTTCCAAGGTCTGATTTTCCTATCTTTACTTTTTGGGGCCAATTATGATGCAGATGACCGAAAGACTCAGAGAAGCAATGGCGGGATTAGTTCAGAGTGTTATGGCCGATTGCAACAAACAAATAGAGACACATGTGGGATTCAATAGAGAGGGCCCAAAGCCACTTCACTTGGCCCAAATCAGTTCTGAATGAAGCTTCAAATGCCTTTGAAGACTTGAAGACTTTGGTATTTTTATAATTTAGCCTTTAGGGGCATTGTTGTCTTTATGCCATTTGGGTTTCTCTTTGTTTGTTTCTTTTTCTTTTTGGGGCAATCAACAAAATTTGTAAACACAAAAGCTTAAAGCTTTGGCTATGGCCGAATTCTTGTAAGGGAGGGATTCCCTTTTTCAAGTTAAAATCGACTTATCTAAGTTTAGCAAGCTTAGTGGCGTCTTCATTTCTAGCAAAACACTACAAGGAATCATCTTAAAGGTTCTCAAAGGCAAGTTCTTTGTGGGTCTTCTTTGTGGCCTTGGAATGGTTTTGTTCCTACAAAATCAAATTTGCGGTTCTTGGGGTTCTGTCCATTGCTTGGGGTTTGCTTGGATTTCGAATCCAAGTGTGTTTCTTGTCATTACACTACACTTGTTTCCAAACTCATTTTGGTTTCGTCTAAACCACCCTGAGTTTGAGGGGGGGGGGATGTTAGTTGTGTTAGTTGTGTAGTTGGTAGTTGATAGTTGTGTTGTTGTGTATTTAATATGGTAGTTGTATAAAGCCTATATAAAGGCTCTCATTGTGATCCTAAATTCAAGCAAATGTTAATACACATTTTCTCCATAAATTTCACACTTACAAACCCTAAAAATCTATGACACAATACTAAAATGCATTTCCCTATTCCACCCAAAATCTTTCCTCTCAGTTGCCAAAACTGAAGCCAAAAATTAATAACACCATTTATCTTCATTTCTCCATCTCTTCTGGGAAAATTTTCAAAGGAAAAAGTAAGGCAAGCAACATTTTTCAAAAGATAAATCTTCAAATCTTCAAATCTTCATTTCTCTATTCCTTATGTCGGCTCATGTTTGGTGAGATTTGCAAATCTTTTCTATTTCAAAAGTTAGCAACATTTTTATCAAATCTTTTTTTAATCTATTCATTTCTTCACATAAATTATTTTTGAAAAATAATTTATATTTTATTTATTTATTTATTTTAGTGGGAAGATATTTCCGAGCGAATAACGTCATATTGATACATGAAGTCAGTTGAATATAAACCTTAGATTTTGAAATTTTATGTAAATTTTGGGCGTTTAATTTTCTATTAGTTCCTTTTTCCCAGCCTTCGATTTGGAGAAGAGCCAATCGATTATCTCTATGCCTGTCTTTTTTCCCAGTATTCTTATGTGGAACGACATGTTTTTGTCATCGTTAATCCCAATCAAAGTTCGAGTGATATAGAGGAACTTAAATGAAGAAGAGGTAGGAAACATTTTCACTCGCGCAGCGGAAGCGGCTTAGGCATCAGGATTGAGCTTAAGAAATTTTTTTACCCTTTCCCCTCTAATGCTGAACTGGACAGCCGAACATCATTGTTCAAACCCGCATGTCAAAATTTTTTGTATTGTTCATGCAGATGTGACTATTCAACTTCTGAAATTTTGACCAATGCATGCCACTTCAGCAAATGGATCATTTGAAAATAACTTTTCAAATGGATCATTTTCTAAGCTTTTTGAACTGAAACTTGCAGGCAATGTTGTTCATGAACTTTGGCAGCGAAGGAACTGAACCTCTCATCATCATACAGTCTACCAGGTGTGTGGTTTGGGGCTGCAGGATCCTTCACCAAGCCTCCTTTTGGGTCTTTGCAAGATGACTTTAGGGTTCCATGAAGCTCCTCTTACTTATAAGCATGACCTATAACTCCAGGCACCACGAGAGGCAGAGGATCAACGTCCATTGACCTCTAATTGTCCTAAAGCTTCCTTTGTCCAAACACTCTCAATGAGAGCCGTATATTTGCTTCTTCAACATGGCCATATATGCCGCGTTAATTTTATCTCCATTCGTGAATGATTTATATGATTTCCTTTTGGTTTGATATTGCTTGAGCAGATGATTGAAAGGATCGAGTCTAACACTAAATCTTCCGTGTTATGACTCACCACCAAATATCCGTGAGGGTGAGCTCAGATCAATTCACTTGATGAAAATTTTTTAAAGAAAATTTTCCCTTTTTATTTTCTCTTATTTTTCTCTCTTTTCAATCTTATTGAAAAATGAGAAGTGGCTAGGGTTAACATTGAAGAGAAAATCTTGTGTATTTATATTTAGGGTTTAGATTAATTAATTATATTTGTACAAAATTAACCTTAACCCTAATCTCATATATAAATGTTGGCCAATGGCATAATTGTAACAATAAAATTATTAAATTCAAAAATTAAATTTGATATCAATTATCATTTAGTTTGAAACGAAAATTTAAAATGTAACTTAATAGCAAAATAAAAGAAAGAAGATGTGACCAAAAGATTTGACCTTTTTAGTATAGGACCTTGCATGCCTGACTGGACGTATTTCACGTCCAACCATGCTTGCTGCATCCAGAACAGAAAAATAACTATGATAGATGAATAACAAAATAAAAGAAAGAAGATGCGACCAAAAGATTTGGCTGTTTTTAGTATAGGACCTCGCATGCCCGATTGAACGAATTTCACATCGAACCAAGCATGCCGCGTCAAGAACAACAAAATAAATATAGTAAAGGATGCCCTCAGGTCTTACCTTTCAAGTCGCTTCTCGGGAGTGCGTTGGGACGTCACCTGAAAGATTAAAGCTTATTGTTTTTCTAGTTTGCTTGTTCGCAGTTTCTGCTCACTGTTTCGCCATTTCTGCTCGCAGTTTTGCTATTTTTGGGCCACTGTTTTCTTCACTATTTTTACTATTTTCTTCACTGTTTTGGACTGTTTTCTGGACTGTTTTTGGTTATTTCAAGGGCTGTTGTTCGGTTGTTTTAGGGACTGTTTTTAGGGGCTGTTTGTGCGGTTTTTGTGGACTAGTTCTGAGTTGTTTGCTACTGGTTTTGGTCGGTGATTGAGGGGTTTCTTGTTACTGGTTTTGGTCGGGGATTGAAGGGCTTTTTTTGTTGTTGTTTGAGTGGAGGGCTGCTGATTTGTTATTGGTGCTTATTGTATTTTGTTCGGTCAGTGGAGCTTAGAAAGTGGCTGTTTTGTGTCGGTTTGTGGGTAGTTTTTGTTGGCTTTGATGGCTTACTTTTTGTGGTTGGAAGGTTGATGTTTCACGTGTCTGTGTAGGGCTTAAGGTTTATTGTTTGTTGTTCGGTGGAGGGTTATTGGTTTGAAGGGTTTAGGGGCTGCTGTTGGTCTTGTTTGTGGTCTGTGCTTGGTCGGTTTAACGGTTATTTTGTTGGTTTGTAGTTCACGGCTTGGGAGTTATTTTATGGTTTGTTGCTCATGGTTTTCAAGGTGTTTTGTTATCTTGTTGCTGGCTATGTGTCTGCCGTATGTGAGGTCGGTTTTGTGTGTTTGAGGGGCTCGGTGGAAGAAGGAGAATATGGTTTTTATTTGTTACCGTGTGAGTGTGTCAGCAAAAGAGAGGGGACGTGTGTGTGTGTTGAATGAGAGAGAGCCTATGTGAGGTTGAAAGAGTGGTAAGAAGAGAGCTTTAGGGTTTGATTTGGTTTTCTTTTTATAGTTTTGCTTCCTAGTGTTTTGGTGGTTCCTCCTAGGGTTTTAGTTGTGCCTCATAGGGTTTCTTTTTGTGTGTGGCCTCCCATTTCTCTCCCTTTGCCTTGTGTGTCAAAATTTTCTTTCCATGTTAAGGTGTTTGAGAGATTTATAATCTTTGCTAATTTGGAAGGTGATTTGAAGAGGATTTGGCACATGTGTTTTGCATGGGTTTTATTATTTGGGAAGGCTTGGGCGTGTGGGCTTTGTGGATGGGTTGCATGGGCCTTGTGGATGGGTTGTATTGGCTTTGTATGGTGTGGGTGTGTATTTTGAGGATAAATGGACTTTCATGGGTTGCAGAGGTTTTTTGGTCGAGGCTTAAGGTTTAAAACAAAAAATTGACTAAGCGAATTTGAGGCTAGCTGGTAAGTTCAAAATCCGATAAGGTACTAATTTTAGAGTTTTCCCTTCCGGCATTCGTTTCCTGCGACTTCCATAACTTTTCAGGTAATGTCTCCATACGAGGCTCATCATTGGGCTTCATGTAAAAATGCAGTGCCTACAGTCGCCCCTACTTTGATGGGGCTTGTGCAGTGTGTGACAGTGATAACCATATCAAAGTTATGCATGCATTTTTACTTACCTGGTTCATCGGTACATCATTGGGCTTCATTTAAAAATGCAGTGCCTACAGTCGCCCCTACTTTGATGGGGCTTGTGCAGTGTGTGACAGTGATAACCATATCAAAGTTATGCATGCATTTTTACTTACCTGGTTCATCGGTTGTCGCTGGACTTACCTGTTGTTTTGCGAGATGTTTCGAACTGAGTTGATTTGGTGACGAGGTGCTTCGACCCCTGGTTCCTTCCCGAACCATTTCTGGTGTGAGATAGTTCATCACCGAACCGTTACTGATGTGAGATGGTTCATTCCCGAACCGCTACTAATATGAGATAGTTCATTCCTGAACTGTTACTGTTGTGAGATGGTTCATTCCCGAACCGTTACTGATGTGAGATGGTTCATTCCGAACTGTTCCTTGTTGAGTTGATGGTGATCCCGAACCACCGAGTGTGAGAAACATCGATCTCTAGGCTTTGTTCCAAAACTGAGTTGAATTGATGGCGAGGTGCTTTGACCCCCTGAGCTTTGTTCCTGAACCATCTCTGGGCTTTGTTCCCGATCCATCTCTAGGCTTTGTTCCCGAACTGAATTGAATAGATGGTGAGGTGCTTTGACCCTTGGGTTTTGTTCCCGAACCATCTCTGGGCTTTGTTCCCGAACTGAATTGAATTGATGGCGAGGTGTTTTGACCCCTGGGCATTGTTCCCGAACCATCTCTGGGCTTTGTTCCCGAACTTAATTGGATTGATGGCGATGTACTTTGACCCATGGGTTTTGTTCCAGAACCATCTCTGGGCTCTGTTCCCGAACTGAATTGAATTGATGGCGAGGTGCTTTGACCCCTGGGCTTTGTTCCCGAACCATCTTTAGGCTTTGTTCCCGAACTGAATTGAATTGATGGCGATGTGCTTTGACCTCTGGGCTTTGTTCCCGAACCATCTTTGGGCTTTGTTCCCGAATTGAATTGAATTGATGGCGAGGTGCTTTGACCCATGGGCTTTGTTCCCGAACCATCTCTGGGCTTTATTCCCGAACTATTCTCCATTCCCGGAGTGCCACTCCCGGCTTGCTTGTCCCCATTCCAGAGGAGTTGCTCATCTTTGCCGTTTTTCCATTTTCTCTTCAAAACCTGTGAACACAAAACAAAAATTGTGTGTATGCGATGTCTATGCATGTATGCATGGATGCATTCCCTATTCCGATGGGTTAGGCATTCCTTGGGTTCTTTGTTGTGCTTTGCCTATGAATGTTTTTGGTCGCCCCCTAGGCCTGTTTACAGTTTCCTTCTGCCAATTCTCCTCTGGTGATTGCTCAGTTCTCTTTTGGTCTCGTGGCTCAAGATCTCATCGTGTCTCTTATTTGCGGGGTGGTGGATTGGTTGCCCCCAGACCTGGTTTAGCTTTCTGCTCTTCGCTGCCTGCACTGGGTCAAGGTGAACTACGTGACGTGGCATTTCGTATCAACATACTATATTACTGGCTACGAAATAGTCCCAATAGTTATACATATTATTGTCCTCAAAGAATGCCCAGTAATGAAACCAGAGAACCTTCAAAATACTCAATGCAACCCAAATCCAAGCCTTTGAGTAAATCATCTAAGCCAGGCTCACAATGTGTGTGCAAAGGTTCATTTACAGCTTGGTTCCCAAGTAAGCCAACTCAATGATTTCGTTTCAAAAATTGGGATTGATGGGTCAAACCAACCTAGATATCTCAATTATGCTATGCAATTGCTTTTTTTGTGCTCAATATGATATGATTTTCTTTTTTTCTTTTCTTTTGTCTCTCTTTTCTTTTTTTTTTCTCTTTCTTTTTCTCTTTCTTCTTTTTATTTTTTCGACACACCTACCCTTTAAGGTAGCATTTCTCCTCATGGTGGTCCTAATACTCACCCATGGGTAGCTTCACGCTTATCGGTTATAGGTGGTTTTTTTAGAGACTTTTCTTTTATATTCAACCATACCACACATCATAACACAAGTAAATCAAGATAGATATCTAAGCAAACGATCATTCATCGACCTGTAATTTCTTCAACTAGTCATTTTGCTGGTTACTCAGGTTTTCGCTGCTAAAAACCTAATTAAGTGCTTACGAGTCTAACATAGATCAATTACTCAAAGTATCAGATAAAAGTACATCAAGAGTTTATCGTTTCTAAGATTTCACCCTAAAGCAAACAATTTTATCATTGGACTTATGCATAACTCTTAATGACTAAAAGCCGATTTTTTTTAAAGGCCCCATATGGTCTTTCTATTTTGACCACAAAATTTTCTATTTCTCGGCTCCCTCTTCCTCGATATCCATGTTTGCTAAACTCTTTTGACAAGTCTTTCTTTTCTAACCCAACAGATATCTATGATGTCTTTTAAGACACATGGGTTAGCATGATGTGTGTATGCATGTAATACATGAGATGCATGTGGTTATCAAAACAACATATATCCTTCCGACCTTATTCCTCCCATACTCGTGGTAAGTCCATTTCTGCCCTAGGTATGGCTTATTTTATGCACCAATGTGGGGTACACAAAATCGTTCTCTCATATGCTACAGAGGTGAACCTTGGTTACCTCAGTCCCTCTCCATCGGTAAAAGACAAAGACCGCCCATTTACAATATTGACTAAGCCTATTATGGGGATCGTGTCATTTTCTAGAGATGACGAATTGGGCCCTCGGTAATCACGATTGTGTTGAGTTCTAATATAGGTCCCAAGATAATGAAATCAAGCACAAAATTCGTATGAACACATCAAAGGAGTAAGGCGGAAACATTACTCACATTGAACGGTTTGGGATGCGAAGAACAAGCTGCGTTTTTGCCTCCCTCCAAGCTCACGGCAACAGCTCTCCAAGGCAGTGGGCTGCTCGGTTTTGACTGGTTTGGTTCCTCCATGATTCGGCCATTGATGAACACCATGGAAGCTCCAAGCTTCAAGCTCCAAAATTAATTCCAAGCTCATGAATTCGTTTCCCTATCACCTATGTATAACCCAAGGTGTGTGCTAGCACTTCTTCATCTTCCTTGCTTCTCTCAAATTCGGTCCAACCAGAAATTTGGTGAAGAAATCGGCTTGAAGCCGTGAGAAGAGAAGGAAGAAAAGAGAGGGAAGAAAGAGATGCGTAAAAGAAGAGTGGAGAGAGTGGAGAGAGAAATAAAAATATTTTGGTTTATATATTTTCCAAAAATAAATAAACCATTTACCACTTTTCATTTCCCAAAAACCAAAAAGTCAAAAAGCAAAACAATAAATGCCTTTCAACTACCACATCAATCACTCAAATCAAATGACAACTTGTCACATCACTCAAAGTGACATTTGATTTGACGTTTGATGTGACTAGCGATTTGACGCTCGAATTAACTTGCGTGCCGCACTCGAATTCGAAATGTGAATGCGCTCGCAAATAATCCCGGGCTCGGGTTCGCTAATTCCAAATTAACGAATTTTTCGTCGCGTCGTAATTAAATGATTACGCCTAGCGAAATCACTATTCACGTCGCTAACGAATTAACTCTAAATTAATTCGTTCGCCCGAATTAAAATCCAATTTTAATTTCGAGTCGAAATCCAATTTCTAATAATATATCAAATATATTATTTTATCGATTAATTCCAAATTAATCGTTCTCTCTCTTTAATTAATATTTTATCCCAGATAAAATATCTCCGTGATTAATCCCAGATTAATTTTCTCTCTCTTCTAATTAATCCCAGATTAATTAAGTGCGAGTTATACGTCATCGGTGAATCTTCGGGAAGCGACCCATGAGATCTCCGGATATGTTGGCAGTAAATACGGTCGTCGGACTATCCGAACACGTAAGTACCTCGTACTACGTTTATACCGATTTACAAGACAAGGTTGGCTTCTAGCAAAGCGCCATGCCTACCCAATTATCCAGAAATATTCTTACAGGAATATATAGATTTTTATCAAGCGTAGTATACCGTAGTATTGCGTATATCAGCCCAGTATCGGATAGTCACGTGCTAGGGCTGGGGCTGGATAAGTGTCTGCCCCATCCGAAGCACATGTCGGATGTCTGGTAACTAGTCTCTATAATCGGATATACATGACCTTGTCATAATATCCCGATGGCCGGCCAGCACTTAAGAGCACTAATACCGTATCCTGCGTGACATCATCTCCACTATGACTGGAGTGATACTTCCGTCTTGACATCACACCCAATACACTACGACTCTCTGATAAACCCAGAAGTGGTGTACGCAGAACCGGTTAAAGCCCTGTACCACCAAGACCAAAGTCTATCGATTATCGTAAGTATTAGCGATGCAAGTCTCAGGTTAAGACTATACACACCTACCTTGATTTCGGCCTCCCATAGACACATAGTCATAATACCAATGGGATTCCGAGGGGTCTATCCAGAGCGAAGCTGTTTCCCGTACCATCGGTGAAACACACCTCCTATCGCACTTGCATAAGTATCCTATACTTATATATATGAGAACTATGTCGTTGTGCCCTCACAACGCGCACAAGTGCAATACTAGCCTATTCCGCATTATCGATGTCCTGTCTCGATAATACTACGACTAGGGATATTTAATGATTAATCCTTCGTGGACTGATACTGTCTCATATCATTCTCAATCCAGGAACTAATCATATGGACCTCTCTTCATTCATACATCTAAGGTGATCTAATCACAAATGATGAGAGTACAATCTCCTTTGTCACATAGTTAATTTGCTACAACAACACAATGATCTGTGCAAATAGTGACGCTATGGGTCATTTTGTCCAACCCGAACTATGTACGGTTGGCTCAAACTGCTGAGAAATGCATTCGTCAGTGGATTTGCATGATTATCATCTTGATGCGATTTATTCGATCATCACATCGCCACGATATATGATCCGAATGAATCAGATGAGTATCTAAGTATGTATCTGGATCGTTGATGAGACCATTAATTATTTAGCCTGTGTTGACGCCTAGCTCAGCTGCTAACAGAACTATATCTAATCTAATTAGATTTGTATCGACCCAAATGACTTCTATTGCTGCTTCAGCTGCAACAACAACCCGCATTTGTTGTTTATTCGGTAACAGTATCTTGCATGGAAGATTTCCAGCTCACTGTACCGTTATTCAAACTGTATAGTACCGTTTGCGACTTTTAGTCGTCTTTATCGGTTATATGAAACTTGCTACAGTGACCCCAGTCACTTTAAGTTCTCCTTCTCCATAGACTAAGACAACATCCTTAGTTCTCTAAGATACTAACGGATGTTCTTAATATTAATCCAGTGACTATCACTCGGATTGGCCTGTTTGTGAATCCATATGCTCAAAGCGTATGATACACCAGGTCTTGTACATTTTTAAATGTATGGTTTCTAGGAGAGTATTTCGAAAGCCAAGCTTTCGCCGATATTTATTTTATGGGAATATCATTTCCAAGAAATGACGTATTATCATTATTTTATAGGACAACCACTGTCAGTGCGCTCCCACTAACCTCCTTATATACACAAGAATTATTTTCGTTTTGAATTAAATCGTACACCATTATGATTATATCAAAACGATAATTCCAAGAACCTAATGCTTGCTTCAATCCAATCATGGATCGAATAACCTGCATTATCCAAATGGATTTACCGTGGCAACAGGTAAAAGGTTGAATCGTAATCAACATAATGTTGATAACGATACCTTTCCGTTAAAAGCCTAGCTTTATACGCTAGTATGTTGCGATCCATGTATGTCTTCCTAGAAGACTTTTAAGTACCATTAGGCACAATTCCTTGTGGTACATCAACTAGTATCCAAACTGGTTGATATACATGGAATCCATTTCGGATTATACGGCACTTTGCCATAATTAGGGAGTTGATATCTTGTATCACTTCCTCATACGTAGTCAGTTGGTATTCCTCAATAAGATTCACATCTTTATGAGGTTAGATCAGAAACCCATACCTCAGGTTATTTTCTGACTCTGTCCGACCTGCGCGGTTCTTGTGTATTCGAAGATTAATGGTAATAGTCTCATCCTGGATGAACTATTCATGTTCCATTAAGATTCAGTGCCTTGAACAGTATTACTTCGATTTCCATCGAGTTATACTATCCTCCCACTTACCACTGCATATCGGTATTCCTCTCAGGAAAACCGTATGGTGAGTAACAATCTAATTGTTTTCATGTGAGGTGTATAAGTACAATACTTATGGTATCCCTAGGATAACCTACATTTGGCACCTATCCTATTTGGGTTTTAGTTTGGTATCATCCAAACATATGCCTAGCATACCCAAATTATCAAGAATGAGAAACCCGGTTTCTTTCCCGTTCATATCTAATATGATATCTGTTAAACAGATTATTATGGAACCTTATTCAAAATAAGTTCTTGCACTGTTTAAAGCTTATCCGTTGAAGGAAATGGTAGCTCAGAGCGACTCGTGATTAACCTTATTATGTCTAACAAAATTCGGTTAATCCGTTCGGATACACCGTCAAACTGACGTATTCCGGGAGGAGTCCTTATTTGAAAGAAAACTATACTCTTTCATAAAAACTAGAAATTTATTGCTTAAGTATTTTCCATTACAGTCTTACCATGACGGTTTAATACTTTAGCCGATCTGTTTATCTATTTCGTGTCGAAACTGTAAAAGTTTCCGATTTGTGTTCTTCAAAAGAAACACATAACCATACGCGATGCCACATCCGTAAAGGTCACGAAATATTCATATCCATATCTAGCCTAGCTAGACATGGGCCCACTTGATTCACTATGAAGTAGGGCTAACAGATCGGTGGCATTTACACTTTTACCAAGTAAATAGTGTTTTAGGCACTTTGCCCAAATAGACTAGATTCGTAGACTTTATTTGAATAGAATCAAATCAGTCCTAGTACCCGCTCTTCAAAAGTGCGGATATACGATTCTTGTTTAGTAGTGTCCCTGACAAATATGCCACAATTAAGTTTCTTAACTGATCAAATCAGTTTGAGCTATTTATTTGTCATGTTATATATTTGAGATATTATTTATATTCAAAATATAAATCCTGTTATTCAATCTAATGTGTTTATCTCAATATCATCTTTATATAATGAAACACTTTAGTGTTCTAGAATATAAAGGTACACCCGCAGCGGGTTATACGCGATATAGAGATAATATTTCTAGTCAAACTAGATACATTATAACAGTTTCCTAATTTACGTACTAACCCGAAGGTAGTTCCTAAATTCAGGTATCTACGGTTAAAACAGCGACTTTCGTCCTGTTTCCAATTCGCAGATAAATCTCTATTGAAGTCAGTATCCTGTTCAAAACAGATTCTGAACATCAATATATTTTATGTACCACACTAAGTATTTAAAATCAATTTCAATACTAGTTGTGAACATAATTATGACAATCATATTTGAAGTCAGAGCCTTGCTCGTCTTCTATTCCTTCTTAGGATATGTCATTTATCTTCCCAGAAGATTATAATGATTTTGCCTTTGCCTGTTTCAACATTCCAGAAGCCTTTGGCCAAGCCTCGTGTTTCTGGAATATCGAATTAAGGTGCGCCTTGCGCTACAAGCTTAATATATTATTTTATCAAATAAAATAACCTATTAATTTCCAGGACCATCCTGAAACTTTATTCCCAATTGAAAATTAAACCATTTAAACACATTTTCCCCATGATTATGTTTTAAATGTCAATCTTTCAATTTATCTTGATTCTAATAGTCCAACTATTTAATCAACGATTTGTGGTACTATTTATTATAATGATTATAATAGTACAACTATATAATCAAATATAATTTAAATTAATTAACCTCAATTACATTGATTACTATAGTCCAACTATAAAATCAACTGTAAACTGAAATTAATTAATTCAAATATATTGATTAATATAATCCAATTATATATAATCAAATATAATACAGTCCAACTGTTTATTAAAACAACAATTTAAATATTAGTCCAACTAACATTTAATCTAACGACGACATAATTTGAATGAGCGCGTATGGCGAGTAATTGAACGAGTATTGCAAATTCAATTCTTGCCTCCCACTATTTTTCGGCGAGCCTCTAACCCTCTGTCGAGTACTCGGGAAACCGTGTTTCCTAGTGGGCTAGGATCCCGTTAAATATCACACAATCTTGACTTTGGCCAACAAATTGTATGATAATTAACTAGGTAGATCTCGAAGATCAATTGGATCCCATCCAATTCCTAGATCCAGTAGGCGGATATCCAAATCCTAAACATATATCTTATATATGCCAATACATCCAATGTATTACCTAACCTTTTTCCTCTGAATCAACTAAGCCTTGGCTTTGGCACAACAAACCTAGTGATCCCAGTCAAGTGTGACCCATTGACCATGGAAAGCTTCGTAATCAATGTCGATGGACAAGAAGTGGTATTGACTTTGGCCAACAAACCACAACTTGGACAAGACACCGATATGGAACAAAGCTCTCGTGATTCAAACACATCTTCGACGGGGCTTGACTTTGGCCAACAACCCAATGCCAATCTCGGATCTTGAGTGAGAATCACTCAATGGAAGGAAAAACACTTGATATTGAGCGAGGGTTTTTCGCGTGTAAATTGGCTACCAATTTATTATCTTTATTAAGGTCTCATCATCATACACCCTTAAACATGCATTCTAAACACATAATAAAGCGCATATGAAATAAAATAATAATGATATGCGGATGGATACTTTACATTGATCCTAGATCAAATCTCTCATTTTCTCTCTCCAAAGCTAGCACATGTATTTACTTCTACCCGTTACACTACACTTCTAAAGAAACCTCATTTACATTGAGGGGAATAGGTGAGAAGAGAATACAAAGAGTATAGAGGTGATAAGGCTGGACACGCAGGTCCAATTAATAAATCAAATTTATTACAATTTCCAAAATTGTCCCACCCGACTAATATCCATCCGATATACATTATTCATGCATCGCAACCATGTATTCATACAAGCATGTTATCAATCAATCTAATCCAATTAATTAATCTGATAATTAGTGATCATCCAATGTTCAAACAACGATTTGATTTTTGCGTGAGTCAAACTCGTTTTGCGAATAAGTACGAATTCTTGAATTAAATTAAACTACATAATTAAATCCAATTTAATACGCATTTAATTCTAATTCACTATTTAATTCCAAATTAAATATTACACTTTTATTAACGAACCTTTACGACTTAAATTCCAAATTTAATCGCAACGGGTCTCAAAGCCCGATTAACATCTAATGTTTATTTAATTAAAGTCCAATGGGCTTTTAATTAATTTCTATAAGGCGTGGACTTTTGGTCAACTCGGGTCAAACCGAACAACCAAAATCCAATCCGGGAGTTACCCCATAAGCCTTTAAATTAATTTTGGCCCATTAGGCCCAATTAAATAATTAAGGTCCATTAAGTCATAATTGGACTTTATGGATACGGTTTTAGGCCCAATTGGATCCAACCAAATTTGCCTAAACTCAACTTTGTACAACAAAGCCCAAAAGCCCAATCACAACCTTAAAGGCCCAATTTCCAAAAATAAGCCCAATTAATTAACTTATAAAATTCTAAATTCCATAATTAATTAACCTAAGTGTAATACACAATTAACCACCCAATTAATATTTCTAAAACATCAATTAGCATACTTAATCATGTACTATAATGACAAATAGTGTCCAACACAATCTATTAAAATAAAACCCAATTTACATGCTTTTGTTCTCGGCAATTAGGGGTTTTTCCAATCCGATTCGGTTTCAATCCAATCGAATCCACAATCATCATTTCCCAAATCAATTCAATTCATCCAATGAATTAAAATCAAAAAACACAATGAATTTCAAATTCAATTGAATTCGGCCAAGCCACTTTAATTTGGGAAAAATGTTCCAAATCAAAATTCAATCAAATTGAACTTCAAAACAACATTACCCAATTGTTTTAAGTCATCCAATGATCAAACAAACAAAATCACCAAATTTAGGGTTCTTTAATTTCGGCCAACATAAGCAATTTGGGGAAATTTGTTCCAAACATAATTTCAACAAATTGATCCAATCAATCTTAAATTAAACATACTTTAAGCATTCTCATTCATCCAATTTCACAAAATATGCTCAAAATCAAGTTTACCCAAATTTGTCACTTTATGCCAACATAAAAATTGGGGAAATTTGTTCCAAACATTATTTCTTCAAATTGATCCAATCAATCATTAATTCAACAACATTTAAGCATACTTAATCAATCAATTTAATCAAATCATGCTTCAATTGATTTTACCCAATTTGTCATGCCCAAAATTTAGGGAAAATTGAATCCAATCCAATTTCATGAAATTGATCATACACAACTTCAATTCAACCTCATTCAAGCATACTTCATCAAACAATTCAACCAAATCATGCCTAAATCGAGTTTACCCAATTTTAACCCTAACTTTTTCATGCTTGATCAAAGCTCAAGATACCATTGTTGAGTTCTAATATAGGTCCCAAGATCATGAAATCAAGCACAAAATTCGTATGAACACATCAAAGGAGTAAGGCGGAAACATTACTCACATTGAACGGTTTGGGATGCGAAGAACAAGCTGCGTTTTTGCCTCCCTCCAAGCTCACGGCAACAGCTCTCCAAGGCAGTGGGCTGCTCGGTTTTGACTGGTTTGGTTCCTCCATGATTCGGCCATTGATGAACACCATGGAAGCTCCAAGCTTCAAGCTCCAAAATTAATTCCAAGCTCATGAATTTGTTTCCCTATCACCTATGTATAACCCAAGGTGTGTGCTAGCACTTCTTCATCTTCCTTGCTTCTCTCAAATTCGGTCCAACCAGAAATTTGGTGAAGAAATCGGCTTGAAGCCGTGAGAAGAGAAGGAAGAAAAGAGAGGGAAGAAAGAGATGCGTAAAAGAAGAGTGGAGAGAGTGGAGAGAGAAATAAAAATATTTTGGTTTATATATTTTCCAAAAATAAATAAACCATTTACCACTTTTCATTTCCCAAAAACCAAAAAGTCAAAAAGCAAAACAATAAATGCCTTTCAACTACCACATCAATCACTCAAATCAAATGACAACTTGTCACATCACTGAAAGTGACATTTGATTTGACGCTTGATGTGACTAGCGATTTGACGCTCGAATTAACTTGCGTGCCGCACTCGAATTCGAAATGTGAATGCGCTCGCAAATAATCCCGGGCTCGGGTTCGCTAATTCCAAATTAACGAATTTTCCGTCGCGTCGTAATTAAATGATTACGCCTAGCGAAATCACTATTCACGTCGCTAACGAATTAACTCTAAATTAATTCGTTCGCCCGAATTAAAATCCAATTTTAATTTCGCGTTGAAATCCAATTTCTAATAATATATCAAATATATTATTTTATCGATTAATTCCAAATTAATCGTTCTCTCTCTTTAATTAATATTTTATCCCAGATAAAATATCTCCGTGATTAATCCCAGATTAATTTTCTCTCTCTTCTAATTAATCCCAGATTAATTAAGTGCGAGTTATACGTCATCGGTGAATCTTCGGGAAGCGACCCATGAGATCTCCGGATATGTTGGCAGTAAATACGGTCGTCGGACTATCCGAACACGTAAGTACCTCGTACTACGTTTATACCGATTTACAAGACAAGGTTGGCTTCTAGCAAAGCGCCATGCCTACCCAATTATCCAGAAATATTCTTACAGGAATATATAGATCTGTATCAAGCGTAGTATACCGTAGTATTGCGTATATCAGCCCAGTATCGGATAGTCACGTGCTAGGGCTGGGGCTGGATAAGTGTCTGCCCCGTCCGAAGCACATGTCGGATGTCTGGTAACTAGTCTCTATAATCGGATATACATGACCTTGTCATAATATCCCGATGGCCGGCCAGCACTTAAGAGCATTAATACCGTATCCTGCGTGACATCATCTCCACTATGACTGGAGTGATACTTCCATCTTGACATCACACCCAATACACTACGACTCTCTGATAAACCCAGAAGTGGTGTACGCAGAACCGGTTAAAGCCCTGTACCACCAAGACCAAAGTCTATCGATTATCGTAAGTATTAGCGATGCAAGTCTCAGGTTAAGACTATACACACTTACCTTGATTTCGGCCTCCCATAGACACATAGTCATAATACCAATGGGATTCCGAGGGGTCTATCCAGAGCGAAGCTGTTTCCCGTACCATCGGTGAAACACAACCTCCTATCGCACTTGCATAAGTATCCTATACTTATATATATGAGAACTATGTCGTTGTACCCTCACAACGCGCACAAGTGCAATACTAGCCTATTCCGCATTATCGATGTCCTGTCTCGATAATACTACGACTAGGGATATTTAATGATTAATCCTTCGTGGACTGATACTGTCTCATATCATTCTCAATCCAGGAACTAATCATATGGACCTCTCTTCATTTATACATCTAAGGTGATCTAATCACAAATGATGAGAGTACAATCTCCTTTGTCACATAGTTAATTTGCTACAACAACACAATGATCTGTGCAAATAGTGACGATATGGGTCATTTTGTCCAACAGATTGTGGGGATGAACTTGGAGATATCCAAAAGTATATGAATATGTCGTAACAAGGCGTATCCTTTTTGGATGAAAGCTAGTGCGGATATCGGACTCATGTATTTGGCATATTCAGATCATGTTTGGACCTTCTAAGCCCATCAAGGTTTTCATACAAGTTGGCCCGTTATCATTTTAAAGCATTCAATCAGATTATCACGAGGTGCAAACTTGTCCCAGTTTAAAAGGCCCAACAAATTTACACTTTTACGATAAAGTGGCTAAATAACTTCAAATGATAGGGGGCCCAAACACAAAGTGGCCCATCGTCATTTTGAAAACTTTTGGCCCAATCGTCATAAGATATAAACTCATCTTAGTCTAAATGGCCCAACAAGTTCGTATCCTATGACGAGAAATCCAAATGGATCTGAATGATAATGGTCTCAAACACAAGTATAGGGGGTAGCTTCTATAGGACATACAACTATGGTTCATATGTGGGCTTGTAAGGGTATGGATAAAGGCTCCCACCGACGAATGGTTGCTCACAACTAGGTCTCCTCACTCAAGGGTTCGAGCGACCAAGTGAACACACCTTTTTTATACCCTAAGGTACGTGCCAACAAGTGATGACGCCACATAACGATCCACCACCTTAAGTGAAAGCGACTTCACGATACATGATGCCATCGGGGTGAAAATGGTATGCAAAATATATGAGACTTGGGTAACCAAAGCCAAAGCCACAGACACTACAAGGCATTATTTCGGGGCTGATTCTATATCGCCAGTGGAGTCGTAGTCTGTAGGAGCGAAGCAGGGTTTACTGCTATGCCTATGATGCTCGATGACCACGACATTGTTGGGCTCGCAGCCCGTAGAGAGTATGGAGTATCCCGCGGGGGACTAAACCAGAGAATAAATGAGTCGCCACCCAGTGTGAACTGGGAAATGATTTAAGGCCGCACTCACCCCTCGCAAGGGAAGACCTCAAACCATTGGGTTCAGAATGGTCCCTTACTTATGCCAGTATAATGGACAAGTTCACACAATGGTATAACCGAGTCTTATGCAGCACGTGCAAGATACTTCAAATAAACACACAAATTTACACACCCATAAACATGAATATAAATGAAAGCAAATACATAGTTCCCAAAAGAACATTAAATAAATGAGCGTGATGATGTAAATAACAATAAAAAAGATGTTAATAATAAATGCAAATAATTAAGTGCATAATGCAAAATAAATAACTAAAGAGGTAAAAAAGGCATAAAATGTAAAGAAAGAATCTGTCCAATGTGTGCGCGTTCGAGTAGCGTTCGAGAACACGTTCGCACGGAGTGAGACAGAATGCATGCGTCCGAGTAGCGTTGGAAACGCGTTCGAGCGGAGTGATGTAGAATGCATGTGTCTGAGTAGCATTCAGAAACGGGTTCGAACGTGCTCGCAGAAACATCATTAATAATAACATAAACACGCATATATAAATATTCCCGAGTGGTACGTGGATTTGTATCCCAAGTACAGACCGCACTACCGTCCATTCGGATTTGGTTATGCAATTTATGTCTGGGTTTCCATCCGATATACCGCAAGGGATGACACACACAATTATTGACGTGATGTAAATGGACATGAAAGTGGATGCAAAAGACTGTTCAATGTGTGTGCGTTCATGTAACATTTGTAAACGCGTTCGAACGAGGTGTTCCAGAGAGTTCACATTCGTGTAGAGTTCTAGAACGCGTTCGAATGAAGTGAGGCAGAATGTATGCGTTCGAGTTGCGTTTGAAAATGCGTTCGAACATTCTTACAAAAATGGCAGCAATAATAACATAGACACGCATGTATGAATATTTCCTGAGCGATATGTGGAGTTGTATCCCATGTACGGACCACACTACCATCCATTCGGATTCGGCTATGGAATTTATGTCTGGGTTTCCATCTGATATACCGCAAGGGATGACACACAATCATTAACACAATGCAAACAGACATGAAAGTAAACGTGAAGTGATATAACAAAACATAAACAAGAGTAAAAGCGGAACAATAAAATAAGATAAATAAACAAAAAAAAATGAATAATGAAACTAAATGCCGAAAAAAATAAAGATAAATAACAAAATGAACACGAAACGATAAATAAACGTGAACAATAAAGTAAATGTGAAGTAATAAATAAAGATGAATGATAAAGTAAGTGCGGAATAATAAAATAAATACGCAACTAAGTGCGGAAAAATAAATAACATTGAATGGGAAAAAAAGATAAATAGCAAAATAAAAGAAAAAATATGCGACCAAAAGATTTGGCCGTTTTTAGTATATAGGACCTCGCATACCCGGATGGACGTATTTCACGTCCAACCAAGCATGCCGCGTCCAGAACAGCAAAATAACTATGATAGATGAATAACAAAATAAAAGGAAGAAGCTGCGACCGAAGATTTGGTCGTTTTTAGTATAGGACCTCGCATGCCCGATTGAACGTATTTCACGTCCAACCGAGCATGCCACGTCCAGAAAAACAAAATAAATATAGTAAAGGGTGCCCTCAGGTCTTACCTTTCAAGTCGCTTATCGGGAGTGTGTTGGGACATCGCCGGAAGGAGTAAAGCTTACTGTTTTTCTGGTTTGCTTGTTCGATGTTTCTGCTCACTGTTTTGCTATTTTTGAGCTGCTATTTTCTTCACTATTTTTATGATTTTCTTCACTGTTTTGTGGACTATTTTCTGGACTATTTTTGGTTATTTCAATGGTTGTTGTTTGGTTGTTTTAGGGACTGTTTTTAGGGGCTGTTTGTGCGGTTTTTGTAGACTAGTTCTGAGTTGTTTGCTACTAGTTTCGGTCGGTGATTGAAGGGTTTCTTGTTACTAGTTTTGGTCGGTGATTGAAGGGCATTTTTTGTTGTTGTTTGAATGGAGGGTTGCTGATTTGTTGTTGGTGCTTATTGTATTTTGTTCGGTCAGTGGAGCTTAGAAAATGGCTGTTTTGTGTCGGTTTGTGGGCATTTTTTATTGGCTTTGATGGCTTGGTTGTTATGGTTGGAAGGTTGTTGTTTCACGTGTCTGTGTAGGGCTTAAGGTTTGTTGTTTGATGAACGGTGGAGGGTTATTGGTTTGAAGGGTTTAGGGGCTGTTATTGGTCTTGTTTGTGTTTTGTGTTTGGTTGGTTTAAAGGTTATTTTGTTAGTTTGTAGTTCACGGCTTGTGAGTTGTTTTATGTTTGTTGCTCACGGTTTTCAAGGTGTTTTGTTGTCTTGTTGCTGGCTATGTGTTTGTCGTATGTGGGTCTGTTTTGTGTGTTTGAGGGGCTCGGTGGAAGAATGAGAATATGGTTTTTTTTTGTCGTGTGAGTGTGTCAGCAAAAGAAAGGGGACGCATGTGTGTGTTGAATGAGAGAGAGCCTATGTGAGGTTGACAGAGTGTGAAGAAGAGAGCTTTAGGGTTTGGTTTGGTTTTCTTTTTATAGTTGTGCTTCCTAGGGTTTTGGTTGTGCCTCCTAGGGTTTTGGTTGTGCCTCATAGGGTTTCTTTTTGTGTATGGCCGCCCCTCTCTCTCTCTCTTTGCCTTGTGGGTCAAGTTTTTCTTTCCATGTTAAGGTGTTTGAGGGATTTACAATATTTGCTAATTTGGAAGGTGATTTGAAGAGGATTTGGCATATTTGTTTTGCATGGGGTTTTATTATTTGGGAAGGCTTGGGCGTGTGGGCTTTGTGGATGGGTTGCATGGGCCTTGTGGATGGGTTGTATTGGCTTTGTGTGGTGTGGGCGTGTATTTTGAGGATAAATGGGCTTTCATAGGTTGCAGGGGTTTTTGGACCGAGGCTTAAGGTTTAAAACAGAAATTGACTAAGCGAATCTGAGGCTAGCTAGTGAGTTCAAAATCCGATAAGGTACTAATTTTAGAGTTTTCCCTTCTGGCATTCGTTTCCCGCTACTTCCGTAACTTTTCAGGTAGTGCCTCCATACGAGGCTCATCATTGGGCTTCATGCAAAAATACAATGCCTACAATATGTTTGAGAGCTTTCTCGTTGAGGAATCTATGATTTCATTAACCTGTTTTGTATGACCGTCGTGCTAGATCTTCCAAACATCACATAAAAGATCATGCATATTATATCCTATATTGTCAACATAAGGTCTCAATTGTCTATTGCTATGACATCATTAATTCTTACATATTACTTAGGACTTTTATTACACTTCACGTTTAATGTATCACTATTGCACTTTTATAGTACATCTAATGACTTTATAGTGCCACAACCATACATGTCTCAAATCAAATTCAAGTACATTCCAAAATGTGATGGAATTCTCATATCCCTGAGAATTATGCTAGACAGACATGATAATCTATTGCTTATCTGATTGGTATGGTTTTCCATGACATCGAGTAAACAAAGGAAGTCATTTTAACAACGAAAGACATCTAGGTCCTCTATACCTTTTAATCCTTTTGGGGTCAAGGGAGCTAGTGTTTGCTGCTGCCATATGGCTTGATATTAATATACAAGATCCATCTTCTACTTACTGGGTAATTGGTCTTGACATTCCCACTTGCTTGAGCTGTAACAATCCGATAATCTTGCCTGTTGTAGCATTATGCTTGCATTCATGAAGATCAATCGGATCGTATAAAATCGTTTTGACTGACTATTACTTAGATTGTAATTTCTAAGTCTTGCCCTGATCACTCAACGCTTAATCTTGATAACGTATCTCCACGTTGTAAGACTGATGTCATTCCTCTCTATGCTATTGCTAAGGCTTCTATTAATAATGCAACTGTTACTACTATCAATACTATTGATAATACTGTTGTTTGCATGGTTACCAATATTATTACTGTAGCTATATGTTTTAATTTTTAAGAAAAGCTAGAGGTTTAAGGATCTTTCTATTTACTGAGTCTGATTGATTATATAATAGTCGGCTCATGATAAAATTATAACCATGAGGTCCACTTTCTACTCTTGTAATGCTTTTCTATGACCTTATATCGCCATTGTTTGAAAGGGTCATATCATTATTGTTGTTGTTGTCTAATCGGGCAGGGCAGGGCTGAGGTCTTGAAGATCCTTTCTAGTTTTTCGGTTAAATGAGAAACCGCTACGCAGGCTGTTTGTACATGAACATGGGTATCCTATTATGTGAGTTCACTATATAGGGTAACTATGTGGGGCTACCAGTCTGAATAACTGCTAATCATAGTCCTTATTTTAGTTTATGACTTGACCATGCCCTGGTTTCCATGCTTCGCTAACATGTTATCTAGAAGTACAATCTCATTAAGGGCTTTTCGCCAATTCCTAGGCCACATGCTCATAGTGCCACAGCTTTACACTCCCTTCGCGACTGTCTGACATTCACTAGGAAACTTCATAGAGTGTGAGTAGCATTCATGTTACTATTTCATGCCATTGGCTGTATCCTCATAGTCAGAAACCATAAGAACCTGATAGGCAGAACGCTTGGGAGGGCTTATCAAGATTCAGCCGAGTGTAATGCTAATTGAGACCTTTCTTTCAACAGTAAAAAAGTAAACTCATTTCTTGAAATTGGATTCTTATGAGTCCTCATAGTTCCTCTGACGTGCTGTCATACACTACTCGTATTATCTGGATTCCTGACGATCTCTTTGGGGTTCATGCTGGGTCTACGGTCTGAAAAGCAAGAGGGATATCGCATACTGTCTTATAAATGTTAATGATATTGCCTGATTTAATTCATCTAAAATACCAGAACATCCGACACCAACTGGGGTACGAAAATAGGTGAGAGTCACTATTTCATTGGTTGTTAATAACAGATAAGTCTTCGCGCTGACATGTTCATGGATGCTCACACAGACTGAATACCTCAAAAAAAGCCACCCTTATAAGCCTTAATTTTCTATTTAACATGTTGTTGTCTCTTTAAATGCTATACTAGTTTACTGGTCTAAGTCTGTACTAGGTCCTAAGATTAAGGTCTACTAAGGATCAAGTCATGAGAAAGTCTATGAGTGTTATTATTATCGTTTGTATCCGTATTGAATTCTGCATACCAAATGGTCCCGTCACTTTCTTTTCTATATGACACCAGAAGATTTCATGGAGGTACATCGAGCTACATAGAGGTTCGTTATGATTGATCTTAAACTTCCTTAAGCGATATTAGAAACATGATGTTCGGAGGATAAACTAAAGTGGTATACCTATGACTAAGTCTATAAAGGTTTTGATCTTTCTCTTAATGGGATTGCATTTGATAACTCATTCGATTGCTTCAAATATCTTCTTTAAGGCATCTCTATTGATCGTGAATACCGGGTCGTTGGTATTAACTAGGTTATAATCAAATGAACTGCTTTGTAAAGGTAGTGTTAAGTGCATGTTTGTGGTCAGGGTTCTCTCGGTTCGAGCTTTCCAACTTTCTAGTCGATAATTTATACTTTTTTTTTCTTAAACTGGCTCTTGGAGCCAATAAGTTCATGTTTTGGGAGGAGACTATCTTACTATGACTAGTTTTACTTTATTCAACAATCGTTTTATCTACTCAATCTCTCTTGAACTTATCTAAATATAGACATTATAAATAAGTCTTACCTAAAGTTCTCTAAATCACCTTAACGCACTTTCTGACGCGGAACACACTTGGATGTTTAAGGCCAAGCAAACCCCTCGCAATGGATGGAACCCCAAGCACCGCGAATTGATTTTGTATCAACAAAACCCTTCCAAGGCCACAAAGAATACCATAAATAACTTGTCTTTGAGAACCCTTATGATGATTCCTTGTAGTGTTCTGCTAGCACGGAGATGCCACTAAGGTTGCCACGCCTTATGACGCGGAACTCACTTGGATGTTTAAGGCCAAGCAAACCCCTTGCAATGGATAGAACCCCAAGCACCGCGAATTTGATTTTGTAGGAACAAAACCCTTCCAAGGCCACAAAGAAGACCCACAAAGAACGTGTCTTTGAGAACCCTTAAGAAGATTCCTTGCAGTGTTCTGCTAGCACGGAGACGCCACCAAAGTTGCCACGCCTTAGATAAGTCAAAGCTGAAACAAAGGGGAATCTCTCCCTTAAGCTTAAAATTCGGGCATAGCCATTTTTATTTGAAGAAATTCGAAATTCATAAGTTACTATTGAAGAAGACAAAGTTTACAATATATAGGATAAGGTAAATTTACTAAAATGCCCTTCAAAAGGTAAAAATACCAAAAGAACCTAAAACTACCCATTGGCTACATAAAGCTAAAGCCCTAAGTAGTCATTTACTAAATATTACAAATATCCCCACCAAGATCTTTATGCAAGTGGCAAAAAGTATTAGGGTTGGTGCTCCGAGTGTCAATCTGGATCGTATTTATGTCCGATTCATGAATACGAACAATTCATTTTTCCATAATATTACTTATTTAATGGTAGCACCTCTTGTCTTTTATATACATATTTGATCTAATTACGATTAGATATCTAATTATGATTAGATTGAAACTAAATATATTTTAGTGATATGTGTATATTAGACAAAGACCATAGGATTAACAATGTAGTGCGCAGTTACAACGTAGTTTGTAATTGACATTGGGAAGCATCACTATAAGTTGTATATACTTAAATAAATTTGCTGGTCAAGATTTACTAACACGGGCCGGTTAGTAAAATCCGCTGAGACCAGTACATGTCGTATATCGTGACTTGGTCTGATGGTTTATCCTAATGAACCATGAGTCTCGGGAGACTCGTATAGACATGTAGGTATTTATTTGATAAACACTGAACGACTCACTGAAGATTTCCTAATAGATGGTACACCAACATCAATAGGAATCTTCTCGAGTTGAGCGAGCATAGTGGTCCTTCGACTTGAGATACCACAGTGGATATATGAGTTATCCTCCATACTTTGATGATAGCCACATCACCGATCTATTTAGATCATCCATCTGCATGTTCGTTGGGTGTGGAGTGATGCTCATGATATCCAGTGCGTATCAAGATAGAATCTGTCAGTTCTGTGTACAGGGCATAGGTATCCTACACGTGTTTGCGATCTAGTAAATCCATGGCCGTGGTATAACTTCGGAAGCGAGTTCCGAGTGTTATTTAGAGATCGTAAATTTTAAAGTTGACTATATTATACCATAAGGATTTGACGTTCTTATCTATATTCCAGGTATAATATGGATAGCCTGTGACAGAGGGATTATACGTATGCAATGACCTCGACTTGCATAGTTTAGCGATATTATCTGTGGTCGTCATAATTTACGAGTGGGTGAATTATGGACACGAAATTAGTTTTCATGACGGATAAACCTAAACTTAGAGAGTCCCACAATATGAAGTGTACTCGTTGAGCACTTGGGCAACACATTATAAATAATATAGATTATTCATAATACTTCACCAGATTAAATGAGTTAATTCGAGTGGTTTAAACGGTTAAACGAAAATACATGCATTAGGGGCATTTCGGTCAATCGATAATTAATGTGTATTTGTATTTGATACAAAATTTGATTTGACATATTAATTATTTGTCAAATGAGATTTTGACACATGCCATTAATATATGTATTTGTTAGTTAATGTAAATAAAAATACATATATAATAATAATCACATTAATTAATTATTTAGATGTTTAAATGTTAAAGATCTAGATAATTAAATTATTTCAATATTACATAACAATTATGTAATATGTTTGATTATTATTGGTTACATGTGGCATGGTTTTATTAAGCTTATGGTTTACAAATTGGATTTGTTAACTTAAATGTTATTATTATTTAATTATATTAAAAAATGACTAAATGACCAAATTGCCCTTCTTTACTGCCCTAAGTCGGTTTACCCTTGTATTTAAAGTTGAAAAAATTTATTTTCATTATTTTTAAGACTCCATGGTCAAGCCCATCTCCATAAAAAGCTCTCAAAATTTTCTTGAAGAAACAAGGGAAGAAAGTGAAGAAATTCAAGAAAACGTTTAAGAAAATTACAAGATTTGGAGGTAATCTTCAATAATCTTAAACTTAGAAAGCTAGTTTCTTGTTCTTGAATATCTATAATAGTTCTATGGTTTCTTCCTTTCTTATATTTTGGGGCTTTTTGATTTGGAGGATGGATTTGGAGGCTAGATGCATGTGTGAAGTTGGATTGGATGATATTAGTGTAATATTGATTCAATTTTGTCATTTGATGACTTGTTTCCATTCTAGAGTGTTATGACCACTCTTGTAACTCCTAGAATTATTCTTGAGTTCTTCATTGGTGGTGGCTTTGGTTGGTGTTAATGTTGATATGATTAATGTTGAGAAAATTGGATTTAAAGCATGAAAAATGATATTTTTGTTACAAAAATCATATATGGAAATTTTGTGTTTTTATTGATGAAAAGTATGTTGTATAAATGTATTGGCTGTGTTTTAGGCTTTGGAAAAATTTCCAGAAATTGTTTCGGAGTTGAAATATGCAAAAACGGCGAAAAACGGCGTTACCGGGTGAGTTTCGGGCTTACCGGGTGTCTACTGTCCAAACAGTGAATTGGCCACTGTTTGGGCAGTCCATGAACTGCCCAAGCACCATTGGAGCTGACCTGGGCATCCCCCATGTGTGTTGGTTGGTCGGTTCGGACAAAAACACGTTTTATGCCATTTTGAGGAAAAACATTTTCGTAAAAGTTTCGCGATGTTCCTTAGCTATTTATGTCGTTATTTGATATCGAATAAATATGTTTAGGTGATATATGAATAAATTATTCATATTGGATATTGAATAATTTATTCGGTAATTTAAAAAGTTTTAAAATTACGATTTAACCCGAACCACGAGCTTCCGCTGCGCCCGCGCCAAAACCCCAACAAAAAGATCAAAAATAAAAGTCAACAAAAGTGGCATCATTTCTAAAGAATGCCTAATAGGTCCTTTAACTTAGTTCTAATCCAATTTGACCCAAATGATCTAGCTAAATAAGTTACAAATAGCCTAACTAGAGTCAACATGTCAAGGAAAAGATCAAAATACAAGCTCATTTGGCCGAATTACATATAAGGCATAAAATAGCCAAATTCTTCAAAATGGTCCTATCTTCAAAATCGGTTATTGCGCGTCTTCTAGAATGACTTGGGCCATGTGAAATAGCTTTGGACCCACTCCATTGAAGCCCTCATGTGACGCCAATTTACCCTGGGGCTGTCTGTCATACTCAGCCATGGCATTCTGTGCTAGTCCCGCCATTGCGTCTCTAATCTTCTTAGCTTTCTTACTGTGATTGGCCATGTTGGAACTTGCAAAGGCTCTACCGTATTACTGGCTGTGACATCTAATGTTCCTTTAATGGCTGGATTCATGTCATTCTCTCACTATTGAAAAGGATTCGACCTCGAATCTGTACCTGCATCAAAAAGAGTTAAGTCAGAAACATTAAATGTAGCAGACACATTATACTCACCTTGTAAATCCAGTTTGTACACAATATCATTGATTCGCTCCAAAACTCGAAATGGACCATCTCCTCTTGGTTGTAGCTTGGATTTACGTTGTTCAAGAAATCGCTCTTTGCGCATGTGTACCCAAACCCAATCACCAGGCTGAAATACCACATGTTTTCTTCCCTTATTGGCATGAGAAGCATAATGGTCATTCTTCCTCTGTATGTGTTCTCTTGCTTCCTCATGTATGTGTTTCACCAAATCAACTTTCCTTTTGCCATCTAACCCTGCATGCTCATCAACAGGTAATGGTAACCGATGTAATGGAGTTAGTGGCTGAAAACCATAAACAATTTGAAATGGTGAATAAGATGTAGAAGAATGAATGCAACCAAGGTTCGAATCCCACTAGATGCTTTTCCTTGGGGCCATGTCCCCTTAGATTTAGCCTTTGTACAAGTTAAGCATTTATCATACAAACGCTCAATATCTCTTAGATTTTTATTTTCGTTCTTGTTATTTTCGTTTCAGTTCTTGTTGGTTCTTGTTTCTGTTTTCATTTTGTTTATTTCTGGATCTGATTTTGTTGTGTTTTGCATATCAGTTCATCTTTTATCATTTTCCAGTTCTGGGTTTTTTTGTTATGTTCTTCATATTAGTTCGTCATATACTTTATGTTCTTTAGCATATGTTGAAGAAATAAGCATGTTCTTTGGCGGCTGTGTGATTTGTTTCTAAAACCCTAGTGAAATTTGAATTCTGACTTTGAATTCAGACCCTGAAAAGTAACCTCTGAAATCCGACTCTAAAAACTTAGCCTTTGAAATCTGACTCTGAAATCAGACCCTGAAACTTAGTTTCTGAAATCAGACCCTGAAGATTAGCCTCTGAAAATCAGACTCTGAAATCAGACCCTGAAAAGTAACCTATGAAATCAGACCCTGGCCAGTGGCCTCTGAAGTCAGACACTGAATAGTAACCTCTGAAATCAGACCCTGACCAGTAGCCTCTGAAATTAGACACTGACCAGTAGCCTCTGAAATCAGACCCTGACCAAAAGCCTCTGAAATCAGACCCTGAAAATCAGCCTCTGAAATCAGAACCACAGTATCAGCATCTGACGTTATAAAAAAAAAAAGACTTGAGTGATAGTGATCACTTGAGAAAAAAAAAAGAGTAAGAAAGTGAAAATTTTTTTGGTTGAATTTAGTTTGTTCCATATTATCATTTAGGTGCCCGTGGAGGGTATCCCATCAAAATTTCTATAGCGGTGCCAAATTTTCTCCCGAAATTACATACGACCGTGAATTTGCATGCTTATTTTTTTTCCATTTTGCTAATTGTTCACTTCTTTATTCTAATTACTATAGCTTAAGTATTATTGATTGAGTCTTCGTCATTGCTATTCCTGTTCGCATTTTGTTTCCGTCTGCCCTATATATATTATTGGGTCTGTTGTGTTTCATGCTAGCTTGAGGACTACACTTGGTTTTGTATTCTTGGATTGAGTGTGATTCACATTTGAATTGAGTGCAAACACGAGTGGAGTGATATCATTCGAGTGTAAACACGTGAGATTGTGAGGATTTACATATTTGCTTTACTTTCTTGTTATTTCTAATCTGTTTGTTTAGTGTTGAGATGGCAGGTCTAACCATTGATGAAAAGCTTGAGGCTTTGGATAGGAAATTTACAGATATGTTGGAGAACATGAATACTGCTTTGGAGAGATTGTCCAAGAGTGTAGAGAGTATTCAAACTGGTAGCGGTCCTAGAGCACCACCACCCCAGCATATACCACCACCTCAGAATGTACCACCACCTCATAATGTGCCACCTCGACGTGTACCACCACAGTATGTACCACCAGATGAAGAGGAAGCTGAAAATGAGTTTGAAGATTCTGATGGTCTTGATGATGTGGAGGAGAGATTTTAGCCTGGGCATGATAGGAGGCCTAATAGGAGGTTTGATAGGAGGAATGATAGGAGGGATAGGCGATTTGATGATAGAGGTGCATTTGATGCCAGAAGAGGGGATTATGATAGGAGGGGATATGGTAGACTGGGAGATGTTGATGGTGATCTAGGTAGCATCAAGATCAAGATACCAATATTTCACGGCAAGAATGACCCTGAAGCTTATTTAGAATGGGAAGGGAAAATAGAATTGATTTTCAACTGTCATCACTACTCAGACGAGAAGCAGATCAATCTGGCAGCGATTTTGTTTACCGATTATGCTATGATTTGGTGGGATCAGCTTGTCACTACTTGGAGGAGAAATTATGAGAGGCTGGTTCAGACATGGGCAGAACTTAGAGGTCTTATGAGAAAAAGATTTATACCCAGCCATTATTATAGGGAATTGTATCAGAAACTACAACATCTGTATCAGGGGACCAAAAGTGTTGAGGACTATTACACAGAGATAGAAGTTGCCATGATCATGGCAAACGTAGTTGAGGATGCAGAAGCTACTATGGCACGATTTCTAGGGGGCTTGAATAGAGAGATTGCAAACATGGTGGAGTTGCATCACTATGTTGATTTGGAGGATATGCTTCACATGGCTATCAAGGTAGAAAGGCAACTCAAGAAAAGGTCAACATCCAGATTTGGTACTTAGGCTACTTCTGCATGGAAGGGAAAGTGGGTTCCGAATGAGAAGCGAGATGGAGGCTTTGACAAGCCTAGAGGTGAGTTCAATGGAGGCTTTAATAAGCCTAGGGCCGATCCTAGTGCCAAGGGTAAAGAGACTGCCGAACCGAGCAAAACTAGACCAAAACCTGAGGGTGCAACTGCTAGAACTAAGGATGTCAAGTGTTTCAAGTGTTTGGGCATGGGACACTATGCTTCACAATGTCCCAATAGGCGTACCTTAGTGATTGATAAAAAGAGTGGAGAGGTGTACTCTACCGATAGTGAGGTCGAGGAGGAGATGCCAGAGTTGGAGGATGCTAGTGACCATGAGGGAGCTGCATACCCGCTGAATATCTTATCCTTAGTTGTCAAGCGTGCTTTGAGTGCACATGTTGTAGAGGATGAGAGTGTGCAGCAGAGGGAGAACATATTCCATACTAGGTGCCGTGTGAATGGCAAGGGATGTAGTATGATCATAGATGGGGATAGTTGTACTAATGTTTCTAGCACAACTTTGATTGAGCGATTGGGGTTGAGTTGCTTGAGACACCCGAAGCCTTACAAGTTGCAGTGGTTAAATGATTGTGGGGAAATAAGTATGACAAAACAGGTATTGTTGAGCTTTATCATTGGGCCATACACAGATGATGTCCTATGTGATGCGATACTGATGCATGCAGGACATATTCTTTTGGGCAGGCCGTGGCAGTTTGATAAGAAGGTTATTCATGATGGGTTCAAGAACAAGTACTCTTTCCAGCATAAGGGAAAACCCATTACATTATACCCACTTACACCTGCACAAGTCCATGAAGACCAGGTTAAGTTGCAAGTTGAGCATGACAAAGAGAGAGCGAAGGGAAACACCACCTTGGGTGAGACTAGTGAGAGTGGTGTATCTGGTGAGAAAAATAAAGCCAAGGCCGTGGGAGTTCCCAAGGGGAGTGTGAGTGAACGTGAGGGGGAAACAAAAGGGAGAGTTAAAAAGAGTTTCTACATGGGTGAGGGTGAAGCGAGGAAAACGTTCAAGGCTAGCAAGCTCATGCTATTGTTAGTCTATAAGGAGCCTCATAACTCTGACCCTTTGCTTCCTGTGTCTATTTCATCTCTTTTGCAGGATTACAGTGACGTACTGACAGAGGACATACCTAGCGGGCTTCCACCCATTAGAGGTATTGAACACCAGATAGGCTTCATACCTGGAGCAGTCATTCCTAACAGACCGGCTTATAGGAGCAATCCTGAGGAGACAAAGGAGCTACAAAGGCAAGTACGAGAGTTGATGGATAAGGGGGTATGTAAGGGAAAACATGAGTCCTTGTGCAGTACCAGTGCTTCTAGTTCCTAAGAAAGATGGGACGTGGCGTATGTGCGTTGACTGCCGAGCTATCAACAATATTATGGTAAAGTATCGTCACCCCATTCCTAGACTAGATGACATGTTGGATGAATTGCATGGTTCCAAAATTTTTAGTAAGATTGATTTAAAGAGTGGATACCATCAAATTCGCATGAGAGAGTGAGATAAGTGGAAAACTGCATTTAAGACTAAGTATGGCTTGTATGAATGGTTAGTCATGCCATTTGGTCTTTCAAATGCACCTAGCACATTTATGAGATTGATGAATCATGTTATGCGTGCATTTTTAGGTATGTTTGTTGAGTTCTAATATATGTCCCAAGATCAACAAATCAAGCAAGAAAACGCATGAATACACAACATAGGAGGTGCGGAATATACTCACAATGGTCGGTTTTGATGCGAAGAAGAACACAAGCCATTTTCGTCCTCCATTGAGTTCGGCAGTAGCTCTCCTTGACAGTGGACTGCACGGTTTTGGGGTGTCTTCCTCCTTGTTCATTCGGCCATGGATGTCACCATTGAAGCTCCAAGCTTCAAGCTTTTCCATGCTCACAAATTCGTTTCCCTATCACCATAATATAACCCTAGGTGTGCTAGCACTTCTTCATCTTGCTTGCTTCTCCATTTGCTCGGTCAAACCAGAAGAAAAAGATGAAGAATCGGCAGTGAAGCCGTGAAGAAAGAAGAGAAAAGAGAGGGAGAGGAAGAGTTGCGTGAAAGGGAGAGAGAGAAAAGTAAAAAGAAATAAAATTGTAAAAGGTTTTTATAATTTCTAAAATTAAAAAACCATTTACCAATTCTTTTTTTCTTTTCATTAAATACTAAAGTCAAAAATTAAAATGCAAGAGTTGCTTTTTCAACTTCTACTTTTCCTTTAAGTCACATCACATCACTTTAATAAAGTGACATGTTGTCAAGTCACATCACTCAAAGTGACAATTGATTTGACAATTGACGCGACTAGTGATTTGACGCTTGATGTGACTTGCGTGCCGCACTCGAATTCGAAATGCGAATGCGCTCGCAATCACTCTCGGGCTCGGGTTCGCTAATTCCAAATTAACGAATTTTCCGTCGCGTCGTAATTAAATGATTACGCCTAGCGAATTCACTATTCACGTCGCTAACGAATTAATTCTAAATTAATTCGTTCGCCCGAATTAAAATCTAATTTTAATTTCGCGTCGAAATCCAATTTCTAATAATATATCAAATATATTATTTTATCGATTAATTCCAAATTAATCGTTCTCTCTCTTTAATTAATATTTTATCCCAGATAAAATATCTCCGCCATTAATCCTAGATTAATTTTCTCTCTCTTCTAATTAATCCTAGATTAATTAAAGTGCGAGTTATACATCATCGGTGAATCTTCAGGAAGCGACCCATGAGATCTCCGGATATGTTGGCAGTAAATAC
Source organism: Zanthoxylum bungeanum (assembly GCA_019454045.1). Classification (NCBI taxonomy): domain Eukaryota; kingdom Viridiplantae; phylum Streptophyta; class Magnoliopsida; order Sapindales; family Rutaceae; genus Zanthoxylum; species Zanthoxylum bungeanum. The sequence continues at coordinate 45,166 of SKCR01027058.1, read as the reverse complement.
GGTCGTCGGAGTATCCGAACGCGTAAGTACCTCGTACTACGTTTATACCGATTTACAAGACAAGGTTGGCTTCTAGCAAAGCGCCATGCCTACCCAATTCTCCAGAAATATTCTTACAGGAATATATAGATCTGTATCAAGCGTATTATACCGTAGTATTGTGTATATCAGCCCAGTATCGGATAGTCACGTGCTAGGGCTGGGGCTGGATAAGTGTCTGCCCCGTCCGAAGCACATGTCGGATGTCTGGTAACTAGTCACTATAATCGGATATACATGACCTTGTCATAATATCTCAATGGCCGGCCAGCACTTAAGAGCACTAATACCGTATCCTGCGTGACATCATCTCCACTATAACTGAAGTGATACTTCCGTCTCGACATCACACCCAATACACTACGACTCTCTGATAGACCCAGAAGCGGTGTACGCAGAGCCGGTTAAAGCCCTGTACCACCAAGACCAAAGTCTACCGATTATCGCAAGTATTAGCGATGCAAGTCTCATGTTAAGACTATACACACCTACCTTGATTTCGGCCTCCTATAGACACATAGTCATAATACCAATGGGATTCCGAGGGGTCTATCCAGAGCGAAGCTGTTTCCCGTACCATCGGTGAAACACAACTCCTATCGCACTTGCATAAGTATCCAATACTTAAATATATGAGAACTATGCCGTTGTGCCCTCACAACGCGCACAAGTGCAATACTAGCCTATTCCGCATTATCGATGTCCTGTCTCGATAATACTCCGGCTAGGGATATTTAATGATTAATCCTTCGTGGACTGATACTGTCTCATATCATCTCAATCCAGGAACTAATCATATGGACCTCTCTTCATTTACACATATATGGTGATCTAATCATAAATGATGAGAGTGCAATTTCCTTGTCACATAGTTAATTTGTACAACACCGTGATCTGTACAAATAGTGACGCTATGGGTCATATTATCCAACAATCTCCCACTTGGCACATAGCCAGTCACTCGAGTGTCTAACACCCGAACTATGTACGGTTCGCTCAAATTACTGAGGAAAGGGTTTCGTCAGCGGATTTGCTTAATTATCGTCTGACGCGATTTACACCATCATCACATCGCCACGATGTATGATCCGAACGAATCAGATGATATAGAAGTATATATCTGGATCGTCGATGAGACCTTTAATTCATTAGCCTATGCTGACGCCTAGCTCAGCTGCTAAAAGAACTATATCTAATCTAATTAGATTTATTATCGATCCAAATGGCTTCTATTGCTGCCTCAGCTGCAGCAATAATCCGCATTTGTTGTTAATTTGGCAACAGTTATCTTGCTCGGAATATTTCCAGCTTACTGTCCTGTTATTCAAACTTTATAGTACCGCAATATTTACCGGTTTGGAAACTTGCAGCAGTGATCCTAGTCACTTCAAGTTTTCCTACTCCATAATTTAAGAGAGCATCTTTAGTTCTCTAAGATACTAATAGATGTCCTTAACTTCAATCCAATGACTATCAAATGGATTGTCCTGATTGTGACTCCATATGCTCAAAGCGTATGAGACACCAATTCAAGTACATTTTAAATGTACAATTTCCCAAAGAGTGTTAACAACTCCAAATCTATCCCAGTAGATCTTTATTCCTTGAATAAAGGTTGTTACTCCCCAGAATTCTACGGAGAATTTCTTTATGAAAGCCAAGCTTTCACCGATTGCTTTATGGGAATTTCATTGTCAAGAAATGACATATTATCATTATTTTACATGACATTCATGTCAGTGCACTCCCACTAACCCTTTTATATACACAAGAATCATTTCGTTTTGAGTCAAATCATAAACCATTATGATTATATCAAAACGTCAGTTCCAAGAACCTTATGCTTGTTTCAATCCAAACATGGATCGAATAACCTGCAAACCTTGTTTGTCAGTTATACAAAATCGTCAGGATGTTGTAAGCATCCTCCAAAAGGTTTCCTTTTCAGGAAAGCGATTTTGATCTGCAACTGACACATTTCATAAATGAAATATGCAGTTATCAACAAGTATCTTCAAAATGGATTTACCATGGCAACAGGTAAAAGGTTGAACCGTTATTAACACAATGTTGATAACGATACCTTTCCGTCAAAAGCCCGGCTTTGTACGTTGGTATGTTGCCATTCATGTATGTCTTCCTTGAAGACGTTTATGTACCAATAGGCACAATGCCTTGTGGTACAACAACTAGTATCCAAAATAGTTGTTATACATGGAATCCATTTCGGATTCATGGCACTTTGCCATAATAGGGAGTCGATACCTCGTATCACTTCCTCAAACGTAGTTGGCGGATATACCTTCATAAGATTGACATCTTTATGAGGTTAGATCAGAAACCCATACCCTAGGTCATTTTCTGACTCTATCTGATCTACGAGTTTCTTGTGTATCTGAAGATTAATGGTATAGATTCATCATAGATGAACTATTTGTGTTCCATTAAGGACTTCGTGCCTTGAACAGTATTACTTCGATTTTCATCGAGTATCACTATCCTCCCACTGACCACTGCATATCGGTATTCCTCTCAGGAAAAACCGCATGGTGAGCAACAATCACATTGTTCTCATGTGAGATTTATAAGTACTATACTTATGGTTTCCCTTAGGATAACCTATATTGGCACTTATCCAATTTGGGTCCTTAGTTTGGTATTATCCAAACATATGCCTAGCATCCCAAATAGTCAGGAATGAGAAACCCGGTTTCTTTCCCGTTCATATCTAATATGTAATCTGTCAAACAGATTATTATGGAACTTATTCTAAATAAGTTATTGCACTGTTAAAACTTATCCGTTGAAGGAAATAGTAGCTCAGAGCGACTCATGATTAGCCTTATCATGTCTAACATGATTCGGTTAATCCGTTCGGACACACCGTCACTTTGACGTGTTCCGGGAGGAGTCCTCATTTGAAAGAATACTATACTCTTTCAAGTATATAAGAAACTTATTGCTTAAGTATTTTCCATTACGGTCTTACCGTGACGGTATAATACTATAGCCGATCTGTTTGTCTATTTCGTGTCGAAACTCTAAAAAGTTTCTGATTTGTGTTCTTCAAAAGAAACACATAACCATAACGTGATGCCACATCCGTTAAGGTCACGAAATATTCATGTTCACATCTAGCCTAGCTAGATATGGGCCCACAAACTTCACCATGAATAGGGCTAACAGATCGGTGGCCCTTTTACTATTACCAAGTAAATAGTATTTTAGGTACTTTACCTAATAAACTGGATTCGCAGACCTTATTTGAATAGTCAAATCAGTCCTAGTACCCACTCTTCAAAAGTGTGGATATACGAGTCTCGTTAAATTGTGTCCTAGACAACAATGCCCACAAATAAGTCTCTATTGATCAAATCAATTTGAGCTATTTATTTGTCATTTTATATGTTTGAGATTTTATTTATATTCAAAATATAAATTCTGTTATTTACATCTAATGTATTTATCTCAGTATCATCTTTATATAATAAAAACACTAGTGTTCTATAATATAAAGGTTTTATCCGCAACGGATTAAACACTGATATAGAGATAATGTCTCTAGTCAAACTAGTTACATTATAACATTTCCTAATTTAAGTACACACCCGAGGGTAGTTCCTAAACTTAGGTATCTACGGTCGAAACAGCGACTTTCGTCCCGTTTCCGATTCGCAGAGCAATCTCAGCTTGAAGTCAGTATCCTGCTCAAAGCAGATTCTGAACATCAATACATATATTTTATGTACCACACTAAGTATTTAAAATCTAATTTCAATACTAGCTGTGAACATAACTAAGACAAACATTTTTAAAGTAAGAGCCTTGCCCTTTCTTTAATTCCTTCGTGTCTGCCATATCCAAATGGTAGTCACTTTGGGATATTTCAATTATCTTTTCAATATTTCAGAACCTTTGGCCAAGCCTTGGGTTTCGGAATATTGAAACGATGTGCACCTCGTGCTACATGCCCAATTGCAAACTTTGACTTTATCTCCTCTAGAATAGTCAATTAATTCTCCAAGAATTATAAATTGCAATTTTAATACTTCTGAATCTAAAATTAGATTTATGACAAGTATATTAAATAAGCATTAAAGTCATCATCACATAAATCTTCCAAAGATTTTATGCTTTACTTATGTTGCTTAATTTTGGGCGTGAGGTATAATAAGTTATTTTATCAAATAAAGTAACCTATTATTTATTCCCAATTTGAAAATTAAATGATTTAAAATATTTTAATCCCAGATTATATTTTAAATATCCACTTTTCAATTTTATCTTGATTACAATAGTCCAACTATTTAATCAACGATTAGTGGTACTATATATATTATAATGATTATAATAGTCCAACTATATAATCAAATATAATCCAAATTAATTAACCTCAATTACATTGATTACTATAATCCAATATAAAATCAACTGTAAACTGAAATTAATTGATTAAAATATATTGATTAATATAATCCAATTATATATAATCAAGTATAATACAGTCCAACTGTTTATTAAAACAACAATTTAAATATTAGTCCAACTAACATTAATCTATGACGAAATAATTTAAATGAGCGCGTATGGCGAGTAATTGAACGAGTATTGCAAATTCAATTCTTGCTCCACTATTTTTCGTCGATCCTCTAACCCTCTGTCGAGTACTCGGGAAAACAGTGTTTTCCTAGTCTAGTTCCTATATATTACCAATTCTGTCCAACTAGTACTCAGAACAGTCTGAGCCTAGTGGGCTTATGGAATCGAATTAAAGTATTAGAGTACACTGAATCTAGTGTTACTGATGCAATGGCGATAGCAATACGATTTGTATAGATTGTTCATTTTCTATTGATAGTATAACTAAGTCCAGAATCTAGGGCGAATTCAGTCTATATGGATCCTCAAAACAACTCCAACTCCTTAGAACTCCGATCACTTTGTTGGACTTTTCCAACAATTTGTTATATAACTAATTAGATCTTCTCAAGATCAATTGGATCTCATCCACTCCTAGATCCAGTAGGTGGACATCCAAGTCCCAAACTATATCTTATTATGCCTATACATCGAATGTATACCTAACCTTTTTCCTCTGAATCAACTAGGCCTTGGCTTTGGCACAACAAACCTAGTGATCCCAGTCAAGCGCGGACCCATTGACATGGAAGCTTCGTAATCAATGTCAATGGACAAGAAGTGGTCTTGACTTTGGCCAACAAACCACAACTTGGACACGACACCGATATGGAACAAAGCCTCGTGATTAAAACACATCTTTGACGGACAAGGGCTTGACTTTGGCCAACAACCCCTGCCAATCTCGGATCTTGAGTAGTAGAATCACTCAATGGAAGGAAAAGACGCATGATATTTTATGAGGGCTTTTCGCGTGCAAATTGGTTACCAATTTATTATCTTTGTTAAGGTCTCATCATCATACACCCTTAAACATGCATTCTAAACACATAATAAAGCGCATATGTAATAAAATAATAATGATATGCGGATGGATACTTTACATTGATCCTAGATCAAATCTCTCATTTTCTCTCTCCAAAACTAGCACATGTACTTACTTCTACCCGTTACACTACACTTCTAAAGAAACCTCATTTACATTGAGGGGAATAGGTGAGAAGAGAATACAAAGAGTATAGAGGTGATAAGGCTGGACACGCAGGTCCAATAATAAATCAAATTTATTACAATTTCCAAAATTATCCCACCCGACTAATATCCATCCGATATACATTATTCATGCATCGCAACCATGTATTCATACAAGCATGTTATCAATCAATCAAATCCAATTAATTAATCTGATAATTAGTGATCATCCAATGTTCAAACAACGATTTGATTTTTGCTCGAGTCAAACTCGTTTTGCGAATAAGTACTCAAAGTACGAATTCTTAAATTAAATTAAACTACATAATTAAATCCAATTTAATACGCATTTCATTCTAATTCACTATTTAATTCCAAATTAAATATTACACTTTTATTAACGAACCTTTACGACTTAAATTCCAAATTTAATCGCAACGGGTCTCAAAGCCCGATTAACATCTAATGTTTATTTAATTAAAGTCCAATGAGCTTTTAATTAATTTCTATAAGGCGTGGACTTTTGGTCAACTCGGGTCAAACCGAAGAACCAAAATCCAATCTGGGAGTTACCCCATAAGCCTTTAAATTAATTTTGGCCCATTAGGCCCAATTAAATAATTAAGGTCCATTAAGTCATAATTGGACTTTATGGATGCGGTTTTAGGCCCAATTGGATCCAACCAAATTTGCCTAAACTCAACTTTGTTACAACAAAGCCCAAAAGCCCAATTACAACCTAACAAGCCCAATTTCCAAAATCAAGCCCAATTAATTAACTTATAAAATTCCAATTTCACAATTAATTAACCTAAGTGTAATACACAATCAATTACCCAATTAACATTTCTAAAACATCAATTAGCCTAATTAATCATGCACTTTAACAACCAAATAGTGTCCAACACAATTCAATTAAAATCAAACCCAATTTACATGCTTTCAAGTCTCGGCAATTAGGGGTTTTTCAATCCGATTCGGTTTCAATCCAATTGAATCCACAATCATCATTTCCCAAATCAATTCAATTCATCCAATGAATTAAAACAAAAAATCACAATGAATTTCATGTTCATTAAGATTCGGCCAAGCCACTTTAAACGGGAAAAAATGTTCCAAATCAAAATTCAATCCAATTGAACTTCAAAACAACATTACCCAATTGTTTTAAGTCAACCAATGATCAAAAAACAAATTAATTCCAAGACATTAGGGTTCTTCCAATTTCGGTCATGCCTCCAATTTGGGGAAAATTGATCCAATCCAATTTTCTTGAAATTGATCACACACAATCTCAATTAAACATGTTTTAAGCATACTTAAACATCCAATTTAATTAAAACATGCTCAAACACATTTTCCCCAATTTCAAGTTACATGTTCAACCTAAAGAATTGGGGAAAATTGATCCAATCCAATTTTCTTGAAATTGATCATGCACAACTTCAATTAATCAACATACAAGCATACTTAATCAATCAATTCAACCAAATCATGCTTCAATTGATTTTACCCAATTTGTCATGCCCAAAATTTGGGGAAAATTGAATCCAATCCAATTTCATGAAATTGATCATGCACAACTTCATTCATCATCAACATACAAGCATACTTAATCAATCAATTCAACCAAATCATGCTTCAATTGATTATCCCCAATTTGAAACCCTAAAAGTTTCATGCTTGATAATAGCTCAAGATACCATTGTTGAGTTCTAATATATGTCCCAAGATCAACAAATCAAGCAAGAAAACGCATGAATACACAACATAGGAGGTGCAGAATATACTCACAATGGTCGGTTTTGATGCGAAGAAGAACACAAGCCATTTTCGTCCTCCATTGAGTTCGGCAGTAGCTCTCCTTGACAGTGGACTGCACGGTTTTGGGGTGTCTTCCTCCTTGTTCATTCGGCCATGGATGTCACATTGAAGCTCCAAGCTTCAAGCTTTTCCATGCTCACACAATTCGTTTCCCTATCACCATAATATAACCCTAGGTGTGCTAGCACTTCTTCATCTTGCTTGCTTCTCTCCATTTGCTCGGTCAAACAAGAAGAAAAAGATGAAGAATCGGCAGTGAAGCCGTGAAGAAGAAGAGAAAAGAGAGGGAGAGGAAGAGTTGCGTGAAAGGGAGAGAGAGAGAAGTAAAAAGAAATAAAATTGTAAAAGGTTTTTATAATTTCTAAAATTTAAAAAACCATTTACCAATTCTTTTTTTCTTTTCATTAAATACTAAAGTCAAAAATTAAAAAGCAAGAGTTGCTTTTTCAACTTCTACTTTTCCTTTAAGTCACATCACATCACTTTAATAAAGTGACATGTTGTCAAGTCACATCACTCAAAGTGACAATTGATTTGACAATTGACGCGACTAGTGATTTGATGCTTGATGTGACTTGCGTGCCGCACTCGAATTCGAAATGCGAATGCGCTCGCAATCACTCTCGGGCTCGGGTTCGCTAATTCCAAATTAACGAATTTTCCGTCGCGTCGTAATTAAATGATTACGCCTAGCGAATTCACTATTCACGTCGCTAACGAATTAATTCTAAATTAATTCGTTCGCCCGAATTAAAATCTAATTTTAATTTCGCGTCGAAATCCAATTTCTAATAATATATCAAATATTTTATTTTATCGATTAATTCCAAATTAATCGTTCTCTCTCTTTAATTAATATTTTATCCCAGATAAAATATCTCCGCCATTAATCCTAGATTAATTTTCTCTCTCTTCTAATTAATCCTAGATTAATTAAAGTGCGAGTTATACATCATCGGTGAATCTTCAGGAAGCGACCCATGAGATCTCCGGATATGTTGGCAGTAAATACGGTCGTCGGAGTATCCGAACACGTAAGTACCTCGTACTATGTTTATACCGATTTACAAGACAATGTTGGCTTATAGCAAAGCGCCATGCCTACCCAATTCTCCAGAAATATTCTTACAGGAATATATAGATCTGTATCAAGCGTAGTATACCGTAGTATTGTGTATATCAGCCCAGTATCGGATAGTCACGTGCTAGGGCTGGGGCTGGATAAGTGTCTGCCCCGTCCGAAGCACATGTCGAATGTCTGGTAACTAGTCTCTATAATCGGATATACATGACCTTGTCATAATATCTCGATGGCCGTCCAGCACTTAAGAGCACTAATACCGTATCCTGCGTGACATCATCTCCACTATAACTGAAGTGATACTTCCGTCTTGACATCACACCCAATACACTACGACTCTCTGATAGACCCAGAAGCGGTGTACGCAGAGCCGGTTAAAGCCCTGTACCACCAAGACCAAAGTCTACCGATTATCGCAAGTATTAGCGATGCAAGTCTCAGGTTAAGACTATACACACCTACCTTAATTTCGGCCTCCCATAGACACATAGTCATAATACCAATGGGATTCCGAGGGGTCTATCCAGAGCGAAGCTGTTTCCCGTACCATCGGTGAAACACAACCTTCTATCGCACTTGTATAAGTATCCAATACTTAAATATATGAGAACTATGCCGTTGTGCCCTCACAACGCGCACAAGTGCAATACTAGCCTATTCCGTATTATCGATGTCCTGTCTCGATAATACTCCGGCTGGGGATATTTAATGATTAATCCTTCGTGGACTGATACTGTCTCATATCATCTCAATCCAGGAACTAATCATATGGACCTCTTTTCATTTACACATATATGGTGATCTAATCATAAATGATGAGAGTGCAATTTCCTTGTCACATAGTTAATTTGTACAACACCGTGATCTGTACAAATAGTGACGCTATGGGTCATATTATCCAACAATGTTTGCTGTGGTTTATTTTGATGACATCTTAGTTTATAGTAAAACAGTAGATGAGCATGTTATGCATTTGAAGCATGTTCTTGATGTGTTAAGGCAAGAAAAACTATATGCTAACTTTGATAAGTGCACTTTTTGTATGGATAGAATTGTTTTCCTTGGATTTGTTGTGAGTGCAGATAGCATCGAGGTAGATTTAGAAAAGGTGAAGGCAATTCAGGATTGGCCAACACCAACAACAGTGACAGAAGTCAGAAGCTTCCATGGATTAGCAAGCTTCTACCGTAGATTTGTTAAAGACTTCAGTAGTATTGCAGCACCATTGACTGAAGTAGTGAAGAAGACTGTTGGCTTCAAATGGGGTGAAGATCATGAGCGTGCATTCCAGGATCTGAAAATGAAGTTGTGCAGTGCACCAGTCTTGGCACTACCCAACTTTGAGAAGACATTTGAGATTGAGTGTGACGCATCCGGGATAAGCATTGGAGCGGTTCTTATGCAAGAAAAGCGACCAATAGCTTACTTTAGTGAGAAGCTGAATGGAGCAGTTTTGAGGTACCCCACATATGACAAGGAGTTGTTGCACTAGTGCGAGCCCTTGAGATTTGACAGCATTATTTGTGGCCTCGAGAGTTTGTGATCCATACAGATCATGAATCATTGAAGCATCTGAAGGGCCAAGGTAAGCTGAACAAACGACACACAAAATGGTTAGAGTTTGTTGAGACATTTCCATATATAATCCGCTACAAACAAGGTAAGGAAAACATTGTCGCCGATGCACTATCGCGAAGGTATACTTTACTTACTTCATTGAGTGCAAGCATGCTTGGGTTTGAATTTATTAAAGAACTTTATGCTAGTGATATTGACTTTAGTACCATCTATGCTATGTAGAGTTCTAATATAGGTCCCAAGAATCATGAAATCAAGCATAAAATTCGTATGAACACATCAAAGGAGTAAGGCGGAAACATAACTCACATTGAACGGTTTGAGATGCGAAGAACAAGATCGTTTTCTGCCTCCCTCCAAGCTCGGCAGTGGCTTCCTCATGCAGTGAGCTGCTCGGTTTCACTGGTTATTGTCTCCTCCATGATCGGCCATTGATGAACACCATGGAAGCTCCAAGCTCCAAGCTCCAAAAAATGATTCCAAGCTCACAAGTTCACTGCCCTATCACCTTAGGAAGACTCATGTGTGTGCTAGCACTTTATCTTCATCCTTGCTTCTCATTTTTTCGGTCAAACCAGAACAAGAACAAGAAGAAACGGCTCCAAAACCGTGAAGGAGAAGAGGGAAAAGAGAGGGGGAAAATGGTTTACTGGAAACCGAAAAGTGAGAGAGAGAGTGTGTTAAATTGAAAAAGAAAAAATGTATTTAGGTTTTTATATTTTCCAAAAATAAATCAAAACCATTTACCACTTTTCATTTTTCAATAAAAGCAAAAGTCAAAAGCAAAAAGCAAAAAGTGCTTTTCAACCTTTCACACATCACTTCTCTTTTTACATCAAGTCACTTCACTTTAATAAAGTGACAACTTGTCATGTCACATCACTCAAAGTGACAAGTGATTTGACAATTGATGCGACTTGCGATTTGACGCTCGATTTGACTTGCGTGCCGTACTCGCATTCGAAATGCGAATGCGCTCGCAAACAATCTCGGGCTCGGGTTCGCTAATTCCAAATTAACGAATTTTCTGTTGCGTCGTAATTAAATGATTACGCCTAGCGAAATCACTATTCACGTCGCTAACGAATTAATTCTAATTTAATTCGTTCGCCGGAATTAAAATCTAATTTCAATTTCGCGTCGAAATCCAATTTCTAATAATATATCAAATATATTATTTTATCGATTAATTCCAAATTAATCGTTCTCTCTCTTTAATTAATATTTTATCCCAGATAAAATATCTCTGTGATTAATCCCAGATTAATTTTCTCTCTCTTCTAATTAATCCCAGATTAATTAAGTGCGAGTCATACGTCATCGGTGAATCTTCAGGAAGCGACCCATGAGATCTCCGGATATGTTGGCAGTAAATACGGTCGTCGGACTATCCGAACACGTAAGTACCTCGTACTACGTTTATACCGATTTACAAGACAAGGTTGGCTTCTAGCAAAGCGCCATGCCTACCCAATTCTCCAGAAATATTCTTACAGGAATATATAGATCTGTATCAAGCGTAGTATACCGTAGTATTGCGTATATCAGCCCAGTATCGGATAGTCACGTGCGAGGGCTGGGGCTGGATAAGTGTCTGCCTCGTCCGAAGCACATGTCGGATGTCTGGTAACTAGTCTCTATAATCGGATATACATGACCTTGTCATAATATCCCGATGGCCGGCCAGCACTTAAGAGCACTAATACCGTATCCTGCGTGACATCATCTCCACTATGACTGGAGTGATACTTCCATCTTGACATCACACCCAATACACTACGACTCTCTGATAAACCCAGAAGTGGTGTACGCAGAACCGGTTAAAGCCCTGTACCGCCAAGACCAAAGTCTATCGATTATCGTAAGTATTAGCGATGTAAGTCTCAGGTTAAGACTATACACACCTACCTTGATTTCGGCCTCCCATAGACACATAGTCATAATACCAATGGGATTCCGAGGGGTCTATCCAGAGCGAAGCTGTTTCCCGTACCATCGGTGAAACACGACCTCCTATCGCACTTGCATAAGTATCCAATACTTATATATATGAGAACTATGCCGTTGTGCCCTCACAACGCGCACAAGTGCAATACTAGCCTATTCCGCATTATCGATGTCCAGTCTCGATAATACTCCGGCTAGGGATATTTAATGATTAAACCTTTGGGGACTGATACTGTCTCATATCATTCTCAGTCCAGGAACTAATCATAGGGACCTCTCTTCATTTATATATCTAAGGTGATCTAATCACAAATGATGAGAGTACAATCTCCTTTGTCACATAGTTAATTTGTACAACAACACCGTGATCTGTACAAATAGTGACGCTATGGGTCATTTTGTCCAACATGCTGCATGTGAAAAGTCTGCTTTTAGTAAATTCTACCAACATGATGGGTTTCTATTTAGGGAGAATAGATTATGCATTCCTGTTTGTAGTATGCGTGAGTTGTTAATGAGGGAAGCATATGGGGGAGGTTTAATGGGGCACTTTGGCATTGCCAAAACCTTAGGGGTATTGACTGAACATTTTTATTGGCCTAAAATACGGAGAGATATTGAGCGTTTATGTGATAAATGCTTAACATGTAAACAGGCTAAATCTAAGGTTATGCCTCATTGGTTGTATACACCATTGCCTATACCTAGTGAGCCATGGGTAGATGTATCGATGGACTTTATCTTGGGTTTACCTAGGACTAAGAAAGGTAGAGATTCCATCTTTGTAGTGGTTGATAGGTTCAGTAAGATGTCACACTTTATAGCATGTCATAAAACTAATGATGCCACTGACATTGCTGACTTGTTCTTTAGAGAAGTAGTACGACTCTATGGGATTCCACGGAGTATAGTTTCAGATCGTGATGTCAAATTCCTTAGTCACTTTTGGAAAGTTTTATGGGGTATGTTGGGAACTAAACTTTTATATTCTTCTACTTGCCATCCCCAAACTGATGGCCGGACCGAGGTTGTTAATAGGACTTTGACTCAGTTATTGCGTACTATTATCAATAAGAACTTAAAAACCTGGGAGGATTGTTTGCCTTTTGTTGAATTTGCATATAATCGTAGTATTCATTCTTCTACATCTTACTCACCATTTGAAATTGTTTATGGTTTTCAGCCACTAACTCCATTAGATTTGTTACCTTTGCCTGTTGATGAGCATGCGGGGCTAGATGGAAAAAGGAAAGCCGATTTGGTGAAGCATATACATGCGAAAGCAAGAGAGCAAATACAACGGAAGAATGAGCAATATGCTTCTCATGCTAATAAGGGAAGAAAGCGTGTGGTATTTCAGCCTGGAGATTGGGTTTGGGTACACATGCGCAAGGAGAGATTTCCTGAACAACGTAAATCTAAGCTACAACCGAGAGGGGATGGTCCATTTCAAGTCTTGGAACGGATTAATGACAATGCATACAAGCTGGATTTACAAGGTAAGTATAATGTGTCTGCTACATTTAATGTTTCTGACTTAACTCCTTTTGATGCAGGTTCAGATTCGAGGTCGAATACTTTTCAAGAGGGAGGGGATGACATGATCCAGGCCGACAACAAAGCAAAAGACCCATTACAAGTACTAGAAGGGCCAATTACGAGGCAGATGACCAAAAGACTCAGAGAAGCAATGGTGGGATTAGTTCAGAGTTTATGGCCGACTGCAACAAACAAATAGAGACGCATGTGGGCTTCGATGGAAAGGGCCCAAAGCCATTTCACTTAGCCCAAATCAGTTTAGAATAAATTTCCTAGGCATTTGAAGACTTAAGAACTTGGTATTTTTGTAATTTTGTATTTAGGGGCATTGTTGTGTTTATGCCTTTAGGGTTTCTTTTGTATCATTATTTAAGCTTTCTTTCTTTTTCATTTTGGACAATCAACGAAATTTATAAAACTCAAAAGCTTAAAGCTTTGGCTATGGTCGAATTCTTGTAAGGGAGGGATTCCCCTTTTCAAGTTTGAATCGACTTATCTAAGTTTTGGCAAACTTATTGGCGTCCCCATTACTAGCAAAACACTACAAGGATTCATCTTAAAGGTTCTCAAGGGCAAGTTCTTTGTGGGTCTTCTTTGTGGCCTTGGAAGGGTTTTGTTTCTACAAAATCATATTCGCGGTTCTTGGGGTTCTGTCCGTTGCTTGGGGTTTGCTTGGATTTCGAATCCAAGTGGGTTTCTTGTCATTTCTAAAGAATGCATAATAGGTCCTTTAACTAACTAACTTAGTTCTAATCCAATTTGACCCAAATGATCTAGCTAACTGAGTTACAAATAGCATAACTAGAGTCAACATGTCAAGCAAAAGGTCAAAATACAAGCTCATTTGGTTGAATTACATATAAGGCATAAAATGGCCAAATTCTTCAAAATAGTCCTATTTTCAAAATCGGCTATTGCGCATCTTCTAGAATGACTTGGGCCACATGAAATAGCTTTGGACCCACTCCATTGAAGCCTTAATGTGACGCCAATATGCCCTGGGGTTGTCTGTCATACTCGGCCATGGCATTATGTGCTAGTCCCGCCATTGCGTCTCTGATCTTCTTATTTTTCTGGCGTGTGATTAGCCCTGTTGGAACTTGCAAAGGCTATACCATATTACTAGCTATGACATCTAATGTTCCTTCAGTGGCTGGATTCCTGTCACCTTAGATAAGTCGATTGCATGAAATAAGGGGAATCCCTCCCTTAAGTAAGTTTTGGACAAAGCCAAGCTTTCAAGATGAAGCTAATTTCGAAAATAAGTGATTATTTTTCCATTAAGAAGAAAAAAAAATTATATAGTACAAAAAAAAAACCCTAATAGATATAAAATGACTAAAACATCCTAATGGCTAACTAATGGCTACTTAAGGGTTATGGCCTTAATAGTAATTTCCATGTCTAAATTGTCTCATTGACAAAAACTTCCCCAAAATTCGTGGCCTTCATGTATATAGACTTAATGATGTGTTTTGAAGCCTAATAATTCTTGTCTTGGCTGAATTTTTGGTGTTGGACTTAATTCAACTTGATTCGTCAAAAAAGTACTTGACATCTGAATTGCTGGTGCGTTAATCTCGTATAACTTGGGTCTAGTGGAATAGCTTTGGACCCACTCAATAGAAGCCATCATGTGTTGCCATTATTCCTGAGAGTTGCCAGTCTCACTCGACCGTGGGTCAAAGGCTCTACCATAGGTAATTATTTTTCCATTAAGAATAAAAGATTTAATATATTATAAAGAAAGATACCCCAATATACATAAAATGACTAAAACATCCTTAATGGCTAACTAATGGCTACTTAAAGGCTATGCCCTTAATAGTCATTTTAAAAACCTAGACAACTTTCAAATAAATTCAAAAGTAATAGAAACTTAATAAAAAACTTTGCCAAAAAAGTCAATAAAGGAAAATCGACAAAATCACAAAAACCCAACAAAGGTGGCAAGTTTTTCAAAGCCATGTCTAAATTGTCTCATTGACAAAAACATCCCCAAAATTCGTGGCCTTCATTTATATAGACTTAATGATGTGTTTTGAAGCCTAATAATTCTTGTCTTGGCCGAATTTTTTGTGTTGGACTTAATTCAACTTGATTCGTCAAAAAAGTACTTGACATTTGAATTGCTGGTGCGTTAATCTGGTATAACTTGGGTCAAGTTGACATGAGTCCAACCACACCAGAGACATTACCGGATGTAGCTAACAACTTGGAGGAACCCATGTAGTTTCCAACATGTCCAATCACACGCCAAAGAACAAAGAAGATCAGAGAGGCCTTTGCGGGACTAGCTCAGAGTTATGTGACCAGTTGCAGCAACCAAGTCAAGTGCACACCAGAGACACATATGGGAATAACCAGAGGGGTCCCCAAGCTATTTCATTTGACCCAGATCAGCTTAGACTGAAGCATAGCAGAGCACCTTCAGCACCAGCACCCTTTTGACCCGATTTCACCCATTTTGGGACTATGTTGAATTCGGCCAAATGGGGGCATTTTTTCATTTTTGCTCGACATTTTGACTTTATTTATGATGTAATTAGCATGGTTGACTATGCCATTAGGCTTAATTATGCTTAGATCTGTACTTAGCCGGAAGCACGTCAATTTACTATAGTATGTAAGCACCTCAATTAGCTTAAGTGAGATTAGCTTCTAATCTTTGTTTTAAGTTTATTTAGGTGCAAAAGAACCTAATGGTCGTGGTTGAGGTGCTTGACTTAGGGCTTTTGGTAATTTTAGCTCTTGGGTCATTTTAGTATTTTTACTCTCTTATAACCCTTATTATATGACTCTTCTTTGAATTTTGGAGACAACCAACGTAATATACAAAATTTGAAAGAGAGAAAAGCTTGAGCTTTCCATGGCTATGGCCGAAACCTTGTTGAGGGAGGGATTCCACTTTTCAAGTTCAAATTGACTTATCTAAGTTTGGCAACTTAGTGGCGTCTCCATTGCTAGCAAAATACAATCTGATTTCATGCTTGTGGTTATCATGGAAGTGAGTTTCATGGTGGTTAGGGGCTGATATTGGTTGGGTTTTGTTCCTACAAAATCAGTATTCAAAGTTCTTGGGGTTTTGAGAAAGATGCTTGGGGGTTTGCTTGGTTTCAACCCCAAGTGAGTTCTTGTCACAAGTGGAATAACTTTGGACCCTGACATGAGTCCAACCACACCAGAGACATTACAGGATGCAACTAACAACTTGGAGGAACCCATGCAGTTGCCAATAGGTCCAATCACACGCCAAAGAGCAATGAAGATCAGAGAGACCTTTTCGGGAATAGCTCAGAGCTATGTGACCAGTTGCAGCAACCAAGTCAAGTGCACACCAGAAACACATATGGGCATAACCATATAGGTGCCCAAGCTATTTCATTTGACCCAGATCAGCTCAGACTGAAGCATAGTAGAGCAGCTTCAGCACCAACACCCTTTTGACCCGATTTCACCCATTTTGGGACTATGTTGAATTCGGCCAAATGGGGGTATTTTTGTCATTTTTGCTCGACATTTTGAATTTATTTATGATGTAATTAGCATGATTGACTATGCCATTACGCTTAATTATGCTTAGATCTGTACTTAGCCGGAAGCACGTCAATTTACTATAGCATGTAAGCACCTCAATTAGCTTAAGTGAGATTAGCTTCTAATCTTTGTTTTAAGTTTATTTAGGTGCAAAAGGACCTTAATGGTCGTGGTTGAGGTGCTTGACTTAGGGATTTTTGTAATTTTAGCTCTATGGTCATTTTAGTCTTTTTACTCTCTTATAACCCTTATTATATGACTCTTCTTTTTATTTTGGAGAAAACCAACGTAATATACAAAATTTGAAAGAGAGAAAAGCTTGAGCTTTCCATGGCTATGGCCGAAACCTTGTTGAGGGAGGGATTCCACTTTTCAAGTTCAAATTGACTTATCTAAGTTTGGCAACTTAGTGGCGTCTCCATTGCTAGCAAAATACAATCTGATTTCATGCTTGTGGTTATCATGGAAGTGAGTTTCATGGTGGTTAGGGGCTGATATTGGTTGGGTTTTGTTCCTAAAAAATCAGTATTCAAAGTTCTTGGGGTTTTGAGAAAGATGCTTGGGGGTTTGCTTGGTTTCAACCCCAAGTGAGTTCTTGTCACAAGTGGAATAACTTTGGACCCTGACATGAGTCCAACCACACCAGAGACATTACAGGATGCAACTAACAACTTGGAGGAACCCATGCAGTTGCCAATAGGTCCAATCACACGCCAAAGAGCAATGAAGATCAGAGAGACCTTTTCGGGAATAGCTCAGAGCTATGTGACCAGTTGCAGCAACCAAGTCAAGTGCACACCAGAAACACATATGGGCATAACCATATAGGTGCCCAAGCTATTTCATTTGACCCAGATCAGCTCAGACTGAAGCATAGTAGAGCAGCTTCAGCACCAACACCCTTTTGACCCGATTTCACCCATTTTGGGACTATGTTGAATTCGGCCAAATGGGGGTATTTTTGTCATTTTTGCTCGACATTTTGAATTTATTTATGATGTAATTAGCATGATTGACTATGCCATTACGCTTAATTATGCTTAGATCTGTACTTAGCCGGAAGCACGTCAATTTACTATAGCATGTAAGCACCTCAATTAGCTTAAGTGAGATTAGCTTCTAATCTTTGTTTTAAGTTTATTTAGGTGCAAAAGGACCTTAATGGTCGTGGTTGAGGTGCTTGACTTAGGGATTTTTGTAATTTTAGCTCTATGGTCATTTTAGTCTTTTTACTCTCTTATAACCCTTATTATATGACTCTTCTTTTTATTTTGGAGAAAACCAACGTAATATACAAAATTTGAAAGAGAGAAAAGCTTGAGCTTTCCATGGCTATGGCCGAAACCTTATTGAGGGAGGGATTCCCCTTTTCAAATTCAAATTGACTTATCTAAGCTTGGCAACTTAGTGGCGTCTCCATTGCTAGCAAAATACAATCTGATTTCATGCTTGTGGTTATCATGGACGTGAGTTTCATGGTGGTTAGGGGCTGATATTGATTGGGTTTTGTTCCTACAAAATCAGTATTCAAAGTTCTTGGGGTTTTGAGAAAGATGCTTGGGGGTTTGCTTGGTTTCAAACCCAAGTGAGTTCTTGTCAGACCTACACCATCGAAGCCATCATGTGTTGCCATTATTCCTTGGAGTTGCCAGTCACATCGACCATGGCATTTTGTGCTAGCCCCGTGACATGATCCAAGGGACAACATTTGACATGAATGCAATCACCCAAGGAACATTAGAGCCTTTGCAATTGCCAACAGACCCAATCACATGCCAAAGAGCTAAGAAGATCACAGATGCAATAGCGGGGCCAGAGTTTGCATATAATAGATGCATTCATTCTTCTAGTTTTTACTTGCCTTATGAGATTGATTATGATTCTAATTCTTTAACTCCTATGGATTTATTATCTTTGCTTTTTATTAAGCTTGGGAGTATGAATGATAAGGGAAAGGCAGAGTTGGTGAGAATAATAGGTTTCCAATGTATTGTGTTTGACCCCGGCAATTGGATGTGGCTTTATATGCAAGAGGAAAAGATACAAGCATAACGAAGATCCAAGTTGCAACCAAGAGGGGATGGTCTTTTTCAAGTCTTGGAACGGATTAATGACAATGCATATAAGCTAGATTTGCAAGGTAAGTACAACATATCTGCTACTTTTAATGTTTCTGACTTAACTCATTTTGATGCAGGTTCAGATTCGAGGTCGAATCATTTTCAACAAGGAGGGAATGACATGAGTCCAACCACACCAGAGACATTACAGGATGCAGCTAAAAACTTGGATGAACCCATGCAGTTGCCAACAGGTCCAATCACACGCCAAAGAGCAAAGAAGATCAGAGAGGCCTTTGCAGGACTAGCTCGGAGCTATGTGACCAGTTGCAGCAACCAAGTAAAGTGCACACCACAGACATATATGGGCATAACCAGAGAGGTCCCCAAGCTATTTTATTTGACCCAGATCAGTTCAGACTGAAGCATAGCAGAGCAGCTTCAACACCTGCACCATTTTGACCCGATTTGACCTATTTTGGGACTATGTTGAATTCGGCCAAATGGGGGCATTTTTGTCATTTTTACTCGACATTTTGACTTTATTTATGATGTAATTAGCATTGTTGACTATGCCATTAGGCTTAATTATGCTTAGATTTGTACTTAGCCGGAAGCACGTCAATTTACTATAGCATGTAAGCACCTTAATTAGCTTAAGTGAGATTAGCTTCTAATCTTTGTTTTAAGTTTATTTAGGTGCAAAAGGACCTTAATGGTCGTGTTTGAGGTGCTTGACTTAGGGCTTTTGGTAATTTTAGCTCTAGGGTCATTTTAGCCTTTTTACTCTTTTGTAACCCTTATTATATGACTCTTCTTTGTATTTTTGGACAACCAACGTAATATACAGAATTTTGAAAGAAAGAAAAGCTTGAGCTTTCCATGGCTATGGCCAAAACCTTGTTGAGGGAGGGATTCCCCTTTTCAAGTTCAAATTGACTTATCTAAGCTTGGCAACTTAGTGGCGTCTCCATTGCTAGCAAAATACAATCTGATTTCATGCTTGTGGTTATCATGGACGTGAGTTTCATGGTGGTTATGTTGGTTTCTATAATTAGTCCCAAAGAAAGAATAAGCCATAGAAATACAAATATCATACATGCAAAGCTTGAAGCATGGCAGAATCATACTTACAAAGCTTTGTGACGAATATGATGAAGAAAATCCTTGAGTCTTCAAGGTGGATGTTTTTCGGCCAAGAACAACAGTGTGAGAAGCTTCAAATCTTCTAGTACTCCAAGCTCCAAGGATGTTTCCCTATCACGTCCTTTGATCCCTTATTGTGCTAGCAAAATGGAGAAATGAAAAACAATTTTTCTGCCATGGATGAAGCTCACGGCGTGAGCAAGAAGAAGGAGAGGAAGTGTGCCTTTTCAATTTTCTATTTCTCTTTTATTTGTTTCAAAAACCGTGAGAAAGAAAGAGAAAAGCAATGATGAGATATGATTTACCAAAATGAATTTTTAATTAAAAAACCCTTCAAAAACCGTGAAAGGTTTTCAGTCCAAAAAATTCATTAAATGGCATCATCTTATTACATTGAGAATAAAGACAATGTATCATCCCATAAAGGTGACTAGATACATCCATCATCTATTCGTGTCAAGTAATGAGACTTCGCGATGTGATTTGCGGATCCTACTCGTTTCAAAATACGAATGTGTTCGCAAACACTTTCGGGCTCGGTTTCGCTAATTCCGAATTAACGTATTTCCGTCGCGACGAGAATTAAATAATTTCGCCTAGCGAAATTACTATTCAGATCGCTAACAAATTAATTCTAAATTAATTCGTTTGCCCGAATTAAAATCCGATTTTAATTTCGCGTCGAAATCTAATTTCGTTTAATAATATATCGAATATATTATTTTATCGATTAATTCCAAATTAATCGTTATCTCTCTCCTAATAAGGCATTTTATCCAAGATAAAGTTTCTCCGTAATTAATCCAAGATTAATAAAGTTCGAATCAAACATCATAGGTGAATCTTCAGGAAGCGACCCAAGAGATCTCCGGATATGTTGGCAGTAAATACGGTCGTTGGATAATCCAAACACGTACGTACCTCGTACTACGTTTTTACCGATTTACAAGACAAGGTTGGCTTCTAGCAAAGCGCCATGCCTACCCAATTCTCCAGAAATATTCTTACTGGAATATTAGATCTTTATCAAGCGTAGTATACCGTAGTATCGCGTACATCGATCCAGTATCGGACGATCACATGTTAGGCCTGGGGCTGGAAATGTGTCTGCCCCGTACGAAACATATATCGGATATCAAACAACTAGTCTCTTTAAATCGGACAATCCTGACCTGGTCATATTGTCCCGACGGTTGCAACCTTTTATAGAGTACTAGTTCTGTATCCTGCGTGATCATCATCTCCATATGTCTGAAGTGATACTTCCATCTTGACATCACATCCAGTACATTACGATTCTCGATAAACCCAGAAGAGGCGTACACAGAACCGGTTAAAGCCCCGAACCACCACAACCAAAGTTTACCGATTGTCGCAAGTACAAGCGATGCAAGTCTCAGGTTAAGACCATATACACCTACCCTGATGCGGCCTCCCATAGACACGCAGACATACTACCAATGGGATTCCGCGGGGTCTGTCCAGAGCGAAGCTGTTTTTCGTACCATCGGCAAAACACAACCTCCTATCGCACTTGCATAAGTATCCAATACTTAAATATATGAGAACTATGCCATTGTGCCATCACAACTCGCACAAGTGCAATACTAGTCTATTCCGCATTATCGATGTCCGATCTCGATAATACTCCGACTAGGGATATTTAATGATTAAACCTTTTATATTGATACTGTCTCATATCATCTCAATACGGTACTAATCATATGGACTTTTGCCATTAATATATCAAAGTAAATAATTTTACAAAACGGCAAAAGGCAATTTCATTATCACATAGTTAATTTTGTACAATAATACAATATCATTTACAAAACAGTGACACTATGGGTCATAATGTCTAACAATCTCCCACTTGGCCTATAGCCAGTCACTCAAGCATCTAATACCTGAACTATGTATATGTCGTTCAAACACATTCTGAAGAACAGTCTTCGTCAGCGGATCTGCAATGTTGTCATCCGATGCGACCTTCTCGACCTTTACATCGCCACGATGTATAATCTCCCGAATCAGATGGTAACGCCGAAGAACATGCTTGGATCGTTGATGAGACCTTGGTTCCTTAGCTTGTGCTATAGCCCCGTTATTGTCACAATACAACGGCACAGGCTCAGCTGCTAACGGAACTACTCCTAATCCGATTAGGAATTTTCGGATCTAAACTGCCTCCTTTGCTGCTTCTGACGCAGCAATATACTCTGCTTCAGTTGTTGAATCGGCAACAGTATCTTGCTTGGAAGATTTCCAGCTCACTGCTCCGTTATTCAAACAAAAAATGTACCCCGATTGCGACTTGAAGTCGTCATTGTCGGTTTGGAAACTTGCATCGGTGTACCCAGACACCTCAAGTTCTCCACCTCCATAAATTAAGAAAGCATCCTTAGTTCGTCTAAGATACTTAAGGATATTCTTAACTGCCATCCAGTGACCTTCACCTGGATCAGCCTGATAGCGACTGTACATGCTCAAAGCATATGACACATCAGGTCGCGTACATATCATGGCATACATGATCGATCCGACTGCCGAGGCGAACGGTATTCGACTCATGTTATCTCTCTCTTCTTTAGTCTTAGGACACATGTCTTTAGACAGAAGGATACCACGCGACATTGGCATCAATCCCTTCTTGGATTGATCCATGTTGAATCGCTTCAACACTTTGTCAATATATGTACTCTGGGAGAGTCCAAGCAGCTTTCTAGATCTATCCCGGTAGATCTTTATTCCCAGAATAAAGGCTGCTTCTCCCAGATCTTTCATGGAGAATTTTAATGAAAGCCAAGCTTTCACCGACGTTAGCATGAGAATGTCATTGCCTATAAGCAATACGTCGTCGACATAAAGGACAATAAAAGTCAGTGCTCTCCCACTAACCTTCTTATATACACAAGGGTCATCATCGTTTTGTACGAAATCATATTCTTTTATGATCTCATCAAAACGCTGATTCCATGACCGTGATGCTTGCTTCAATCCATAAATGGATCGATTTAACTTACAAACCTTGTTTGCAAGTCTAGGTATGATAAAACCGTCAGGTTGTTGCATATAAACATCCTCCAAAAGGTTTCCGTTAAGGAAAGCGGTTTTAACGTCCATCTGCCATATCTCGTAATCGAAATATGCAGCTATTGCAAGCATTATCCGAATGGATTTAATCATGGCAACGGGTGAGAAAGTTTCATCATAATCAATACCATATTGCTGACGATACCCTTTTGCTACAAGCCTGGCTTTGTACGTTTGCACGTTGCCATCCATGTCGGTCTTCTTCTTGAAGATCCATCTGCATCCAATAGGCTTTACGCCTTCTGGTGCATCAACCAGTGTCCAAACTTGGTTGGCATACTAATTAAGGGAGATTAATCTAAATATTAGTAATAAAAGTTATACCTTTTACCCCAGCAAATGGGAGTTACCTCCTCATTACTGGAAAGTAAAAACTGAAAATTAAAGAAAAGAAATTGCGAAAGCGGAAATTAATTACTGAAAGCTGTAAATAAACAAACCAGATACAATCTTCTTAGTATTCTTAAGGAATTCCTTAGAAGAAAGTATGAATTTTACAAATGAAATGGCTTGGTATTTATAGGCAAAATTTTGCCATCATCAAATCATCCACCAAATCCATTATTAATTGCTCCACTAATTGCTCCATTAATTGCTCCACCAAATCCATTATTAATTGCTCCACTAATTGCTTATCATGTTTGGTGGTGATTTGATAATTTTTATTTTTTATTTATTAATTTATTTTTTGCTTTGAAAATGATTGAAAGTGACTTTAATAATTATACACAACACACTTCTGGATGGTTCATCAATTTCGGGCATGAAATATTCAGAATTCGGAATTATTTTGTCTTTAAAAGTTGTATAGCTTTGAGTATTCTTTAATCTGGAACTTGAATCAGCTCAATCCGATATCGGAGTAAAAAGTTATGCATAAAATACGATAGATGCGTAAAACTAGAATTTCCAAAACTGCACTTCGTTAAAACGCCCTTTCAAGTTTCCAATCTCCAAAATTAATATGTCAAGTCCAAATTTTGCCCTTATTTGACCCACATTTCGTCCTCAATGATTTCATTGTGTCCCAATATTATTTTATCTACAAAATAAACTAAAACACATCAAAATGTTCATCAAACCCGAGAAACTAAACAAAATATTAAGTAAAAGGGGCGGTAAATATTGATATATTTTCCGCTCATCACACCCCCAAACCTAACATTTTGCTAGTCATTGAGCAAAACAACAAAATAAAATACAAGAAACAATTGAAATTAAACTAAGCCACTTTCGTAGGGATCACAGTTGCATTTAGCATATGCAACAAGCCTTTAAACCCCTAGGTGTTCCTAGTGGACGAGTTGTAGTCTCGTGAGGGTTTACAGCAATGATACCCACAAACATTTTACAAAAGTAAAAAGGTAGTGAAACTAATGCACACAAAAGCAAAAAGACAAGCGAAAAGAGAATAAAGAAGTTAGTGACTAATCAGGTGAAACTTCTACTCCAAGTTACTAGTTGTTTTCTTTCTTTCTAAATTACTGAATAAGTAAATTCTCCTATTATATTTACCATTCTCCATATACACAGCCAAAAAAATATTAAACAACTCATTTTTGCCCACAACAGTCACAAGTGCAGTTGATAATAGAGTAATATTTATGTCCTAAAGTTTTATCAGAATTCACACTTTTTGTAGCAATGGAATAATTTTTCTCATTTTTCTGATTTTTTCTTTGATTTTTGAATTTTTTTTTATATACAATATCTTCCATCTATGTAGTGAGCTTTGGGTTGGTGGCTCCCAAACCAGTTGGCTTTAGGGCACCAGGTGTTAAGACACCCCTACGGACTTAATTACTCAGACTTCAGATATATATATTTTTGCAGCATCTTTGATCCATGTAGCGAGCTTTGGGCCAGTGACTCCCAAACCAGTTGGCTTTAGGGCACTAGGTGTTAAAACACCTTTACAGACTTAATAATTCAGATCTCATACGTTTTTTTTTTTTTTTTTTTTTTACTCCATCATTTTTTGAGATGCTTCCTCTAATTAAACTAGAGCACTGAATATTATAAAATTTTCAATTTTAGCTCATGTCCGTATGTTACTATGTATGTTGATAATACTTGCCAATTGAACATATGAAGATCCATTTTAGTGAGAATTATGGAGAATTCACAAATTAAATAATTCAAAAGGAAATAAACAAAAATTAGCTTGTTCCGAATTAGGTTTGAGATACGTCTCAAGAGTGGAAACTCCTTACTCAGCTATCTCTTACCAATTTCACCTTTTTAGTCAAAATAAAAACACAAAAACGCAAAATAATTTTGTAATTTTTGAAAAAATTTCAATTTTTTTTTGTATTTTTCAAAAAATTTTGGACTAAAAATAAGAACAACACATAACTAAAAACAAGATACTGATCAACTAATTTCCTCCCCTAAACCTAAATGAGACATTGTCCCCAATGTCTTAAACAGTAGAAGAAGAGTTTAGAAGATAATACATGGTTAGCTGAAATTCTACAGAAAATTAAAGGTTAAGATCCAGATTAATCCAACGCCTCTTACAACGATCGTCCTCGGACCAATTTATCTTTGAAAGGATAGGGTCAATTTATGGTTCATAGGCTAAGATTTGGTCAATTAGATCCGGAGCAGTTCTGGCAGTAAATAGGAGTTCTTTTAAAGGTTTTGACATGAACCCATTTCTCCGAGTATCATCAAGAAACACACAAAGAAAATCATAAAATCCATCAACGTTAAACAGCCCAATTGGTTTCTGGAGTATGTTCAGGTTCGCCCAAGATAGCACTATAAAAGTTTCCTCCAATGTGCCCAAGCCACCTGGCAAAGCAATAAAAGCATCAGCACGGTTAATCATTTCTACTAGTCGTTCAGACATACCTGGCACAATAAATTCCTCTCTGTTTGATGGTTCAATAAGATTTGCCTCTGCCAAGGGTTTTGGGATGATTCCCAAAATGTGACGGCCTCCTTCCTGTACGGCCTTTGAAACGATCCCCATTAGTCCAAGATTACCTCCGCCATATACTAAGTACATATTTCTTGCTGCTAAGACTCGACCCAACTCCTGTGTTGCTTCTACGTATTGTGGCTTAACACCAACACTAGTACCGCAAAACACACAGATGTTTTCAACTCGTCTTCTTTAAGTGGCTAAACAACAAAAGAAATAGTGAAAGGTCAAAAAGTCTGGATTCTGTCTACGAAAATAAAAATAATTACAACAGAAAAGCAAATCAAAGCAATAATTAAGGCAACGGAATTGTGTACGCAATACGCCATTCGCTTAGTATAAATTCATTAGGATGCGTCTCAAGAATCCATTCCTTACTCAGCCATCGCTAATGAATTATCTCTTATCTTTGCCAAACACCATTCCTTCTGTCTTATGCTTTGGTTGAGCTTTTCCCTACAAAAATAACACACAAAATTAAAAACTCTATAAAATGTATACATAAAATATAAGAATAGAAATTACAACAAAATGCATGGGTTGCCTCCCTGCTAGCGCTAAATTTTTCGTCTTCAGCCAGACGTGACTGAAATCCATCTGTCAATGAGGTTTCAGTGTCGTTTTGGATGTCCGATTAATGACAATCCCGTGAGCATTGCTTTTGAAGGGTCTCTTCCAACGGTAAAGGGGCAAAAAGACTTTTGTCCCATTCAGTGCTTGTGCCACCTTTTTAACCTTTGTTGCTCCAGTGGTTCCTGAAAAAGAAAGAAAGAAAATCAGGAGGTCTTGTATGGTGCTTGACTTGGAATGGGAGTTCCATTCTGTCAAGCTTCTGGGTGATATCTTTGATTTGTACTCCCCAAAACAGTGATGTTTCGCCTGAATGCATTGGATTCTCAATAAGTTCAGACATTTTCTCCTCTATTTGCTCTGCTTCTTGCTCCACCTTTTTCTTCACAGATGTATCTTAAAATTTCTGTATTCAATTCCATGTCTGTCATCTGTGAAATGCGTGCTCCATAAGTGTCAATCTGAGGATGTAAAGTTATGTCTATTTTTAGGTCTTCATCCTCTGATCTGAGTGAGATGATTGGCTCAGGTAGATCTTCTTCAAACATTTTTGCAAAACATTCTACAAGATCTTCATTTTGAGGAAAGAAAGTTTCATCCTCCTTTGTTGGTGCAGTTGGTATAAATAGCTCAGCTTTTTCATCCTCGTCAGAGTCAGAATAATAAAAATCAAATTGAGACTTTGTTGGTTCGGGTTCCTGAACTGATACCTCTGATTCTTGATACTGCTCAGCCTCATCCTCTATTATGATGTCATGATGAATCTCAAGATATTCGAAGGCTTCTTCAGTATTATTTGAATTTGCTCCGTGAGATATGTGATTCAGGTTATCTGTTAATTGTCTAACTTGATCTGTCTTCCACTGTATAGACACCGCTTGACTCTGAATTTGTGCATCAAATTGAGCTTCCTGTTCCTCAAACCAATCTTTGAGCATGTGAATCAACTGATCTTCCTCTGATGGTTCTGGTTCTTGGTGAAGATCATAGATGGATGGTGGATAAGATGGAAAGTATGATGGTTCTTCATACCATGAAGGATTTTGATAGCTCTGCCACCCTGGATTATAGTTGTACTCGCAATGATCTCTCGCGTAGTTACCATTACATATGTCACATCTCCCCATTGCGTTCTGTTGAGCAAATGTGGTATTGCTTGGTTTTGGCATCCAGTGATAGTTGTTGGGCTGGACAACAAGCCTCAGAAAACCGGACTGTTCCTCCCAGATTTGGGGTGTATCTTCTTCTAGTAAAGCTTGTAATCTTTCAATCTCCCAATAATGTTCCATTTTTCAATCACCTGAAAACAAAAAGAAAGAAATAAAAATTACAAAATAAAATAAAGAAAATTAGATACAAGCAAATTAAATTGCTTCAAAATTAATAACTCAAGAAAAGTAAGTCCTCGGCAACGGCGCCAAAAACTTGACCGGCGTAAATACACACGTATAACGCAAGCGCACGTATCGTTCAAGTAGTATAAAAATATCGATCCCATGAAGACTTAATTCCTACTGTTGTTATTAATTGTTGAATCTATTTATTTACAAATATCTAATTAAATGGAGAAGAGAATGATTGTTTGATTGGTTGAATGTGGTTTTCCTTAATTAAAATAAATAAAATAAACAAAAGAAAATACTAAGGAAAATAACAAAAAAGACTCAAAGATCTAGGGTTGTGAATCTTTCTAATATCTTTTAAAAGATGAAGTGATTATTTTATGTTTGTGTAATAAATTGGTTTACTAACTTGGAACACGAAATTATGGGAAAGCCTCTGTCGATGGTCAGACGCAAATACCCAGTTTAAAAGATGAAGTGATTATTTTATGTTTGTGTAATAAATTGGTTTACTAACCTGGAACACGAAATTATGCGAAAGCCTCTGTCAATGGTCAGACGCAAATACCTAGTTTAATCCAATTGAACCATATGTCTATGTCAACCAAATTACCTGGATTCATTAAGTTTAAGTTTCAATTATGGCTACCCCCGCCCGACAGGTATATGTCTATCCTGTAAGGAAATCTATTAAAGGGTTATCTATCCTCAATGAAGATCGTGGGCTATTAAGTCTAAGGCTGAAACCTAAAATTCCTTTGTCAAGTTTATTTTAGATTTACCACATCAATCTTATTGGTGATCAGACAACAAGAAGCATTAAGCTTAAGACTTAATAAGTAAACCTTTAAATTACCCAAACTATAAAATAACCCCTTATAAACCGGTGATATTAGAATTCATCACAACCCCAGATAACCAACTTAGTTACGACACATAACTAGGGCTAGTAAAAACTTAAATAAAAAAAGACATAAAGTAAAATGCTGAAAAGTAAATTGCGGAAAAGTAAATGACGGAAAGTAAATGCTGAAATTAAATACTGAAAATTAAATGCTGAAAAGTAAATGCTGAAAGTAAATTACTGAAAAGTAAATGCTGAAAGTAAATTGCTGAAAATAAATTGCTGAAAAGTAAATGCTGAAAGTAAATTACTGAAAAGTAAATAAAGTAAAAGTACAATAAAAGAAAATTCTGAGGTAAAAGGATCCACTTTTATTACTTCTATTTTAGATATCTCCCTTAATATAATATAGTAACTTTACATGATAATTACCAACCAGCCATATATGTGGTATCTAGATTAAGTCAAATTAATAATTAATTACCAACCGACCAATCAGGCGGTATCCAGTTTTTTCAGGTTAAAACCAATTTAAATAATTACCAACCGACCAATATGGCGGTATCCTCGTTAAGTCAGGTTTTAACTAGTTTATATATTATAATTAAGGGAGATTAATCTAAATATTAGTAATAAAAGTTTTACCTTTTACCCCAGTAAAGGGGAGTTACCTCCTCATTACTGAAAAGTAAAAACTGAAAATTAAAGAAAGAAAAGTACTGGGCGTAAAAGTAAATTGCGGAAATTAAAAACTGAAAAGTAAAGAAAAGAAATTGCGAAAGCGGAAATTAATTACTGAAAGCTGTAAATAAACAAACAAGATACTATATTCTTAGTATTCTTAAGGAATTCCTTAGAAGAAAGTATGAATTTTACAAATGAAATGGCCTGGTATTTATAGGCAAAATTTTGTCTCCATCAAATCATCCACCAAATCCATTATTAATTGCTCCACTAATTGCTCTACTAATTGCTCCACCAAATCCATTATTAATTGCTCCACTAATTGCTTATCATGTTTGGTGGTGATTTGATAATTTTTATTATTTATTTATTAATTTATTTTTTGCTTTGAAAATGATTGAAAGTGACTTTAATAATTACACACAACACACTTCTGGATGGTTCATCAATTTCGGGCATGAAATCTTCAGAATTCGAAATTATTTTATCTTTCCAAGTTGTAGATTTTTGAGTCTTCTTTAATCTGGAACTTGAATAAGCTCAATCCGATATCGGAGTAAGAAGTTATGCCCAAAATACGAAAAATTCGTAAAATTGGAATTTCCAAAACTGCACTTCGTTAAAACGCCCTTTCAAGTTTCCAATCTCCAAAATTAATATGTCAACTCCAATTTTTGCCCTTATTTGACCCACATTTCGTCCTAAATGATTTCATTGTGTCCCAATATTATTTTATCTGCAAAATAAACTAAAACACATCAAAACGTTCATCAAACCCGAGAAACTAAATAAAATATTAATTAAAATGGGCGGTAAATATTGATATATTTTCTGCTCATCACACACCAAACCATGTCCCCAAAGTACGTAGCTATTGGTCAGGATTTCTACACCAACCGCACCTTCGTAAATCAAATGACATGGCTTGCCATGCAAGGGTTCGTTGTACACTTAGGATTCAGATCAATCCATATATGACCATCTAATAGATTGAAATAAATTTCCTCATTTAACGGATATTATAAGAAATTCACTTTTATCTGGGCCCAGTCTGTGATCATATAAGGTGCCTCCATTCTTATGTCACCACATGGACAATCTCGGATCAAAGACTCCATACATTTATAGAATGTACCGTAGCTGTAGATAAACCACAAACCAAGTACCTCATTTGTTTGCTCTCTATGGACTATTTTAGATTACTAACTTCAGACTTAAATCCTCTTATGTATGACACTCATATATTAAGTCTAAGGCACATAAGTAATCAATGGTAAACTAGATAATATACAATATGTGATTTAAATCAAAAACAATTGATAAATGAAAAATATATCTTTTAATTTAAATAAATAATTCTGTTTACAAATTACATGAAGTTATAAGGCATATATCCCAACAATCTCTCACTTGCAGTAGAGCAAATAGGACATGTCACGTAATCGTAGACCCTCTAGGTGACTTTCAAACACTTTGGCCGGCAAAGTCTTTGTAAACAGATCAGCCAGGTTCTCTGCGGATGCAATCTTCATAACAAAAATGTCTCTTCTATGTACTATCTCCCTAATGAGATGATATTTTCCCTCTATATGATTTCCCATTTTATGACTTCTTGGCTCTTTAGAGTTCACCATTGTACTACTATTATCGCAATAAAGTGTGAGTGGTTTATCCATATCTAGACCAACTTCCAAATCTCCCAAGAATATTCGGAGCCAGATTGCTCTCTTAGCTACTTCGTAAGGTTCTACATACTCAGCCTCCATGGTGGAGACAACAACACAAGATTGCTTTATGCTCCTCCACACAATGGTACCACCACCTAGGGTAAACACTGATCCAGATGTTGATTTATTAGAATCGACATTCGTATGAAAATAAGAGTCTGTATATCACATGAGGATCATATCCTCACTAGAATACAAAAGCATATAATTTTTCATTTTCTTAAGACATTTGATAATGTGTTTCACAGCTACCCAATGATCTAATCCTAAGTTAGACTGAAACCCACTAACTACTCCCACTGTAAAATATATGTCTGGTCTCATGCATAACATAGCATACATGAGACTACCAACTTGTGAGGCATATGGGATATGTCTCATTTCCTCAACTCCTTGAGGTGTCTCAGGTGACTGTTCCTTTGAAAAATGAATTCCATGTTGGAAAGGAAAATTGCCTTTATGGGAAATCTATGTCCCAAATCGCATAAGGATCTTATCGATATAGGATGTCAGAGACATTGCTAATGTCCCTTATGATCCCGAAGAATTTGGATCCCAAGTGCTTGGAGCACCAATCTGAATAATTTATTATACATTTTATTGTTTATTAATAAAATAACTACATTTTCATTTCATATTTTATTAATAATATTGCCATTATGCATATTAGATTGATGTATAAATATGCTAAGCATGACATCGACCTTAGAATAGTCTTTTAGTAATACCGGACACTAGGTGGTCCGATACTGGGATAGTATTACTATTATAAACTATTTTTAAAGTAAATATTCATAGTCGTTGGTTTTAGAATACGGTCGAATTCCTATAACCAAGAAGACTAGCACATGTCATAAATTAGAATTGGAGTTCCAATGATTTAACCCGATGTACCATGAGTTTTGGAAGCTCGTAAAGACGTGTGGGTATTGGTTGGACCGATTATTGAATGACTCACAGGTGATTCCTAATAGTTGGAAGTACACACCACCGTCAATAGGAATCTTCTCGAGTCGAGTAGAATTTGTAATCCTTTGACTATATGATAACATTGATTTTATGTGAGATCCTCCACACATTTATCTCATGTATGTCAGAAACCTTTCATGGTCTGGCCTCTAGATATTTGTTGGGTGTGGATCGATGCACTCGTTAATCAAGTGCGAATCAAGATAAGATCTGTCGGCCCGTATGTGTATCATAAGGGGTTTAGGTATCTATGTAAGTAATTCACGATTCTTAAAACTTTGGCCAAAATCGATCACCTAGGGTGGATCGCATATATCAGAAATAGTTTCTGATTAGTTGTAAAGAATCGTGGACATGTTGACATAAGATGTGCGCCTTAGAAACTTGACGGTGTATTATATGTTTCATAAGAACAACTCGGATACGACAGATGGATTGATAAACATATGTGATTACCTCGACTTGTATAGTTTAGAAAGGTCGTTCGTCTTCTTCGTGAATTCGGAGGTGGCCGAATTGTATACATATTAGCTAGGCTTAGATGAAGAACGTGTCTAAACTTAGAGAGTCTCAATATGAAGTGTACTCGTTGAGCACTTGGGTAGTCGATTAATTTTGATAAAAGATAATATTTGATATTAAAATGATCAACTGAGATAATCAAGTGTTATTGGATAACATTGATTATTTACTTTGACCTAATTGGATTAATTCAATAATTACACAAATGGCTTAATTGTAAATTCATAAATATCTCTACCATGTGAGGATATTTTGGTAATTCCAAATATATAATTATAGATGTTTTTGGCTTGATTTAATTGGATTAAATCAAAGTGGTAGACAAAAGTGATTAGTCACACATAATTATACATATTTGGACAAATTAGATTAAGCCCACATAAAAATTGACTAGAACTTTTATTATTTAAAAATTGCCTAAGTTTTGCTATAAATAGCAAGCTTGAGCAATGTTTTAATTAAGCTTGTAAAAGCTAAATACAAGTAATTCTTGTAGAAATTAGCCTAAGTTAGAGAAGTATTTTGATTAGTTTTGGAAGTTCTCTACAACATTTCATCTAAGAGAAATCAAGAGAGGATCTTGGAGTGAAGCTTGCTAGTATTGTAATCAGGATTGGATATTGGAGTCAAGCTTGCAAACCTTGGAAGTTCTCCAACCATTTCAACAAATGAGAAGGGAGATTGGATCTTTGTATCAAGCTTACTAGGTAATGTTTGATCTTCTCCTAAGCTATGTTCTTCATTAGTGATTTTTCATTAGTGAAATATATAGTGATGAATTATGTATTGGATGCATGATTACATAGCTTAAAGTTGAAATAAGGCTAATGAACTGTGGTAAGATACTTTGGAAGTATAAACACAATATGCTTGTAATTAGGTCAAATATGTTCTTGTTGGACATGAAACAATTAATAAGAGTTTGGAACTTTAGATTAAAGTTTATAGATATGGCTACCATTCTAGAATCACTTGACTACCTTTTGGTGAACTAAAATTATTCATGAGACATTTCATAGTGGGATTCTCAATTGGTTTGTGTTTTGATTCAAACAAATGCATATATATATTTATAATACATGTATGTTAGTTGTATAACATGTGTTGTGATTGGTTTTGATGTTAAAATTTATTTTAATGTGTATTGAAATGATAAGAGAAAATTGAAAGTGTTTAGGATTGATTTGAAGATTGAAATTGCTCACTGCCCAGGGGAGCGTCGTGACACTGACCTTCCAGCGTCGCGACACTAAGCATCAGACATCCGGGTGTCGCGACTCTCACCCTTGCGCTTCGTGACTCTAAGACGTTGAGCTCTTGCACATTGCTCTCACAGATTTAAGCGTCAGGACTCTTGTAGGCACTGTATTTTTGCATGTAAGTCCCTATGATGAGTCTCATTTGGAGACACTACCTTTTAAGTCGAGGAAGTCGCGGGAAACAAACGTCGGAAGGGAATCGGTATTTTGTTAGATTTTATTCGCTTTTTTAGCTTCAGGCTCGCTTGGTGGACCTCCGTTTTAAAGCACCTTTAGCCCAAAAACCCCGCAAACTATTTAACCTTGGCCCAAAACCCTTGAAATACAAAGCCAAGCCCATCTCATCCAAGCCCAATCCGAAAAATAATTAAAACATGTCACAAATTAAATTAAATTAAAAACAATTAAATTAAAATTAAAATTAAAATTAAATTCCTAATTTAAATAAATCATATTCCTAATTTAATTAAATCACCTACCAATTTAATATATTACCCACCAAAAATACAAATATATTTTCCCTTTTTAAAATTAATTAAATACATCCCAAATTTGCTTGATTTTATTTCCTTTTTAGACCCCATGCACAAAAAAAGAAACCCTAATAGCCTCACATGTCCCTCTCTCTCTATATAAACAACAACACACATTCACGGCAAAATGAGGAAAGAACAAAAATAATACAAACCTAAAATGCCCTAATACACATAAAGACACACGGCATTAAGCAACGCAAAGCCACGCAGCCACGTTCACAGCCCCCTAGCCTCAACACGTTCATAACCGTCCCTTCAACACGTCCCAGCCACGCCTCAAACCTTGCTTCCCTTCAACAAAACCAATTGCAGCCACACTGCCCATGTAACTGGCCCTCTCTCCACGCCACATAGCCTCCACTCACTAGCCATAAACACACGCCCAGTACGCCACTTGCCCTCCAACTCAGGCACACATTCACTAGCCATAAACACACGCCTAGCACTCCACTTGCCCTAAAACTCACGCACACACTCACTACATATAAACACATGCCCAGCATGCCACTCGCCCCTCCAACTCACACACACGCTCACTCAAAACCACAAACACTCATCACGCCCAGCACGCCACTTACCCCTTCAACTCACGCACACAAGGCCCTTCACGTAAGCAAATAAAGCACAACCCTTACTGCCAGTAATTGACCGAGAAAAGCCCCCAAAAATTGCCAGCAACTACCGAAAATTCCCCCCTAAAATAGCAGCCCAAATACCCTCAAACAGTGACTTAAATCACCTAAAACAGTAAACAAAAACTGCACTTTAAACCCCTAAAAGAAACCACAAAACAGCAGCCCCAACCCCCTTTAAACCGCACAAAACAGTCCCTTAACACACCCAAAATAGTGACCAGAAAATACAGTGAAAACAGTAGCAAAACGGAGTGAAAACAATGGCCGAAACAGTAAAACAGTAAGCAAAAACATTGAACCAGTGAACCGGAAGAGTTGCGGAGTATTAGCCCTTCCGTCGGACTTATAACGCGTTTCCAAAAGTCGACACAAAAGGTTAGACCTGATAGGCCATTTTATGTTTGGGTCTCTCATCATTTGAAGTCGTTTAGCCATGTTATCGCAAAGTGTAAACCTGTTGGGCCTTTTTAACTGGGACAAGTTTGCACTGCGCAATGGTGTGGTTAAATGCTTTAAAATGATAATGGGCCAACCTATACATTCTATACATCGCACACATCTCATGCACCTCATACATACATGCACCATATTAACCCCATTTTGTCTTGAGAGCCATTATAGATACCCTTTGGTTAGGGAAGATGGCAGACTTGTCAAAAAACCGAGCAGCCACCAAGAGTACCGGCAGAAGACCTAACCCAACGGGATAGGAAACTTATTCATGCATGCATGCATACACGTAATGAACTTGCATTCTTTTTGTGTTTTATTTTCTTTGTATTCACAGGTTTCAACGGAGAAAAAGAGAAAGCGGTAAATGCAAGCCAACCAGAAGCAGCAACAGTACAGTGTCATCAGTTCTAGGAATGAATCATGGGGTTGAGGCCCGCATCGGTCTCAGGAATGTATCAGAATCAGTATCAGTTTCAGAAATGAATCACCGGGTTGAGGCCCGTAACAGTATTAATCTTAGGAAGGAATCCCAGGGTTGAGGCCCATATCAGTATAAGTTTCAAGAATGGATCCCAGGGGGTGAAGCCCACATTATCAGCGGTTGAAATGAAGAATTTCGTGGAGTGAGTGAAAAAAAAAAAAAAGAGAAGTCATTGATAGTTAGACATATGTCCGGTGATGACATTGTTTATTATAGGGAGAAGCCTTAGAAACGATAAATACGAGACGTGCTCTCATCCAGTATTCTGAATGGATTGATCTCGGCTAGACTCATGAGCACTTGATTATGGGATCTCAGCAATAGAAGCCTGAGTGGTTGGCAATGTGACTAGTGGAAGAGATGAGGAATCAGTGAATGACCGTTTTCCTGGATGTCCACCACGGTTTACTGGTGCTACGATATATGATATGGTTGGAAATAACAGAAAAGTCTCTGCAAAGAAAAGAAAAGAAAAATATACCGCCTATAACCGATAAGCGTGAAGCTACTTATGAGCGAGTATTAGGACCACCATGAGGAGAAATGCTACCTTAAAGGGTAGGTGTGTCAAAGAAAAGAAAGAAAAAAAAATGAAAAGAATAAAAAAAATGAAAGAAAAAGAAGACCATATCATGTTGAGTATGCCGAAATAATCACAGAAAGTGATCAAGACATCTAGATTGGTTAGACCTACTGGTCCGACTCCCCGAAGCGAAATCATCAAGTTGGCTTACTTGAGGATTAAGCTGCGAAAGAGCCTTAGCACACACACAATAGGAGTCTAGTTCAGATCACCTATTCAGACGATCGGAGTTGAGTATATCGAGTACTTTGAAGGTTCTCAGGTTTCGACGCGAAGCATTCGTTGAGGATGAAAACATGTCTAGCTATTAAGATTATCTCATGAGAGACAACACAATATATTGAAAAGGATCATCACGTCATCAGTATCAGTCTCGTCGGGTATGGCATTCTGGGGGCGAGGCCCACATCATTATCAGTATCAGTCTAGGCCGGGTGTAGCACTTTGGGGGCGAGGCCCACATCAGATCAGTTTTTGCCAGGTATGAAACTCTGGGTATGGAGACATCAAAACAGCTTTGCCAGGTATGGCATGTGGACTATATGGATTATGTGGACTACCGTGGACTATCGTGAAGCGTTGTGGAATACCGTGGACTATCGTGAAGTATTGTGGACTACCGTGGACTACCGTGGACTATCATGAAATGTTGTGGACTACCGTGGACTACCGTGGACTATCGTGAAGTGTTGTGGACTGCCTTGGACTACCGTGAAGTGTTGTGGAATACCGTGGATTATCATGGACTATGTGGACTATATGGATTATGTGGACTACCGTGGATTATCGTGGACTATGTGTACTTTGTGGATTACGTGGATTATCGTGAAGTATTGTGGACTACCGTGGACTACCGTGGATTATCGTGGACTATGTGGATTATGTGGACTACCGTGGATTATCGTGGGCTATGTGGACTATGTGAATTATGTAGACTACCGTGGTTATCGTGGACTATGCGGACTATATGGATTATGTGGACTACCGTGAACTATCGTGGACTACCATGGATTATCGTGGACTATGTGGACTATGTGGACTACCGTGGACTATCGTGGAGTATAGTGGACTACCAAGGACTATCGTGATGTATTGTAGACTACCGTGGATTATCGTGGACTACCGTGGACTAACGTGAAGTGTTGTGGACTACCGTGGACTACTGTGGATTATGTGGACTACCGTGGATTATCGTGGACTATGTGGTCTATGTGGAATACCGTGGACTATCGTAGACTACCATGGATTATCGTGGACTTCTGTGGACTACCGTGGATTATCATTGACTATGTGGACTTTGTGGATTCTGTGGACTACCGTGGACTATTGTGGACTATTGGGGAGTACTGTTGACTACCGTGGACTACCGTGGACTACTGTGGACTATCATGGAGTATTGTGGACTACCGTGGATTATCGTGGACTATGTGGACTATGTGGATTATGTGGACTACCGTAGACTATTATGGACTACCGCGATGCCCTAGGTACGGGGTTTAGCACGCCAGGAATGACACATCATCAAATTCAGTTCAGAGCAACAAGCAAACCAAGGACAGCTGGCGAGCCAGGTAAGTGAAAATGTATTGCACATACTTTGATAGGATTGTCATTGTCACACACTGCACAAGTCCCATCAAAGTGTGGGCGACTGTAAGCACTGCATTTTTGCATGTAAGTCCCTATGATGAGTCTCATTTGGAGACACTACCTTTTAAGTCAAGGAAGTCGCGGGAAACGGACGTCGGAAGGGAATCGGTATTTTGTTAGATTTTATTCGCTTGTTTAGCTTCAGGCTCGCTTGTTGGACCTCCGTTTTAAAGCACCTTTTGCCCAAAAACCCCGCAAAGTATTTAACCTTGGCCCAAAACCCATTAAATACAAAGCCAAGCCCATCTCACCCAAGCCCAATCCAAAAAATAATTAAAACATGTCACAAATTAAATTAAATTAAAACAATTAAATTGAAATTAAATGAAATTAAATTAAATTCCTAATTTAAATAAATCATATTCCTAATTTAATTAAATCACCTACCAATTTAATATATTACCCACCAAAAATACAAATATCTTTTCCCTTTTTAAAATTAATTAAATACATCCCAAATTTGCTTGATTTTATTTCCTTTTTAGATCCCATGCACAAAAAAAGAAACCCTAATAGCCTCACACGTCCCTCTCTCTCTATATAAACAACAACACACATTCACAGCAAAAGGAGGGGAGAATAAAAATAATACAAACCTAAAATGCCCTAATAGACATAAAGACACACGACATTAAGCAACGCAAAGCCACGCAGCCACGTTCACAGCCCCCCTAGCCTTAACACGTTCATAACCGTCCCTTCAACATGTCCCAACCACACCTCAAACCTTGCTTCCCTTCAACAAAACCAATTGCAGCCACACTGCCCACGTAACTGGCCCTCTCTCCACGCCACATAGCCTCCACTCACTAGCCATAAACACACGCCCAGTACGCCACTTGCACTCCAACTCACGCACACACTCAATAGCCATAAACACACGCCAAGCACGCCACTTGCCCTAAAACTCACGCACACACTCACTACCCATAAACACATGCCCAACATGCCACTCGCCCCTCCAACTCACACACACACTCACTCAAAACCACAAACACTCATCACGCCCAGCACGCCACTTACCCCTCCAACTCACGCACACAGGGCCATTCACGTAAGCAAACAAAGCACAACCCTTACTGCCAGTAATTGACCGAGAAAAGCCCCCAAAAACTGCCAGCAACTACCAAAAATTCCCCCCTAAAATAGCAGCCCAAATACCTCAAACAGTTACCTAAATCACCTAAAGGTCTTCTATTTGAGAAAAGAAAAGCCTAAGAGGCTACCTTTACGACAATACTTTGTCGCGCCGGACAAAGTGTGTTTGATTAAATGTGATATATGTTTAATCGAATAAACGAAGTCCTATATTGTTGTCTTTACTTTTTATGCATTGTAATGTGATGCGCATGGGCTTAGTACATTGGTCTAAAGGTTCTCTATTTGAGGGAAGAAAAAGTCTAAAAGACTACATTTACGACAATACTTTACCGCGCCTTTTATATTCCGTCTTTTACTTTATGTACATTGGTTGTTTATGTAATTGATGATATAGTGCGCATAGGCTTAGTATGTTGGTCTAAAGGTTCTCTATTTGAGGGAAGAAAAGGCCAAAAGGCTACCTTTACGACAATATTTTGCCGCGTCGGACAAAGTATGTTTGGTTGAATGTGAGATATGTTCAACCGAGCATACGAAGTCCTACATCATTGTATTTACTTTATATGTATTGTAATGTAATGTGCATGGGCTTATTATGTTGGTATACAGGTCCTCTATTTGAGAGAAGAAAAGTCCAAAAGGCTACCTTTATGACAGTACGTCGCCGCGCCTTTTATTATTCCGTTGTTTGCTTTCTGTATGTCATCTCGTTGCATAATCAAGTTGGATTAAAGGTCCTCCATTTTGAGGGATAGAAAGCCGAAAGGATACCTTTGCCACCACGTTTTGTTGCGCCGGACAAAGTATGTTCGATTGAATGTGAAATACGTTTAATCGGACACTCGAAGTCCTATATAGATGTGGGCATATGTCGCATCTCTTTTCTTTCACTTTCATTGTCCATTTTTTTCATCGCATCATCGCACGTTTATTTTAATGTACAATTGCCTCATTAGTTATCTCCTTGCATTATGTACTTAATTGCTTCTCTTTTACGCGTGATTGTGCAATTGCCATTTATTTGTGTTCTCACATGTATAAGTACAATGTGCTTATGAAATTTTATGCTTTCCATTATTCGGATTCACTTTTATGCGTGTTTGTGCAATTACCATTTCCTTGCGTTCCTGTATCAATGAACATGGTGTGCTTATGAAGTCGTATGCTTGCCGTATTTCCATTCACCTTTATGCATACGAATTTGGACTTAGGTTATATGCAAATAGGTTATATGAAAATTCGGACATAGGTTATATGCAAACTTAGATATGAGCCTCGTACTTATGCATGCGAACTTAGGAGTAAATTACCCTTTTTGGGAATATATAGCTTAGGCTTGGTTAGATTATTGTACAAATCATTTCATTACAAGTGGCATAAGTAAGGGACCATTCCGAACCCAACAGTTTGAGGTCTTCCCTTGCGAGGGGTGAGTGCAGCCTTAAATCATTTTCCCGGTTCACACCGGGTGGCGACTCTATTATTCTCCGGTTTAGTCCCCCGCGGGCTACTCCGTACTCCCAACCGGGCCATGAGCCCGGAACAGCGTTGTCCAACTTCTGTGTCCTACAACTCTCAATCCTCTGCGTCACGACGACGAGAGCTAATGAACACCAAAACTTCATTTTCTCCGTTTCGGAGTTTTCAGAGTCCAATTTGGTCTCTATTTTTTCTACGAACTCGTATCAGAATGTAGTTTTCATTAAAATATTTTAAAATACACCTATCCCTAATATCCTTAGGTTAGAACCACTTTCACTAAGCGAGACTCCGATCCAACCCTAGGGGTTCCACAACCGCCCCAATACCAAATATATAACTGGCCTCTCCTAAATATTTCATTTTTAATTGGTTAGCTAGCCAAGATTTCACATCCGATAATATTTTTACATCATTCCCAATGAGAAAAATATCATTGATGTACTAAACGTGAATAAATACCTTACCGTTTGTGTGAACAGAGGTGGGCGACGCTGTCCAAACTCGCAGCCCGTCGGGAGTACGAAGTAGCCCGCGGGGGAGTTAACTGGAGAATAACGGAGTCGCCACCCAGTGTAAAGTCGGAAATGATTTAAGACCGCACTCACCCCTTGCAAGGGAAGACCTCAAACCGTTGGGTTCTGAATAGTCCCTTACTTATGCCAATTGTAATTAACAGATTTATGCAATAATGTAACCAAGTCTTATGCAACACACGCAAGATAAATAACACACAAGTTTGCACACCTATAAACGTAAATAAAAAATGAAAGCACATGTATAATTCCATAAACATATTAAACAAAGAAGCGCGAGAATGTAGATAAATAATAACAATAAAAGCATTGATAAAAAAGAGAGATAATTAAGTACGTAATGCAAAAGACATAACTAAAAAGGCAAGCATTCATAAAATATGATAAAAAAGGGGTCTGTCCACTATAGGCGCATTCGTGTAGCGTTCGGAAACACGTTCGAACGGTATGGGATATGATGCATGGTAAAACAGAATGCATGTGTTCAAGTAGTGTTCGGGGACACGTTCGAACGGGATAAGGCCGAATGCATGCGTTTGAGTAGCGTTCAGAAATACGTTCGAACGGAGTGAGGCAGAATGCATACGTTTGTGTAGCGTTCGTGAATGCGTTCGAATGGGACATGATATTATGCATGGCAAGACAGAATACGGTGCGGCAAAATACCATGTTAAGGTTGCCCTCGGGCATTTCCTATAAATGAGGGACCTTTAATCCGACGTAATTAGCCCATGCGCACTAAATAACAATGCATAAGTAGATAAAGAAACAATAAGAAATAAATATCAAAATAAGAAAAGAGATGCGACCAAGAGACTTGGCCGACATCTATATGGGACCTCGTCTGCCCGATTGAACTTATTTCACATCCAATCAAGTGTACTTCATCCGGTGCAACAAAATATCGTGGTAAAGGCTGCCCTTAGGCATTTCCCACAAATGGGGGACCTTTAATCCATAATGATTAGCCCATGCGCACTAAATAACAATGCATAAGTAAATGAAGAAATAATACACAGAAAATAAATAATGGAACGGTAAACACAAACAATAAATGAACATAAAAATTAAATAACAAAATTAAACACGTGCATGAAAGTTTCTCAAGCGGTACGTGGAGTTGTATCCCAAGTACGAACCGTACTACCGTCCATTCGGATTCGGCTACGGAATTTATGTCTAGGTTTCCATCCTATATACCACAAGAGATAGCATACGATCATTAACCCAATGCACATAAAAATAGACGTGAAATATAATGATGCATGTGAGGGGATAATAATAAATAATAGTCTAGGGTGCCATCAGGTCTTACCTTTTAAGTTGCTTCTCGGAAGTGCGTTACACCGTCACCGGAAGGGTTATGCTCCGTCACTTTTCTGGTTCCCTGGTTCAATATTTTATTCGTCGTTTCACTGTGTTGAGCCACTGATTTCTCTATATTCTTCGCTGTTTGGACTGCAGTTTTTTGGGACTTTTTTATCTCGGTTTTGGATACTGTTTTGGTCTATTTTGGGTTGTTCTAAGGGACTGTTTTAGGAATACTTTTATTCACTGTTTTGTTTGATTATGGGGACTGTTTTAGGGTATCTGTGGCTGCTGTTTTAGGTCAGTGAGGGTATTAGGGTTTGTTTGGCTTTGTACGTTTTGTTTGTGCGCTGGAGGGCTGGTTTATGTGTGGCTAAGGTGTGAGAAAAGTGAGCCCTAGGTTGCCATGAGTTGCTGAGTATGGCTTCTTTTTGGTCGGTTAATGGGGTACGGGTGCAGGGGTTAATGCCTGAATGTCGTCAGTGTCTTATGAGGACGTGTGCCTTTGGTTGATGGATCTTGTGGGGTGTGTTGATGAGGGGTTGTTTGTGTTTGTTTGAAACTGGAGTGTGTAAAGTGTCGGTCTTGTATTGTGGCAGTTTGCCTTATATGTCTTTGTTCATTTTGTGATCGGTTAATGGAGGTAATGGCTGCATGTGTGTGGCGTGTGGTTGAGAGAGAGAGCAATAAGTGAGATAGGGTTCTGTTTGCTTTGTGTTCGAGAGAGAAGAAGGGCGTGTAGGGTTTATTTTTCTTGGTTCCAGAGAGAGGGGCGAGAGAGATGAATTTATGGTTTATTATTTTTTTGTGAATGCCGTGAATGAGAGTCCAAGGGAGAGTGTCTGAGAGTTCTAGGTTTTTTTGAGGGAGTTTAGGGTTTTTTTTTCTCTGGTTTGGTCGAGCGAGAGAGGGATTTTATTTGTGAGTTTATGATATATGGGAGAGAGGCGTGAAGAGAGAGCTTAAGGGTTTGGAATTATTATCTTTTTATAGTTGCAAACTAGGGTTAGGGTTTCTCAAGTAAGGAAATAAATCAAGCAATTATGAGATATATTTAATTAAATTATTTAGGAAAGAATTTGTGTAATTTTGGTGGGGATTAGATTCAAAATATTTTTAAATTTGGAAGGGGGATTTGATGGATTTTGATATGTTTTTTGTATGTGTTTTAATTATTTTGGATTGGGCTTGGGCGAAATGGGCTTTTTTATGGGTTGCGAGGGTTTTGGGCCGAGGCTAATATTTTAATACTAGAATCGACTAAGCGAGCCCGAGGCTAAACTAGTGAGTTTAAATTTTGAGGAGGTATTTATTTTTGAATTTTTCCTTCTAACGTCTGTTTCCCGCGACTTCCGCAACTTATCGGGTAGTGCCTCCATACGAGGCTCATCATTGGGCATTATGCAAAAATTCAGTGTCTACAGTTGCCCCCACTTTGATGGGACTTGTGCAATGTGTGACAGTGACAATCCTATCAAAGTCATGCATGCATTTTTACTTACTTGGCTCGCCAGCTATCGCCGAACTTACCTGCTGCTTTGCGAGATGCTTCAAACTGAGTTGATGTAAGATGATGGTTCATTTCCGAACTGTTACTGATGTGAGACGATGGTTCATTTCTGAACTGTTACTATTGTGAGATGGTGGTCCATTTCTGAACCGTTACTGATGAGGGATGGTTCATTTTCCAACCATTACTGATGAGAGATGGTCCATTTCTGAACCGTTACTTGTTGAGAGATAGTTCATTTTCGAACCGTTACTGATCAAAGATGGTTTATTTTCGAACCG
Source organism: Zanthoxylum bungeanum (assembly GCA_019454045.1). NCBI lineage: Eukaryota > Viridiplantae > Streptophyta > Magnoliopsida > Sapindales > Rutaceae > Zanthoxylum > Zanthoxylum bungeanum. Next base: position 312 of record SKCR01027058.1, on the reverse strand, counting down.
TTACTTCTTGAGAGATGGTTCATTTCCGAACCGTTACTGATGAGAGATGGTCCATTTCTGAACCGTTACTTGTTGAGAGATGGTTCATTTCCGAACCGTTACTGATGTGAGGTGATGGTTTATTTCCGAACCGTTACTGATAAGAGATGGTTCATTTTCGAACCGTTATTCATTGAGATGGTGGTCCATTTCCGAACCGTCACTTGATGAGAGATGGTTCATTTTTGAACCGTTACTTGAGTTAAGATGGTTTATTTTTGAACCGTTCATGATTCACTCGTCTTTGCCACTTTTTCTTTTTTTTTAAAACCT